>OY294069.1:106928386-107302046 GCA_958510875.1 Endomychus coccineus | reverse complement strand
CCCTCCAATAAACACTCGCATTTATCTTTTCAAGCAGCATGACGATAACGTGAAACTTACCATGTAGGTCAGAAAATACATTCTTTCCAAAATACAACGTTACAATGATTTATGACTTTCCAGGCTCACTTTCCGGACCATTCAGAAAAGTAGGCATTATCTGGGTCGAGAAAAAGCTACCTTCGAAGAGGGTTCCCAACAAAAATGTTACCTGCCAAGACTGCATTTCAACGGCGTCAAACAAGTATATATTATGAAAATTCAATCCAAGGAAATTTTTTTGACAAAACCTGATGATAATTTTGGAAAAATTAAATCGCACAAAGAAAATCTAATCTTCATAGTACAAAGGTTGCTCCTGACAGGGTTTTTCATATCTCAAATCCATGAGAAATAAACGTGAGTGCATGAAAATACAAAATTGACAGACAATTGAAGGATATAAAAGTGAACTGCTACATTTTGACATATTTGACAAATTTTTCGGACGTTTTCATTTATCATCATGTTGGGAAAATAGTATAAATCACTTTCCAGGTTAACAATGACATGAAACACAGATAAAGAATTCTTTGAGTTTATTATTCGATGGATTTGAGGATACCTAATGGTTATTATAGATGAAATGGTGTGAAAGGGTGATAACATTTGAAAAATTCAACTCTTTAGCAATAAACTAATTTGGTAAGATTAAAATGAACTTGGTTCTTGGATTTGCCGGTTCTAAGACAAACTTGTATTTTATTATTTTTGATATCATTTCTGATGATACAGATTCAATCGCAGCATGAAAGTATTTCATACCTCTTCAGAATTTTCTCAGAATTCTGAAAGGATGATCATATACAGGCTGTTCCATTCAGAAATCAAGAATTGTGGCAGAAAAATTTGTCAACTTTATTGGAATCTAGCATTCGGTCTGTATCAACTGTCAAGTTTTATATTGATATTTCGACAAAAAGGTGTAAAACGGGGTGGTAGTGATTTTGCTGCCATCAACTGTGATAATAAAATTTTGTCTCACACAGTATCAAACTATGTTATGAATCTGCAGCATCTCATTCTCCATTTCTATTTTTCAAGGACTTATTCGTTAAAGGGACGTCGCGAAGCATATAAACCCAAAAAAAGGAGTGGGGACAAGTGACTCCTCATTTTGAAAGCTATACTTAGATCTGAACGTCCCTCACACAGTTCTGAATTCCATCCACGAATGAAAAATCCACATAAACTCCATGTACATATATAGCTGGGAATTCAAGGAAGTAGGACGTGGCGACGCCTATCAAGTGTGATAGGCTTGATAGGATTTGAAGGTCGCTTCTCGATTTCGATAGCTTCTCTTATGATGCGTTTCCTTTTCTGCTGCAGGCTGGCTAGGACTCGTGTGTTGTCAAAGGTACAACAGAGAAGATCAGTAGAATCCTCAAAAAATACAACATTGAGACAAGTTTCAACACGACAAGAAAGATTGGTCAAATACTGCCCAACGCTAAATCCAAAATAAATCTGGAAACACAAGGGGTCTACGAAATACCATGCAAAGATTGCGGAGGAAGCTACATAGGACAAACTAACAGAAGAATCAACATTCGACGTGAAGAACACCGCAACGCAGTCGCAAAGCAAGAAACAACATCATCACTTGCCGAACATGTGAAAAAAACTTCACATGAAATCGATTTTGACAACACCCAAGTCCTAACCAGCCTGGAGCACAAAAGAAAACCCATCATAAGAGAAGCTATCGAAATCGGGAAGCGACCTTCAAATCTTAATACAAGAGATGATACACAGAGACTACCAACTGCTTGGAAACCAGCCCTTCAACCACCCAGGAGAACAGTCAACCAGACTAATTCAACGGACCGGCAAACTCGCTCAAACGCAACGAACCGACAAAACCGCTCGAACGCAACAGACCAACAAACTCAATCAGACGTATCAATACGGCAAAATGATCCAGATGTAACAAGGATATATAAAACACCAACAGGATCAACGGAGATCAGTTTCAAGTTAACTCGAAGCAGAGCAGCAGCCCTGAAGAGAAGACCTGAAGATGGCACATGAGATTGTGCCGAAACGTCGTCATATCAACGATTTCTATCGAAACCAATTTACGACAACGCGGAGTATATCCCGGCAACCCAACACAGCACATTTTATTGTAGTCGAATGTAGGTTAGTGTCTTTTACATGTTTATTGAGCGCAGTTGATGAATTTTTGGTATGTTTGTGTCCATTCAATCTTTTTTCGAGGTATTGTGAAGATTGGCCAATGTATACCTTTTCGCAATCTTTGCAAGGGATGGAATAAACAATATGGGTTACCTTTTTGAAAGGTACGCTGCTTTTTAGTTTTGTAAAGACAAAATTCATAAATTTTATGACTCATCTGGTGAAATCAATACCAATAATCAGAAATCCAATGATAAGCATTGCATATCACTACCATATATTGATAGTTTTTCAGAAAAAATTTGTAATATAGTGAAACCTTATGACCTACATGTATGTCATAAGAGTTATTTAAATCAAAAAAGTCTCTTTACAAAACTAAAAAGCACTTACTTATTTCGATTAATGAAATGCGTCTGCAGCCGACTTGTGTTTCAAGATCCAATTAAAACTGCAGAAAACATTGGATCGGTTGTGTGTGAAAGAGTAATGTATGGCTAATTACAATTTGAAATGGATTGAATCTAATCAAATATAAGACATTTCAAGATTGTACAATTCTAAATATCTATGATTATCATATGAATTAGTTATTCTATGATAAACACTTCACATCTATCATAAACAACTAATCAAGTTTAAGATAATTCTATGGAATTCAACCTCAAAATTGTTACTCATAGTGTCATAGTTAAATACTTATATTATTACAAGGTAATCAAATTACTGAACATATTGTTTTGTGTATTCCCTATGCATTTACATATATATATGGATTATTATATATAAAAATTCTCGGGGAATAGGTCACATTAACACTCTGTTTTAAAATTTATAAAAAATTAAAATCTGACCCTACTTCATCGGTACAAAATAACATGAATAAATTGATAAATAATTGGCACAAAAATAAGATAATCCCTATTGAATTAAAAATTAAATTAATTTGCCATAATGGGCTTGCACCTTATATCTATGGGCTTCCGAAACTACATAAAAATGATATATCTCTGAGACCCATTGTAAGTAATATTGGAGCGCCTACTTACAATTTATCAAAATTTCTATCAAAGTCTATCAATAATATGATAGGAAAAAATGAATTTTATGTGAAAGACTCTTGGCATTTTGATGAATTTATAAAAAATCAATCCGTACCCGTAAACCATCAACTAATTTCCTTGGACGTTGTTTCGTTATTTACGAATATACCTGTCGTATTGGCATTGAATAGCATCAAAAAACGTTGGGCAGAGATTGAAAACCACACACCTCTAGATCAATCGGAATTTATACATGCTGTAAAGTTTTGTTTAGAATGCACTTATTTTCAGTACGGTGAGCAATATTTTGGACAAATATTCGGCACAGCAATGAGATCTCCTATTTCAGCTACCATTGCTAACCTCGTTATGGAATGCCTAGAGGAATCTGTTATAAGTTCATTAGATTTTCAGTCTGTATTTTTTAAACGGTATGTAGATGATTGCCGTATGTGTGTTCCCAACGATAAAATTCAATATGTGATTAATAAATTTAACAGTTTCCACTGTAAACTTCAATTCACTTGTGAAATAGAAGTAAACAAAAACATAAATTTCCTAGATATGAACATTAGGCATGATGGTTTACTAAAGAAGTTTGGTCTCAACGTTATCTTCATTTCAATTCCGTTGCACCAGCTTGTTATAAAAAAAGTGTCATAAACAGCCTTACAGAACGCGCGGTAAAACTGTCCCACGCAGAGGATCGTCCCAAGAATTTAAAAATTGTTCGTGATACACTGGAAATGAATAGCTACCCAAAAACTTTCTGCAATCCGATCATTAAAAAAAGAATAAACAGAATCTATAATGGTTCTTCATATAAAAATAACATAAAATATATTACAGACAATTATATAACTTTACCATAAATTCCGGAGACCTCAGAGAAAATCAAGAAATGTTTGAAAAAGTACGGTATAAATGTCGCGCATAAACCTACTAACTAACTGTGTTGGAAAATATTTCTCAAATCTAAAGCCTCTGATACCTGAAGATAAACAAACCCACACAGTATACAAATTAAATTATTTAGATCGCGATGGGTCTCATACTGGAATCTCTAAACAATATTTACAAAAAAGAATGTACGGCCATAGGTATAGCACAAAAAACAAAAACTTAGAAAATTCCACCGCCCTTGCTTTGATTATAACCATCGATTCGATTACAATAATGTTAATATTCTATCTAAGGAAACCAATTATTATAAAAGATCTATTTTGGAGATGATTCACGTAAAACGTGATTCCAAATCTGTAAATCATAGGACAGACACTCAAAATCTAAGTCATATCTATACAAATTTGATCAAATAATATCTCTTGCAAATTCCTAAATGCCTCATTATAATGTTAATAGTATATATTTACGCAGAATGTCAAGTATACCTCCTGTCACGACAAAACCTTTTTCTATTAGATCGTAAATCTAACATCTGGTTTGAAAGTTGTATACTTAAAAATTAAATTTTATTTGTCTCGTCTCAGTCGATCACGTACTGTGTTGACATGAGTACGCTTTCATTAAGAAATCTTCTTAGTAGTGGATTTTTGATAATTTTACTATAGCATTGAGGTTTACAATTTCGTTTAATCATGTTTTTGTTCATTTCGGCGACGTGGGCATTTTAATTGAGATTGGTGCGATTTGGACGCTTTGTGTAATATACGATTAGTTTTAAGTAATCAAGTTTAAGACATAATAGGTCTTCTGATGATAGTCGTGAAACCGAAACGTACGTAAAGACGAAAATTTTAAAACAGAGTGTTAATGTGACCTCTTTCCCGAGAATTTTTATATGTAATTCATACTGGGTCAAGAATCTTTATTATTATATGGATTATATGTATTTAATACTAGAAATAAGGTTGTACTCGCTAATTGAGAGATTTTAGATAATCTCGTATAGGGATGGAATATTCCTATACTACAGCAGATCAGGAAGATCCAAGGTCCTGGATCCTTCAAATGTATGACCTCACGAATCCTCATCAGAAGAAATCACAGGATGTCGGAGGCCAGAGAATATCTCCGTAGCCCATCTCCATCCAATTTGGGAAATACATTTTCAATAAAATCTTCACGTGCAGAACATCATATGCACGGCTACTATCATGTTGAAACCATACATGATTCGAATTAATATTAGGTTATTTCTTTCATATTCACGAGATATCAGTTGAAATCCTATAATATTCCAAGCATATCATGAGGGCCAGCAGTGGAGTCTTATACGAGAAGATACGCATTGGAATTTTCATTTGAGTTTGGAGGTTATTAGCAGAAGGAAAAACCACACTAGGCAGACATTCTCAACTGTACCTAAGAAGAATTAAATCTTGTAGTAAGAAGTTCGGCAGGTCTCAAGCTTGAGAATGAAAGGTGAATCAGCTTGAAGTCGTCTAGTAAGCATGTCTGGAATCTCTCGCGGTGAACCATGAAAATATCTATGAGCAAGGGAGAGGAGTCAATGAATTCGTAAGTGTGACATCACCAATCAGACAAATACCTCTCTTCCAAATAGAATTGAAGAGCTTTGGCGTATATTTGTTGGTTGAACTCTAAAGATGTGAATAGTACTCTAGGATAGGTGCTGGGATGTAAAGTTTCTCTTGCCACGTTATCACTAATACGAGAATCACGCGCGTTCGCAGTAACATGTGATACTTCTGACCATTTGAAGTACCGTCAATGAACTATGGGCAAATAACTATTCCCTACAAACCCTGCCAACCGTTTAATGTTTATTCACGGATACTGGGTGCGTGAGTCATGAGATCTATGCAAATTTTCCTGAGCCCGAGAGCATACAACAGATGAATTGTGGCCAGTTTGTAACAGAATATATGACTCCTCGCAAAATGAAATATTTCTAAGAAAATAATCATCATTGTTGTTTTTCCTCATTGCAGTTTGGCAGAATTGTATATTACGTCCAGATAAAATCTCACAAGTTTTGCTAATTTGATAAGGACGGTACTAATTTCGAACCTTTTCCTCAATTTCACGTCTTTATTGGCCGGGATCTTCTTAAACGGATAGACAAATTGTATATCAATTATTATCACTTGCCGATTTTGTAGTTTCATAGCAGGATGGGGTAACGCTCCCATAAGTTTGAAATTTATTTATGATACACTGTAGTAAGGCTTCAGTGGGCGGTGGTAAAGGACCTTCACTTGCAATGATAAATGAATTATCGACTATCTCAAAGCGAGAATTGTCCCCGTAGAACCATTGTACAAATTAAATCCTTTCCTTCAATTCGTAAGGCATTTTTAGTTATTATTGATTCCGAAGTGAATTAGATTCCTCACCAAAGCTCGATTATCATCGATGATGATCAAGCTTCAGTAAGGCAACTTATTTTCAGAAGGACAATCCAATTTCAATGATCATAGGTGTTCACCGGATTTCATCTCCTTCGCTCCCGTGAAAATAGGATACGCCTGCGTCTATATTCTGACATTAACTCAATCTGGTACCTAATGCTTCGTAAATTCTAATATACAGTATCGGAAAGTATTTATCTTGGGTATGGTGGTTTGATGAGAGCGTAAAGAATAGCTTGCTATATGTTGAGAGAGTATTACAATTCCAGGACGATCAGCTCAGGACGTAGGACGGCAGTATCATACCAGCACCAGTCGGGAGAATGTGCGAGTTGCTGTGTACGCCTCGGATGGGGTGACAGGAGAAGCGCACAACAGCTCGTCTCTCTTGTTTATGTGGTATTATCATTTCATTGCGTTGCACGTGTAGATTGATGTCCTTACCCCAGAAGAATTGTTTCCGATACTGTATATATACCCATACTTCAATTTCCACTAATGTCTCATCTCATTGAATAAAACACCAAGGGCTTGTTATTTCTAAATGTATATTCGATGTTCATATTTACCGTTGCAGCATCTGTCAGGCTGTCTATAATGTTCAGTGTTACTGTAACTGGTATTTTTTTCTTGATTAAAGCTTCCAACCAACTGGATTGCATGTGTGTCCTAAACTCTTGATTAAATGGACCGGAATATCCTAGGAATCCAACCAAGATCACGATGTCACCAATGAGTCGTTCTGTTTCGGCTTTGAATTGTGCTATTTGTGCGGTCCACCGAATTCTCTCACCAGCTAATCCGTTTATTAGAGCAGTGGCTGCATCCATTTTATTTTTCACTTTCATAGCATCATCAAACACAGCCTGAAATGCAGATAATATCAATTGAGTGGAAATAGCTAATCATGTATCATAGATAGAGGTATGAAATATTGGTTTCATGTCTCAATTGATGGAGGAATATGAAAAATCTAATTTCGCAATGGAGGAAAAGTCTCTTGAGAATGAAAGTATCTCTATCAAACGTCGTTAAAAAATTCTCGGAAAGAGAGAGAATAAGTTTTACTGTGAACGGATTAGAATTATTAGAGGATTCACAGTAATAATACTTTCAAGAGTGGCAAACAATAATGCTTGGAAATTCCATGGTCAGCTGTAGAACATAATCAGGCTACTACCGATTTTCCAGAGTTGTTATATGTAAGATGATAATAACGTTCTTCATATATGATAGAGATATTTCTTTTTGTATGACCTACGTAAAAAATTGATATTGTAATTTATATGTATCTCATTGTTTGGAGTCTTATTCAAAGTATATCCTGATTACATTTTCAGTTCATCATTATATTTATGAACTGATTTTATGATAACTTCATTGAATATGTTCGAAAATTCATTATACAAACTGGAATGAAATGTAAAACTTCTGAAGGATGTTCAGTAATTTTTTAGTTTTCTAACGCGTTTTCATTCAATTATTCATTTATTAAAAATTTGTCATATGCATTTTCTATTGCGATATGGTAAATATTAATAAGTATTAATAATTGCATCACCATTATTCACTGAAAATACTGAGTACTAAGGACATATCAGCTACCGAGTAAGTAAGAAACCTTCCTGGCACAAATCACGAGTGATGGAACAAAATTGTCAACTTCTGCGAGGAGATCGAACATGGTAGAGACAAAAATCGCCGAACCAGAAGTGATCCTTATAATTAAGAAAAGATATGATCAGATTCACTTTTTGTTTATTGTGAGTACAATATCAATTCAACCATAATGCTTGAAAGTTGAAAGCTAAATATTTCTCCAACTGATTACCAAATTTAAAATGCGATTACAAATAAGTTAATTCCAAATATTGGTAATAATTGTTGATTCGAATACAATGGTACAAAAACTCAAGTACTTGAATTTTGGGCGGCAATTTGACGGTTACCCACATGAGCTGAACAGAGTTTTGTCCACTTGTGGAAGAATAATCTGTAAATCCAAACAGTTTTATGAACGTATATATACTGAATTCTTCAGCTGGTTAATTGTTTGGAAATACCAAATTACTTGTTAATATTCAGAATATATCTACTTGGAAATGATTAAAAAATAAGCTGTATTACTACTTTGTTGGTCAGAATTTTAAATTTGTCAGTTTTATCTTTCGCATTGAACAGAATATGGGATAATTTGTTTGGGGGTTTGAAGCTGATGGTCAGGTTATGATGCGATAGATAACATGTGCAATTTTTTCGCTTATAGGACCAAAATAAGTTAAAGAAACATATTTTAATGAGTTATCTTTGTATTTTATAAAGGGATAAATGCTATTGTAAATTAATTTAGAAACTACTTGAGGACCGAAACCGTTATTTGTAGCAATGACTTTAATTGTATCTAGATCTTTACTAAGATTTTCTTGAGACAAGGGAAGGGGAAAGGCTCTATGTATCATTGAATGAAAAGCAGCTAGTTTATGACTATAGGGGCTATGTGAAGAGGTACACATTTCTGTATCTGTGAAAGTATGTTTTCTGTAAATGTCGAATGAGATGCTATTATTATGATGTAATAATGTTAAGTCTAAGAAATTTATTTTGTGATCCTTTCCTGTCTCTAATGTGAATTT
The DNA here is from genome assembly GCA_958510875.1 of Endomychus coccineus. Taxonomy (NCBI): domain Eukaryota; kingdom Metazoa; phylum Arthropoda; class Insecta; order Coleoptera; family Endomychidae; genus Endomychus; species Endomychus coccineus. The sequence continues at coordinate 107,292,854 of OY294069.1, read as the reverse complement.
TATGTTGGGATGAATATTATTGATGAATGATAAGAAAACATCTAATTGTCTAGGTGTACCTTTAAAGAGGGCTTAAATATAGTCTACGTATCTGTACCAAAATTGAATATGTTTTTTAGTTATGACAGATATCATTATAGTATCTTCTATGTGAGACATAAAAATATCTGCGAGAAGTGGACTTAATGGAGAACCCATAGCTAATCCGTTATTTTGAGTATAAAATTCATTATTAAACTGACAGTAATTTTGACTGAGGCATAAATCAAATGCCTGTTCTATTTCTGATTTTATCAGAGTATTGATATGTGACTTTTCTGAAATATCTGTGATTAAATTTTGACATTCAATGGGAGGGATATTTGAAAACATATTAGAAACATCAAAGGATACCAACATACCGGTGTTAGGTATAATGTTTGCTTCTATCGAATTGGCGAGTTCAACAGAGTTTTTAACTGCAAATTTGGGTTTGAAATGAGATATATTTTTGAAAAAGGAATTAAGTTTTTCGGAAAGTTTGTGTGTGGGGCTATCGATATAAGATACTACCGGGCGAATAGGAGCCCCACACACAAACTTTCCGAAAAACTTAATTCCTTTTTCAAAAATATGTCTCATTTCAAACCCAAATTTGCATCAAAAAACTCTGTTGAACTCGCAAATTCGATAGAAGCAAAAATTATACCTAACACCGGTATGTTGGTATCCTTTGATGTTTCTAATATGTTTTCAAATATCCCTCCCATTGAATGTCAAAATTTAATCACAAATATTTCAGAAAAGTCACATATTAATCCTTTGATAAAATCAGAAATAGAACATGCATTTGATTTATGCCTCAGTCAAAATTACTGGAAGTTTAATAAATTTTATACTCAAAATAACGGATTAGCTATGGGTTCTCCATTAAGTCCACTTCTCGCAGATATTTTTATGTCTCACATAGAAGATACTATAATGATATCTGCCATAACTAAAAAACATATTCAATTTTGGTAAAGATACGTAGACGATATTTTAGCCCTCTTTAAAGGTACACCTAGACAATCAGATGTTTTCTTATCATTCATCAATAATATTCATCCCAACATAAAATTCACATTAGAGACAGAAAAGGATTATAAAACGAATTTCTTAGACTTAACATTATTACATCATAATAATAGCATCTCATTCGACATTTACAGAAAACCTACTTTCACAGATACAGTAATTTGTACCTCTTCACATAGCCCCTATAGTCATAAACTAGCTGCTTTTCATTCAATGATACATGGAGCCTTTCCCCTTCCCTTGTCTCAAGAAAATCTTAGTAAAGAACTAGATACAATTAAAGTCATTGCTACAAATAACGGTTTCGGTCCTCAAGTAGTTTCTAAATTAATAAATAGGAAACGACAAAAATTAATTAACAATAGCATTTATCCCTTTATAAAATACAAAGATAACTCATTAAAATATGTTTCTTCACCTTATTTTGGTCCTATAAGCGAAAAAATTGCAAACATGTTATCGCATCATAACCTGACCATCAGCTTTAAGCCCCCAAACAAATTATCTCATATTCTGTTCAATGCGAAAGATAAAACTGACAAATTTAAAAGACCCGGAGTTTATAAACTAACTTGTTCAGAGTGTGATAGTTTTTACATAGGTAGATCTTGCCGTAACATAGCAGTTAGATATAAAGAACATTTTCGTTCCTTTAAAAATAATAGAACCGATTCTTCATTTGCAAATCATATTTTAGAAATAGGCCATACCTTTCCTGATTTGAATAATGTCCAAATTTTACAAGATAAAATTTCAAAACTAAATATATTAGAGTCAATGGTAATTTTCAAAGGAATGAAGATGTATGATAATAAGATCCTAAGCGATCAACTAGATTTGTATCACAGTAATCTCTTCAATAACCTGATTTCAGTATTTAAATTCCGTTAGTAAATATACCCGCACCACTGAGGTCCTCACGGAATTACCTAATCACCTTACCCCTCTCTGGTTTTTCCTAGAACTATTTCCTATAGCCATAAAATTTGTTTGTAATCCTTTAACCTATATATAGTAAATATAATATTTGTTAAATTCATTTTTCGTCTGAAGATGACACGTTTAGTGTTGAAACTATAGTAACGACTATATTAAATATCAGTGATAGTAAAATAAAGTAGTTTTATTTATGCTAAAACAATCGCTCATTGGAAAATCCCAATATTTCTATGACATCAAATCCTCTATGCAGTTACGTAGATGTACATGAAAACTAGAAATGTGTTGCTAGTCGCAGAATAGATAAATAGTATACGAAGCTAAGTTACCCTTCTCAAATCATTACATTTATTGACCGATTTTTATATAATTGCTTCACATTCTATGTGATACTTCTGAATTTGTGTTAAGATAATGAAACAGTTTTCTCCTTCCAGTATCTTTACACAACTAATAATCTAATTAATAATGTTCCTAAGAAAATGTACAAAAACAATTTCTCCCTTTCTGGGAATCGAACACAAGTATACTAAATGGCCAGGTATCCTGGGTCGTAGACTACACCGCCATTTAGTCAATGAAAGCACAAAAAAGGCCGAAGTGAAAAAAAAATAAAAGATGAATCGATTTTGATAATTTTTTTAAATCGATTCAGGAAGTCATCTAGGAAAAATGTTACCAATTTTTTCTCTTCTAATGTGCATTTTAGCATTTCTACAGAGAGGAATTGCATCTCTTTGAATGCACTTCCAGGAGATAATATTAAGAATGTTGAAAAAATGTCCAAATATAGCCAACATTTTTCACTCGGAGGTTTTTCGGATCCCTGATCACGATTCCGGTGTCAGGTTTGAACTACGACGCACCTGGGGCTCAGGACATCCTAGTACTATCGATGTCTCCAGGGAATTCACAGAAATGCCTTCTGCAAAGAAATGGAACCTGTTATGGAGGTTCTCTTGAGCATACGGATCATAAACATGACACTCAATAGTCACCTGGTGCTCAAGATGTACTGATCACCTAGGTCATCTGCATGGACTGATTTTTAATATGCTCTGAAATGCAACCAAATTCGTCTATCGGGGGTTTTAGAAACCACTCAACATGATTCCAGTGCCAGATTGGAACCACTGCACACCTGGTGCGTTGTAGTTCAAATCTGACACTGGAATCGTGTTCAGAGACCCAAAAAACCCGCGAGATACAAATTTGATTGCATTTCAGAACATATTAAAAATCAATCCATGGAGATGACCCAGGTCATCAGGGTATCCTGACAACCAGGTGACTATTGAGTGTTGTGGCTATAACCTGTATGCTCAAGAGAACCTCTCTAGCAGGTTCCTTTCCTTTGCAGGAGGTATTTTTGCAAATTCCCTGGAGACGACGATAGTACCAGGATGTCCTGAGCCTCAGGTGTGTTGTAGTTCAAATCTGGCACCAGAATCGTGTTCAGAGACCCAAGAACCTCGCGAGATATGAATTTGATTGCATTCCAGAGCATATTGGAATCAATCCAAGGAGATGACCTAGGTTATCAGGATATCCAGACCACCAGGTGACCATTGAGTGACATGGTCGTGACCCATATGCTCAAGACAACCTTCCTAGCAGGTTCCATTCCTCTGCAGGAGGTATTTCTGAGAATCCCCTGTGGAGGACTATAGTACCAGGATGTCCTGGGCCTTAGGTGCATTGTAGTTCAAATCTGGCTCCAGAATCGTGTTCAGAGACCCAAAAACCCCGCAAAATACAAATTTGATTGCATTTCGGAGCATATTGAAAATCAATCCATGGAGATGACCTAGGTCCCCAGGGTATCCTGAGCACCAGGTGAATATTTGAGTATCATGGTCATGACCCGTATGCTCAAGAGAACCTCCTCAACAGGTTTCATTCCTTTGCAGAAGGTATTTCTGCGAATTCCCTGGAGACGACGATAGTACCAGGAAGTACTGAGCTCCAGGTGCGTCGTAGCTCAAATCTTACACCGGAATCGTGTTCAAAGGCTCCAAAAATCCTCAAGTGAGAAATGTTGGCTATATTTGGACATTTTTTTTAACATTTTTGATATTATCTCCTGAGAGTGCATTCAAAGGGATGCATTTTCCTCTGTAGAAATAATAAAATGCACATTAGAAGAAAAAAATGGTAAAATTTTTCTAAATGACTTCCTGAATCGATGCAAAAAATTTTTCACAATCGGTTCATCCGGTTTTTTTTCTACCTTTTCTGCTTTATTTCCTCGCCTAATTGTTCAAAACTGTTGAACGGTGTCAGTTTGAGATTACTTCAATTATTGTTTTCGTTGTTGTTGAACGATTTCCTTGAAATTTGATTGGAAGTTAATTTAAATTTACTGCAAATTTTGAATCGATTCAATTTAGACTTTGAGAGTTATGATATTTCTGATTCTCAACCCTTCTGAAAAGTGTGTTTGAAACGATTTCCCTGAAAAACAATAGGGTTTGTCTCCGAACAGCAATCGTTTTGTTGTCAAAATTTGAATATAAGAGGACCTTTCGTTTTTGAGTTATCCTGTAGACAATCTTTTCGTGACATACATCCAGACAGACAGACAGACCAATTTCCCACAGTTGCTCAAAATTTGATGAAATATACTATAGTTGAAGGATTTTTGTTCCAGATCTTTTCTAACGATTATAGAAATACTCTTCGGACTTTGTCGCTGAGAGTATAATAATGATGCAATGAAAATACTTAAGCAAGATTTATGAAACAAAATGACATTAAAAATGTTTCTGTCGGGCTCTAAGGAATCTTTAGGTATGACGATGCATTGTATGAGACCAGCGTCACTCACGGAACCATTCCAGTTCGTCATTCAAGAAGACAATATTCACTACCTTCATAATCACGTCGATTAATTCTTTATGAAACAACCATCTATTCAATCGAGACCACAATTCCATCAATGAAATCTTAATTATCGTTTCCAAAGAGCATCGCTTAAAAATCAACAACCAAATAATTATTTGAATAGTTTCACCATCAAGAATGTGTAAATTCATTTCTATCTTATAAAGTTATTCAAGTAAAACCTTCAATTTACACTAAATAAACAATGATTATTTTCATTATTCACTATTGCTTACATATGTTTCAACACACAGTGTGTCATCATACAAGTCATCATCTGAGCTAAGTTATAAACTAAAGTTACATTACAGAGAATGGTTTTATACTGAAATGACTATACTTATCAAGTGAAGAGGAATACCGTCAGTTACAGAACGTTTGAACAAATACGATTAAAACGATAGACGGGGTTTCTCAAATTTTGAAGGAGTCTATTAATTTAGCAAGCACTTGGAGGTAGCACTATATCAGGCCTAGCAGGTCATGAGCAGTTTTTGAAGATTTTATATTACGCTAGTTCCACTTTTGTAGCATGTGCCAGTTCCGGGAAAAATGCAGAATAGCTAGATTGAAATTCAAATGTCCGTTACACAAGCTCCAGCACGGATTGTTTTTAAAACTTTTTTGTTGGTTTTTAGTTACCATAGTTTCTAGATTATACCTTGGTCGTCAAGGACCGTGAAACGTGTATCTTGAGATGGTATGAATGCCACGATTGCTGCCTATGTAAAAAGAGAGGCGGCCGCATATGTGAAAAGAACGTGCCCGCTTGTGAAACTGAAATGCCGACGTCACCTTTTCAATGCGAGTATAACTACAATCGGTCAGACAGATGGTGCACCGAATGGTGCGCGAAACAAAGCAAACAGACATGGACAGACACGTATGTAGACATACGTCCATACATACGTACAAACATGCCGCCACGCGCTCACTTCTGAAGATGAACACAGAAGCTAGAATCTATCACAACCAATTTTCTCGCAAGGGATAGAAAGTTCTTGCAAGATCCTCAGTCTTAAGATAGTTGTCGTTCAGGCACTGTTTTGTTCTCAGGGTCGAATTTCCGTTCTATCAAAAAAATATCTGCACAATGTGTCTTAGGAATCTTCATCACATAATTTGTCCTGCGCGCTTCTAGGATTACAGTTTTAGTGAGTTTTTCCAAATACGGTTTCTTGCAGTATTTTCACGTGTAGTCTACAGGTTCAGAAATTATCTATCTTGGGTATGGTGGTTTCATGAGAGCGTAAAGAATAGCTTGTATATGTTGAGAGAGCATTACAATTTCAGGGTGGTCAGCTCAGGACGTAGCACGTCAGTATCATACCAGCATCAGTCGGGAGAATGTGCGATTCGCAGTTAACGCCTTGGTTGGGGTAAGAGGAGGGGCGCACAGCAGTGCGTCTCTCTTGTTTATGTGGTATTGTCATATCATTGCTTTCCTTGTTGCATGTGTAGACTTATGTCTATACACCAGAAGAATTGTGTCCGATACTGTATACAAAATATCCACTGCAAAATTTCCAGACCAATATGTCAAAAATTTGGGATGCTAAAATAATTAAATTGTTCATATCTCTCAAACGACACTAGATATCGAAAGATTGATGAAAAAGTCTCCACCATTTCAATATTGGAAAAATTCTAGCTACTGCAAAAATTTCAGACAGATATGAAGAAAAGTGAAGATTGACGATAGGAATATTTTTACAAACAATGTATATATAATGTGTATTCTTCGAGGTTTCATTGTGAAATATGGGAATTAAATAATTATTGCAGTCAAACGTATACAGTCAATGTCGTTTCATACAATTCGTTATAGCTATATCGTATCATCAACGTTTAGTTGTTAGCTATTCCACCATCATAAGACTCTCTTTTAATATATGACAATTAAATAATCATTGCAGTCGAATATATATAAGCAACGAGCTCTTTGTAAGCTTCGTTATAGCTACATTATTATCATCGGCATTTTTTTGTTGGATATGTCCTCATGATTGAACTTTCTTACGTGATAAATGATGAAAAAACATGAATAAAAAATCGTTTGATGCAAACATTAACTGTAGTCAAATCTATGGGCTTCGTAGCCTTACGGGAAGTCGCCGCCAGTCACGTCTGTCACGCTGGTGGGTATGTTCGAATCTCGTGTTAGGGAGATTCGTGATTCAATGCATCCCATGCGGACATCCATCTCTTTATATCTCACATCCACATATTCTCATTATATTCTCACTCTAACACACTGTGTGTTTCATACTTGCGCTCGAATTCAGTTTGGTATACTATTGTTTGTACTCTTTTAGTTTAAGGTAAATGGAATCTAATTATTTACCTAGTTGATGGAATATGTGAACCATTCTGATTCATTGATGATATTCTCTGAATTTGAGAATTAAACGACTATATCTCTTTTATTATAAAATAAAGGAATAATCTCTCAAAAAGCTCTAGTGGAATCATATTTCAGTTTTAGTTCAATTTATTAGTTCTTTTTCAAATCAGTTGGAGAGGATCTGAATCAGAAATGAAAATTTAAGAATTCAATCATGGGGTGGAGCTCACAGTTCCAGAATGAATATTCGTAAAATTTTGATTTTCATTTGATGTAAATACCTGCTTATGATCCATGGCTTCATCATATATTATTTGACATTGTCGTACTTCTTCCTCCTTACTTGCTAAGAGAGCCATAGCCGATCCTAATTCTTCTTGAGCTCTGTCCAATTTTGCTTGTTGGATGGAAAGATTGGCCTAAATATCAATTATTGTTTAATGATTAGTCATTATTATCCAATGCAAGTTCATATATGGACACGTTATAAGGAAAACCGAATCTATTATAGTCCAGGCATTTAAGGAATTTTTTTGTTCGAATTTCCGCGAGGTCTGATTTTGGTCTACTCTCATGTGTTTTGACACGCTGAACCCGATGGTGTAGTTTAAATTTGGATTAACCCTGTGCTAGGAAAACTATGGCCATTTTTTAAAATTAATACGCGATTTTTGGCTTTGGTCCTAGGAGGTCGATTTGAGCTCATGGAGTATATGTCAAAGTGTTTTAATTTTTCTCATATTCTGTTTCGATGAAAAGATAGTATTTCCATTTCTCTCATTCTGGTTTCTGATATTTTGACCTACCTCACTATTTTTCGGCACCAAACTCGGCCATTATGGAAAATTCGTATTTTACGAAAAATTCAAATTTTTTGAGGTTAGAAACTTTCCACAAAATTAAAATTCTACGTCCTATTAGAGGTTTTAATGGCAAGTATTTGAATTCCAAGCAGATCGCTTTGGTTGAGTAGAAATGAAGCTATCCTAATAAATGTATTTAGGCCTCTAGAGGGCCTAATTTTGGGCCTATCGACATAAATCTTTCAGGATATTACGGAGAAATATATCGGCTATTCAGGTTTGGAACAGCGTATGAAGATTCTATCACAATTCCAAGTTATAACGAATTTCATCATTAAAAACTAGTGCGGAATTTCATCTAGCGGCAATAAGGGAGGGTCGGTACAATAGATTCCGCGCGCGAGACTATACTTTTTTGAATGTTTTAAAATGCACCTGAATGCTTATAATCGTTTTGTGTGAATGTGTGAGTGTATGTAGACGTGTGAACGTGTATATGTGACCGTGACATGATGTCACATAGGGTGTCACATAGGGTGTTACATAACAAATTTCAATATTTATGTCGAGTATGAAAGATCGGGCAATTGGAATTTGCTAATAAACGTGTTAAGCAAAATGCTCCCAATTTTTCATGCAAGTGGACATTCACATTATGCCAAGGCATTACAAGGTAACGATATGAAAATACGATGATGCTGCAAAGCAACATATTTTTAGGTTTGTATCGATAATTAAACCATTAATCCAACTATACAAACAGTAAAAAATGCACGTCCCGATGAGTTGATCAACATAATCTTTTGTGATTGAGAAAAAAATTAGTATGTTCGTCCAAAGCTTAGGATTACCTTGTAGCTCATATGTAAGTATTGTGAAGGTGAAGAATGTTCTAATTGCCCCGAGCCGGAAATCAGTATATTAGATGATGATTATTTTGATAAGAGTATGGATGAAAATGGACACTATGATGAAGATGATGAAGATATCGATGATGTTATTATTGCGACGATCAAATTTTATCAAACTCAGATGATGCAGCGAATCACGATGATATCACATCATTAGCAATATACGCTGACAGTGATAATGAAAGCTTAGGTTATTTGTGAATAATTAGACATATAGATAATTTTTTCATAAATATGAAATGTGAAGAACAAAAAAAAATTTGAATGGGGAAAAAACAATTATTTATTAATCTCAGTTTTTTTGTTTAAATACTGAAATTTGTTATGTAACACCCTATAATGACATCATGTAACGGTCACATATACACGTTCACACGTCTACATAAACCCACAGAATCACACAAAACAATTATAAGAATTCAGGTGCATTTTGAAACATTCAAAAAAGTACAGTTTCGCTCGCGGAACTAATATACCGACCCTCGCTTATTGCCGCTAAATGAAATTCCGCGCTTGTTTTTAATGATGAAAATAGTTATAACTTGGAATCGTGAACAAATCTCCGTACACTGTTCCAAACCTAAGTAGCCGATATATTCCTCTGTAATTTGCTCCAAGATTTTTGTCGATAGGCCCAAAATTGGACCCTTAGAGGCTCAAATACATTTATTAGGATAGGTTAATTTCTACTCAACCCAAATTGATCTGCTTGAACTCAAAATTGCTATTGAAATCTCTAATGGACTGTAGAATGTGGATTCGGTGAAAAATTTCTAACCTCAGAAAATTTGAATTTTTTGGTGATCCAAAATTTTCAAAATAGCCCCAAAGTTATGTCGTTAGATCAAAGTGCTTGAATTTTGGATATAAGGTGAAGAATGATAAAATCTTTCGAATCAATTCAGTTTAAAGATTCATGACGTAAGTATTTCGTCTGAAATTCGTAAAATACGGATTTTTCTAAATGGTCGATTATTGCGTCAAAAAATGAGGTAGGTCAAACTACCAGAAACCGTGAAAAGAAAAATGGAAATACTATGTTTCCACAAAAACAGAATAGGAAAAAAACGAAAACACTTTGACATATACTCCATTTATCAATGTGCTAAAAAACACAGTAAATGGGCCCTTTCTTGGGCCCACGACTTCGAATCGACCTAGAACCAGAGCCAAAAATCACACATCAGTTTTTCCAACAACTTTTGCTTGAACGTTTCTCCATTATGTAACCCATTGTTTGGTCTCAAAAGCCAATACCGGAAAAAGGCGATTATTAGGTTCAAGAAATGGTCATAGTTTTTCGAGCACATTGTTAATTCAAATTTAAACTACATCATCGTGTTCAGCGTGTCAAAATACATAAGAATAGACAAAAATTAGACCCAGCGGAAATTCGGACAAAAATCGTCCTCAAAAGCCTAGACTATTATATTAAACAGAAAACTGATGAATCTCCAAATGAAATGTCTCTATTACAACGGAACGGAAATGCTAGTAGTGAATCATATTAGCCTTTTTCATTTGTAATCAATTCGACTTTAGCTTCAAGCACGATTTCACTTATTATATTCAATATATGAAATCACCTTTAATGGTAGTACGTCTCTGTTCACTTCAAAGAATGAAGCCATGGCAATAGTCCAGGATACTAAACCAGCAATGTTACCGCAAACAGTCTTGGCATTTTCATAATTATAAATATCTTGTCTCAAATAGGGTAAAATTAGATCCACTATTTCACCATTTATCGTGTCCTTCGGGTACTGTTGTAAGTTGTTTAAGAACTTGGTGTCCGCCATCATCTGTAATTACAACAATTATTAGAATGCGTGAATCCTACCAGGGTTCAAGTATGTATCTGCGAGTGTACGTGCACGTGAGGTGTGGATATGGTTCGGGGAAATAGCGTGGAGTGTACGTAGAATAATATGGTTTGCTTATAAATATTACGGAACTAACTCGTCGGTTTATCTCTTGTAATCGTCTCATTACCCTTGACGGTTCGTTTGGTATTCCTAGGGTTAGGAGTTATAGGAAGGTTTCAACATCATCATCAATGATACTGTTATACACTAATTATCACTTGAGAGCTGAGAGTGTAATAATACGAGAGTCACATTGCCGACGTGGTCGTGCTCCAATCATTAATTTGGAATCAATCAATAACAAAGTCTACTCGATGGATTTGGTCATACCGAATGAATACACCTGCTCAAATATCAAAATATTACCGAATAAGTATGGTCTAGAATGTTTAACTGCGCATACAATACTTAACATTTCTCTTCCAATTGTGCAATAGTTTTGTCCTGTTTTGTTCAATCCGACGCTTGCGTATGCAACAGGTTAGTTGTTGTCATCAGAAAAAAATGGGCCCGTGAATTCCGAAGCATCGCATCTATGTTATCACTCATTAGTAATTGTTTCAGTTTATAGTGAATTCTGAAAATTATCATCCAAATTGAAGGGTGTATCCTGCTTTGCTCATTGATTTGAAGTGTTTACGATTTTTGGAAAATTTCCAACAAATTCTTCTTGGTGATAATTAGCAAAAGCTACAAATCTTCCGTATTGTAGTATGAATATTCTCATCATCGGGTAATATCCCGTTTGGAGAGATTATTCCATCCAGATAATATCCCCTCTTCAAAAAGCTGCATTTGTTAGGGTTAGGTTCCCCTGATGGGAGCTGCAGGACCTCGACGATGACCCTAGAGTCGGGTGAGGGGTTCAGCCATCACGGTGATTGCAGGTGTATGTGAGAAGATGCCTATAAGCGGACTCTCAGGTTTGGATGTGAGCACCCCTATAAATGGACTTGTTAGTGTATGCATGTGACCATTAAAACTAACTCATCCCTCGTCTTCTTGTCGCAAATTTCCCTAGTGACTCCGAAGACTTGTGATGAGCAAGGTCTATCGTGGTGGCAAATAAGCAGCTCTCCGGCTCGGAGTTGTGCGAACCTCTCGCCGGGTCTTCGTACCATAATCTAAGGTATTAGCTGCCATGCCGAGAGATGCGTAGCATAGACGGTACTGTGTCGCTAACAGTGCCTTGGAGATACCTTGAGCCCTCCCTTCCTACATAACTTTCACCAACGTAAGCGGGGCTCTGCCTGGGTGAACCTCATTTCCTTAGCTGCTCGTTGGACTAACATGGCATAAAAAAATTGAAATTCAATGCAGCAGGTCTCTTTGATCGCTGTGGTAAGTGAGGAGAGTACGGGGGTGGATGTCACTTCGGTACAGCTAAACCAGGAGAGCTCTTGCTCTCAGGTATATGAAGTGTTCACCAATTGTGAACTTGGGGTCTGAGACCAGTGGAGCCTCCGGGAGAGTGAGAGTGACTTCCACTTCACCGAGAGGCCTGAGAGGAGGCAGCAAAAATGGTAAACATTGTAAAAAGGAAGAAGAGGTGTCAATTCCTTTGAGGCGTTCTAGTCACAAGGTCCTAATGAATTGTTTCCAGTACTTATGAAAAAAGGTCTGAATCCTGGTTCTGCTGACTGAGATGCAGAGAAGTTGAATTGTGGTAAGATATATGGCCAAGGGGTGGAAGATAAGTCACGACACCTTCATTCCCAAAGCGGGTGAGTAGAGATATGTGAATGTCAAGCCGACCTATAAGACTTACGTCATTTTAGTTGAAGACACTAGAGAGGCTCGTAGATTGGTATCTTAAGGCAGGACCTCTGAAGCATTACCCTCTTCACGGAGATCAGCATGCTCATCAGATAAGTAAATCTGTTGAGACGGTCCTCCACTCGGCTACTGGCTTCATAGAGTAGTTGAAGTGAAACGGCATTGGTGTCTTTTTGGACATGGAAGGGGCCTTTAACAAGACCTCTAGGAGCTCTATTGAAAAAGCAGCCGAGAGACATGGTTTCCTGAGGAATCTAATAGGGAGGATTATGAAAACTTGGCAAGGTTATACTCTGGGAGGGTTGGTATCAAAAGGGTGCCTGCCCACTTGTGTGCGGATCTCCTTGTATGAAATTTGGTCGTGTATAGCTACTAGTAAGGTTGAACCGTGCTGGTATCAAGGCGGTAGGCTATGCGAATGACACCGCCATACTCTCCAGAGGAGCATACTTAGAGTATATAGGGAATAAACCCTCCATTCATTCAAAGAGAACTTCTATTATCGTCTTTTTCAGAAAGTACAAAATCGAGCCTCTGAAGGAGATGGTAAACAGAGGCCAATCAGTTGACGTTTCCGAGACGGTGAAGTATCTGAGAGTCACCCTGTACAAAAAACTACCCTGGCAGAAGTAACTGGAGACTAGGTAACAAAATGTTATGATAACCTTCTGGCAGTGTAAGAGAACAATTGGCATACAGTGGGATTTGGGGCCTAAGCAGCTGATGTGAATCTACTCAGCTATTATTATCTCATGAGTCAATCATGCAGTTCTCGTATGGTGGAATAGAATCGAACTGGTTATAGCCCCGAAACTTCTGGACGGAATACAGGGACTCTTCCTCAGAGGCATTACATCTTCGGGGAAGAGTATACCGACTGCAGCATTGAGAGCCTTGCTGGGCGTGCCGCCCCTATCAAGGACGATGAGGAATATCACAAAAATTACTGTAGTCGGGCTTCGCTGCAATGGCTCCCTGAATAGATGGAGTGCAGATCAATCCCGTCTATATAGAGGGCAGTCTGAGAGGCTCCGACTAGAACCGAAAGACAGAATCCGAACCCTGCGGTTCGAGGAGCAGCATTTAACGTCATCCCCTCGAGGCAGGAATAGGTCTATGCAGGCCATTTATGAATGAACTGTCAAAATATTGAAAAAAAGCTATTTATGCAGATTCTATAAGGGGTGTCATAGCATCTGTCACCCGTTGAAGTCGTCTACCACTTGTTCAAACTGCCATGGCGTCTCCCGCGTGCTCAAATCGCTAGGGACTTATTCTAGCGCATGTTCGAAAGTCTTTCATCGACTTTAGCTTCATCATCAGAGTGAAAGCGGAAGTGAGTTATACATTCGACAATTTGTTGAACCGGATGGGGTTATTTTCGGAATCTAGTTGATGTTCTGAATGATACTATACTATTTATATAGCGATCGACTGGTTAGAAAGCGTTGGTTCAGTTATATATTAACAGAATAAATAGTTTCCCTTAATGTTTCTTATATCGAGTCCGATCGACTGGTTAGAACGCGTTGGTACAGTTATATATTCCAGAATGAATAGTCGCTTTTATCGTTCATCGTCCAAATTTTAGATACACTACATTAAATGTTAACTCGTAGTACTCATAGTTCGTAGCTATGATAGTCGTAAAAAGTGATGACGTAGCACTTCGTTTCAATAGGTTTCATTAGCGAATTACCAGAATCGATGTCTTCAGAATAATACACACTGAAACTGAACGAATTTTGTTTAAAAGTAAAAACATTAAGTAGTCATGAATAATCGCTCAATACAGTTGGAGAGCTTATGTATTGTTGAAAAGGAGGAGGAGGATTGGGATGACTGTGTTGAATATAACATGGTGTAATCGCACCGAATGACAGCCGATGAATTGAGGACAAATCAACAATCAATATGCATATTGATTGTTGATTTTTTGTCAATTCATTCATTGTCATTCGATGCGATTACAGTCGCAACCAGAATCATTCTTCAGGCATATATGAATACCTTTCATTCGATGTGAGGCATTTGTATACAGGATCCCGTTTAAAATTGGGGTTAGAATTATGAGATGTATATTCAACGCATATATCCTCATCTCCCTCCTCTTTTCACCAATACATACATACAACTGTATTAAAAAGATAATCAATGTCTCCTCTCGTTCTGTTAACGTGTGTATTCTTCCAAAGAGATCGATTCTGATAATTCGCTAATGATATCTATATATTATATCACCTAATAATGATATATATATATATATATATATATATATATATATATATATATATATATATATATATATATATATATATATATATATATATATATATATATATATATATATTTGTATGTTTTCTTGGTATATTGGTTCGTATACAGGGTGTCCCAATATTGCTGGGACACAGAGCTACCACGTATTCTAGAGGTCAAAATAAGTCGATTGAGCCCAATTTACCTGTATACCAAAATGTACCGTTTGTCCGTGAGAAGAGTTCAAAGTTTACTAAAAAAAATACATTTTTGTATGTTGTTCCGAAGTGCTTTATACAAATTTAATGAAATTTGGTAAATGTGTATTCTAGATGATTAGCTTACTTTTAGTAATCAAAAAAACCCAAAGAAAATTGTAGAGGGGTTAGAACCACCCTCACCCCTTGGCATTTTTTCCCCCATTTTTGTAGGGGTGGGAATACGGTTTTAAGACTTTTTTATCTGGAAGGCCTACTCATTATCTTCATTTTCTTACTCTTGTAAAAACTCCGTATTTTGCGTAGTTTTCAAGAAAAAAAATGTTTTCGCAAACACTGATAACCGATTTTCGGGTATAGGTTTAATAAAATTGTAATACAAAATTTAGTTGGCCGCGGACACAAAGACAAAACCAAATGTTATGATTTTGACAGGAAACATAGTTTATTGTTAACAGTAAATGTGTCAGTTATTTGTTCTCTTTTGCTTGTTTTTTTATTATTTCTTATTGTCATCACTGTTTTTGTTTAATTGTTATTGCTGTTGTTGCTGTTCCTTTGACGTCCCACAATTATGAATTTTCCTTTTAATGAACAGACCGACATGTTATTAGTTCTTGGATATTGTCAAGGTAACTGCCGCGAAAGTGTTCGCGTGTATCAAGAGAGGTATCCAAACCGGAGAATTCCAAACCATAAAACTTTTGCCCGAATCGAAAGACGTCTTCGAGAAACGGGGAGGTTGACCCCAGTAAGAGTTAACGCTGGAAGACCTCGACAAGCTCGAACACCTATTGCGGAAGAAGCTGTTCTTCAAATGATTGATAACAATCCTAATACCAGTACTAGAAGATTGCAACGAGAAGCTGGAATTCCAAAAAGCACTGTAAGTCGAATCATTAGAGATCAATTAATTCGGCCATTTCACATCCAGCCAGTGCAAGAATTGTTGCCACCTGACTACGAATTACGTTTAAGTTTTTTACAAACTATTCGGGAGCGCAGAGTAGTCGACAACGGATTCCATACTAAGATCTTGTTTACTGATGAGTCTTGTTTTACACGTCGCGGTATGACAAACCTACACAACGATCATGTTTATGCAGATGAAAATCCACATGCCATTAAAAGTAGACATTATCAACGTGAATTTAAAATTAATGTCTGGGTCGGAATTATTGGCGAATTTATAGTCGGACCGTTACGATTACCTGATCGTCTGAATGGCGATAGTTACCTCCGTTTCCTTCAACAAAATTTGCCAGAATTATTAGGAGACTTGCCTCTTAACTTGCGTAGAAATACGTTCTTCATGCATGATGGTGCACCACCTCATTTTGCACGTGCAGTAGGAGAATATCTTGGTGAACAATTTGGTGGCAGGTGGATAGGTAGGGGACAAGAAGCACCCATTCAATGGCCTCCGCGGTCTCCAGATTTAAACCCTTGTGACTTCTTCATCTGGGGAGAATTAAAAAGACAAGTGTACGAGGTTCAAATAAATAACATCGAACAACTGTGGAATAGAATTCAAAATGCTGTAAATGCGCTACGAGAAAATGACGATGTTTTAAGAAGAGTGCATTTCAATTTTTTACGTCGAATTGACCTCTGTATTAATGAAGGTGGAGGTCACATTGAACACTTGTTATAAAAATTATTGTTTGTCTTGTGTAAATGTATTGTGTAATTTGTGTCTAATAATTTTATTAAACCTATACCCGAAAATCGGTTATCAGTGTTTGCGAAAACATTTTTTTTCTTGAAAACTACGCAAAATACGGAGTTTTTACAAGAGTAAGAAAATGAAGATAATGAGTAGGCCTTCCAGATAAAAAAGTCTTAAAACCGTATTCCCACCCCTACAAAAATGGGGGAAAAAATGCCAAGGGGTGAGGGTGGTTCCAACCCCTCTACAATTTTCTTTGGGTTTTTTTGATTACTAAAAGTAAGCTAATCATCTAGAATACACATTTACCAAATTTCATTAAATTTGTATAAAGCACTTCGGAACAACATACAAAAATGTATTTTTTTTAGTAAACTTTGAACTCTTCTCACGGACAAACGGTACATTTTGGTATACAGGTAAATTGGGCTCAATCGACTTATTTTGACCTCTAGAATACGTGGTAGCTCTGTGTCCCAGCAATATTGGGACACCCTGTATATACTGATAATGAAATAGAAAATTCTGTTTTGACGTTGTATATATACGAACCAATATACCAAGAAAACATACAAATATTACAAATGGTTCAAGAATATCAACAATTTGAATAATGAACTTTTACCTTTTTATTTTATATCTATGGAATTAAACACAAGGTTCATTGAATGCTAACTTTTAATATTTAAATTTCTAGGACTCTAATTTATCTCGAGTATTAACTTCTACAATGTTGTGTTCAAATAGATCTATGATCTAACCTCAAAATGATTATTTCGATTTATCTTCGTTTACAAAGTTATAATCTACAATATTTCTTTCAGATTTACAGACAGATAATAATACAATGGAGAAATAATAAATAAACTTACGTTTAGTTTATATCCAAGAATATGTTTAAAATGTAGGCAATGTTCACTTGGCTTGATTTTCTTATTAATTTGATAATTCACTTTACCCGTAGGTACACAATTTCTCTGCTATAAACAAATCACAGGTAAACAATGTGGTTATGTAACAATTCGAAATTTTCCCCATGATTAGGCCCTATCCAAAATTATTAAATACGGAATTAATTTAATTCGCATAAGAAAATTGATCTATCATAACACAGCAGAATAGTATGTGGCGACGAAGGTATTTTGTAACCTGATGCGCCTCATCCGGAGCACAGACCTCGCACCCGCCGCCAAGCTAGCATAAGTTGCTGCAGGTGAAACACCTGCTAGGATCGACAGAAAAGGTGTCGTGGACTTGACATGCCTGTCAACGTCGCTATCACACCGGTTCTTCATTTTGATAGGCTGTAAAATTGAATATAGGCGGAGTTAGTCTCCTAGTGTGAAAATTGAGCTTGCGTTTCAGAAAAAAACTCAGAGCGTGGGTCAGCCTAGGTCGAATGATTTCGAAAAGATAGATTGATTATCGAAAGGGAAGTCAGTTCTCGATAGGAAGTCGTCCAGTAATCTTAACTTAGTTAAGCTCTGTCTTAGCCTGAAAATAATTTTAAATTTGTCATTAAATCAGTAAATATATCCTTTGGGTAAAACCAAATTTAAATTAAATCAAGAGTCAATATATTGTTATTTTTTTCCTTTTTTTTTTGAAAGCTGAGTCGTAAATTGTTGTTTTATTTTATCAGTAACTTTTGGTAGCTCCAAAAAGGCAAGACAGAGCTTACATTAAGCACGCGTCGCGATTGGACGGGAAGTGTTAAAATCATATTTATTTTATTCAAGAACATCTAATAAATTCTAAATTTTGATAACCGAGAACTCGAGTGTATAAATTTCCGTGCGACAAAATCCTAGAGGGGTCTCCAAGCAAGCATCGTAGCTAGAGCGGGGGTGGACGGTGAAGGTGAGTGTTGAACGAATTGCCTGAGGTTTTTGATAGAGGAATTGACCATTCCTTTCATCAGTTGTGTTCACCCCCTCCAGATCACGTCCGCTTATGTAATTGTAAGAATCCTAGATTTTCCCAGGTTCCCATTTGAGGCAAACCTGTAACTGATTTTTTTTTCTTTTTTCATTGTTTGTTTTCAATCATCAAAATCGGCTGTTAAATTTCATATTTTGGTTCGTTCTTTTAATTTTTTTTGTTTTCTTATTTCATTTATATCAAATATTGTTAAACTATTATTCAATATATTATTATTATAAATATGGCTCGATGTGTTTAACTGGTACGCCCTAATCACCTAACAACAAATACTTCTCCCAGAAAGGGGATTCAAGAGATTAGTTGGAAAAGTGCAATTATATTCTTTTAACAGGAAATTGAGTCGGCCCACGTAAGGGCGGAGAAAGGTTACCTTTATTTTTCAAACAGCTTCCTAGATGAGCTAAATTAATACATCTAGTGGTGGCAGCTACAAGAAACCTTGAAGGTAGTTTGGCTTAGATCGACGACCTGAGGTTTTAACCCTTCAATATTTTTACAAATTCTAGTACGTGGCGACAAGTTATTATCGCTACCTGTATCCTCTTAGATACAAGTAACAAGTCGCACGTTACAGTTACTTCTTTAGAAATCAGGAACTGTTGATAATTGTTAACTTGTCTTATTCTTTTTCAAAAGATATAAAACCTTAAATGATGTATTGTAACGTTGTCGAAGACTAACTATTATACGATGCTACTTGTGAATTATGGTTATAATAACTTTTAAAAACTTTGTTTGAAGACTGGGAACACTACTTGACTTGTATAAATTACTTATTTGCTTCGGTTACTTTCAACCTTACGAAGCTACTGGAACACTTGGGTTCACCGATGTTTATCCAATAATCTAAGGTTATGGAAATCTTTTGAGTAGCTTGAGTATCTTAACTCTTCAGATGTTGATGGCTAACTAACTTGGCCTGTCTTCAGATGCCTTTTATAGGCCTTCAAAACCGACGCTAAGTATTTTCAAAATTAACCAATGAGGTGCTTAGTTTACCTATCAAGAATGCTTTGTTGATTGTTGCAAACTGACAGAACTATTACATTGTTACTAATCTGACGTCTATAAAATCGCCTCGACCAATCAGAACTTAGTATTCTTCAAATTTTTAATTATTGGAGATTTTCATCTTATTTCGAATGATAATGATTCCTTCTTTTTAAATTCATATTGCCTACATTTTTCCACACATTTTGGTATAAGATAACCTATGATTAGGTTATTATTAATATGATTATTCCTATAATTATTATAAATTTGACAGTTGCCATTAATAAAAACTAATACATGATATAACATATCAATAACATTTCTTTAACATTCTATAATTCAAATTTACTAATCCTAACTTATATCTACAACATTTTTCAATAGTTTGTGCTATCTCATGATAGTTTTTGTAATCATTTTAATTATGATTTCTGCCTTCGTAACACTGTACGTTTATTCACTTTCACTGAAGTTCTTGTTTTACACTTTTATTCTAATTACATTGTTGTTTATTATGTTTTACATTGTTCATTATATTATACTAACTATTATTTAACTTTCAACATTGTATTTAATTCCATATATCTTTTTATTAATCTTTTCTGATTTTCAATGTTCGGTAAGTTCTAATTTTATCATTTTATTGTTAAGGAAATGAAATCATAACAATATATATATATATATACATATATTTATATGTTTCTTCTTAGGTTCTCGCGGACGTAATGTGTAGAACTGGATTCTCGGGTATTGATCCGCGTTGTGTGGTTTCGGTCCTCAGAAGGACCAATTTCACGACGTTTCGGCAAAGTCGCATTTGCCATCTTCAGGTGATTCGACCGTAGAGTCTGGAAAATCTAGGCGAACTGACGCTTACTTGGAGGGACAGGTATTTATATCCCCCGTTATGTTTGACCTTTGGACTTTCGAACTATTTCACGCTTGGTTGATTTCTACGTGTTTGGCTCCGAGTGACACGTTTGGATGACGTCATTGCGACGCTGGAATCAGCCGGAAAGTTTCCGTGACCTGTTGCACGTGCACTGGATATCACGTTCTCTCTTGTTTTTTTGTTTTATCTTCCGACTTTCTAAAGCGGGTTTCCATGTTGCTGGTAATCTTAGTCCGTCATCTCGTTTGTTAAGACTATGTGGACGTTTCTCGATCTCTATTGCCTCCCTGGTTATTCTGGTGTAGAAGTGTTCAATGTTGGCTAGAGTCTTTGTGCCGCTAAAGTTGATCATATGGCCAGTACTTCTTACATGTTCAGCTAGTGAAGACGTGGTTTCGTTTTTCGACAAAGCGTTTGCATGTTCAGTCTTTCGCACATCAATGCGTCTGTTGGTCTGCCCGATGTATGTCTTTTCACAATTACCACATGGCACCTCGTACACTCCTTGGCATTCTAGAGGAATTCTGTCTTTTGGATTCCGAAGAACATTTTTGATTTTCCTATCTGTTGTGAAGGTTGTTTTGATATCATGACGGCTCAGTATTTTGCAGATTTTGTCAGTTGTGCCTTTTATGTAAGGTAGAAAAGCGTTTCCCACTGGTTGATCTTCATTGTTGACATCCTTTTCATTTTTGCGTTGAGAGTTATGAATCTGTTTTCTTGAATAGCCATTCATCCTAAGGGCTGTTCGGATGGTTTCCATTTCTCCATCGAAGTTCTCCGCATCAGCGAGACGTTTTGACCTTGTCATGAGGGTATTTACGACTGATTGTAGCTGGGATGGATGGTGATGCGAGTTACTATTCAAATATCGGTTCGTGTGGGTCTTTTTTCTGAATACTGTATGTCCCAAACTGCCGTCAGTTTTCTTTGTTACCAAAACATCTAGAAATGGTAATTGGTTGTTCTCTTCGGCTTCTATTGTGAATTTTATCCGATCATGGATTCCATTCAGGTGATCGAGAAACCCTCTTAGTTGTCCTTCTCCATGTGGCCAAATAACAAAAATATCATCTACATATCTGAGCCAAAGTTTGGGTTTTAGTTGCGCTGTGTTAAGAGCTTTAATTTCAAAATCCTCCATGAAAAGATTTGCGATCACTGGTGAGATTGGTGATCCCATCGGTGCTCCTTCGATTTGCCTATATCGCTGTCCCTCGTACATAAAGTAAGTATTGGCTACACAGTGTTTGGCCAAGTCAATAATGTATCCTTTCGGTTTGTATTTATGTTGGATGATCTTTAGGGCTTCGTTTATGGGTACTTGTGTGAACAAGGATGCTACGTCGAAGCTTACTAATATGTCGTCAGGTCCTACTATTTGCATATCTAGAAGTTCGATAAAGTGTTCCGCGTTCCTCACGTACGATGATGCTGTCTCAACGTGCGGTTGTAACTTCTTGGCTAGGAATCTTGCTAATGCATGTGATGGTGAGCCGATAGAGCTTACTATTGGTCTCAGAGGTACTGCTGCCTTGTGTATTTTTGGGAGACCATACAGTTTCGGACATCTGGATGATTTTTCTCTTGGAATGAGATGTAACTGTAACTTAGGGTCGATAGGAGATGCCTTGATTTTCGCTTTCGTTGTTTTCTCTAGATATGTAGTGGGATCAGACCTAATCTTCTTGTAAGTCGGATCGTCCAATAGCGCAGCCATCTTGGTTCTGTAGTCATTTGTGTTCATGACAACGGTTGCATTTCCTTTATCTGCTGGTAGGATGATGATGCTTTCGTTCTCTCGAAGAGCTTTCAGTGCTAGGAACTCGTCGTGTGAAATGTTCCTTTTAGGTGGCTTCGAGGTTCGTAGAATACGCGACACATCTTGGCGAATAATCTCTGCTTCACTTTTATCCTGCAGCGAAGTTATAGCAGATTCCACGTTGCAAATGATGTCTTCCAATGGAATGCGTGCCGGTGCAATAGCGAAGTTAAAACCTTTAGCAAGGACATCCATGGAGGCCTTATTCAAAGAATGGTCGGATAAGTTATGGACAACTTTGACAGGGTCTATGTTTGTGCTGTCTCCCTCAGGTTTCTGGGTGTCTTTCAGATGATTGAACTTCTTCTTCTGTTTCTCTATAGTTATTTCAGTGTTTTTCTCTGCTCTGAACTCGGCAAGCTGATCAATTCTTTCCCAAAGTAGAGGATTGATTTCATTGCTATGATAGAGGTGAACACGTAGTAGCTTGCTGTCAGTATAATAATAATAATAATAATAATAATAATGTTTATTGATTAAAAAATTTTACAACTTTCATACAATACAGTAAGTATAATGAATAAACATATTAAATCACAAAAGTATATAGTAATATACTTGTACGTGATGCAATAATATAACACAAAAAAGAATAATATAAAATTAGTTAAAAACAACAAACAACTAATTAAAATGATTATAAAATTAAATCACAGCATGATCTAAATGTTTTATAGGTTTGCCATGTGAACTATAGAAATAGGCATCAGCAGGGCAACGTCTACAAAATTTACCCGCTATGATACAGTAATATCAATGAATGTATTGTCTGTACTCAGTAATATCTCATCAATTAGGAAGAATATGCCTATAGTATACATAATTAATTGCGTTATCTCATTTTATAAGTTTCAGCATTTTTGAAATCAATCAGAGAATGAATATCTAATCTATTTACTTCAAGAAGGAAACTCCTACATTTTTTTTTTAATTGTTTTTTTGTTAGTATAATTTTTATGTCATATGGGAGAAAATTGAATGCTCGCGGTGCAAGATACATACTACTACGTTGTCCTACTGTTTTTGACATCATCGGAATGGGTAAGTTGTCAACATTTCTTAATTGGAAATTTGTTATTAATCTTTTATTTTCTTTTTCAGTATAAGCTTTAATACATAGACTCATGCAATATAATTGCCTAATATCCATAACTTTCGCTTCTTTAAATAGCGCTTGGGAAGAGAAGGTTGGCTCTTTGTTGAGAATAAGTTTTAAAATTCTTTTTTGTAATATTTCAAGATCTGTAATATGGTTTTTAAAAGCACCACCCCATGCTATGATCCCATATCTTAGTTGAGATTCGACAAGTGAAGAATACAAAATTTTTAATTGTTTAATTTGTAGAATGTATTTGAAATGTTTAAAAATATATACAGTTTTGCGAATTTTTTTTATTAATTCGTTTATGTGAGTATCCCATTTCAAGTGTTGATCTATTACAATACCCAGGTATTTGACATTGGGGACAGAATTTATTGTGAAATAGTTATTTTCGTCTTGAGTTATCACGAGCTCTGAATACCCCGGTAGTCCAGATTTATTTGAAGCAAGAGAGATAAATACCGTTTTTTCTTTACTCAGTGTTAATAATTGGAGATCTAACCAGGATTTAACAACACTGAACTCCGTTTCTGCTATTTTTCTAACAGCATTCCAATTTTCACCCTCAAAAATAATTGCAATGTCATCAGCAAATCCAATTATTTTACCTTTAATATTAAGTTGAAAGATATTATTTATGTAGATGATAAATAGTAGAGGCCCTATGACAGTACCTTGAGGCACACCGGTAAGGACAGTCAGAGGACTACTCAGGTAATCATCTAGGCGAACAAACTGTTTACGATTTTCTAAGTAACTTGATAACAGTTTAAGAGGAACACCTCTAACACCAACATTATCCAAAATTTTTAATAAACTTTTATGACATACAGTATCGAAAGCCTTCGCTAAATCAAGAAATATACATAGCGAAGGTTTTCCTTTGTCAATTGCATCATACATATTATCCGTGACTTTATTAATGGCATCATTTGTTGATAGGTTACTTTGGAATCCATACTGAAATTTGGATATTATATTATTTTTGTTGATGAATTTGTTTATTCTGTTTTTGAGGATGGTCTCGAAAATCTTACTAAAACACGTTATCAAGGAAATTGGTCTGTAATTTATTGGGTCTAAGTTGTCTCCTTTTTTAAATATTGGGATTATTATTGATGTTTTAAATTCAGGTGGACAGATTCCAGTTTGAAAAATGTCATTAATTATTGTAGATAGTGGTTTGCTAATACTATTAACTATTCTCTTTAAAGTTTCCGCTTTTATTTCATCTATGCCTGGAGCTTTTTTGTCTTTCAAGTTGAGAATAGTTTTTTTTACTTCGTGTTGATCTGTAGGCTCCAGAAACATAGATTTTTCATTGATTGTTTCTTTAAATTTGGCATTTCTAGGTTTACTTATTTTATCTGCTAATTTTATTCCTGTTTTTGTAAAGACATCATTTAATATTTCACAGATATCTTTTTTGTTATTTACAACGTTCTTATGTTCATCATAAATTTTTGATATTTTTTTTTCGGGCGTGTTATTTTTTAGTTTATTTATAGTAATCCACATGTTTTTGTTTGAATCCTTAGAGTTTTCTATCACCTTTTTGTAGTAATTTGATTTGGCTTTCCTAATGATGTTGTTTAATCTGTTTCGGTAACTCACATATGTTTCTTTTAAATTAATGTTATTTGTAGTAGTGATTTTTCTATACAATGTATCTCTATGGTTAATTGAATTGATTATTGCTGCAGTTATCCAAGGTTTGCGTCTTATATCTTGATGTCTGATTTTGACCTCTTTCGTATTCGCTAATATGCTTTCCTTGATTATGTTAACAGATCTATTCATAATAAAATTTACGTTTTCGGAATCAATTACCGTATCCCAATCTACTGTGAATAAATCGTTATTTAATTTTTTGTAATTTATATATTTAATAATTTTGTTTTTAATATTTTGTTTAATAGGATCATTAAATACTATTTGTAGTGTTACTGGAAAATGGTCTGTAATGTAGGTATTGACTATCATAGGCATCATATAGTCTTCGTAATTGATTTTACTCTTAACAAATATATGATCTATGCAGCTCCTTGACGACTCTTGAACACGAGTATAATTATTTATTACAGATTTAAATCCATTTTCGCTCATAATATTCAAATATTCATTTGTAGTTGTATTACTGTCCAAGATATCTATATTCAAATCACCAAGAATTATATTTATATCTATATTTGTTGGAGTATTTCGCAAATAATTTTCGAAATCTTTTAAAAATTCTTGCGGTTTTATAGCTGGGGATTTGTAGATACCTATTATATTTATACTTAGATCATTTATTAATAAATTGGCGTTTACGACTTTAGTTTCACCAATTAAATCAATTTTGGAATTATATTCAATGCCTTTTTTTATGAATAGTATGACACCATCATTTTGATTATAACTCCCTTCATTATAAATTATTTTGTATCCATCTAATTTTAATAAGTCTATATTCGCGATTTGTCTAGTTTCAGTGAGTACTATGCATTCAAACTTATTAGTAAACTGATTTAAGAATATTTCAAACTCGGATAAATTTTTGTAAATGCTTCTAATATTTAAATGTATTATTTTAAAGTTTTGATAATTGCTGTTCACTTTTAGTACTTCATTGCATTCATAAGCATTCGTAACAACTTCTGTTTCAATATTTTTTGCATCGAAATCACGTATAAACTGGTCCATGTCCTAGATTTCGATATTACTGGTATACAACAATATTACAATAGGATTTATTGCTTTTAATTAAAAAATGTTCGAGAAGTAACTTCAATAATTTGATCAAATGCAAAAGATTAAACTTATATAATAAAACATAGAACATTAGGATGTGTAATGGCTGACACTCATACGAAATAGGCATAAAAAATTGTTTAGTTATTCTCAGAAATTATTATATAATATACTGCAATATACTTATGTAAATAATTAAGTGTTCAAATTGATATTTTAATTATTTATGTTAGACGTAAGTTAGGAATGAATACGTTAATCTTAGGACAATTTATTCAGGCGAATTTAATGTAAAATTAATAATTACTATATAGCTATAACAATTAATTTTAACCTCCCTTATTTTTATGGCTAATTAGATTAGCTTTGAAGTTACCTTTTTTCTCCACAGATCGGGTTCGAGGTTTATCTGTTTCTATATCTAATGAATTTTTATTTGGCACGGTAAATTCTTTGCTGCGATCTTCACCATTAGTTGCAACCCTGCCTATATTTGGAGGAGGAAATTTAAAGTTCATTACGTTCTTTGAATTCAGGTTGTGAATGGATGCACTGGCATTATTGGGGGTACCAGGAGCACTATTCGGTTTCTCAGTATCTTCGAAGTTGTTAACTTCCAAGTCCTTGTCGCTGTAAGATGTACCGTTTACAAATAGATGACTATTTTTGATATAACAATTTGTTTCCCCGGAAAGTTTAGCCAAATTGAGATGACGTTTCAATATTTTATTAGCCTGTCTCTCTTGAAATGTTAAATCCTTATTTATTGATACTTTAGATCCTTTAAGGTATTTACAATTTTGAAGTACTTTTTCTCTGGTTAAGTATGATATAAATTCAATTATAACAGGTTTATTTTTTACTTTTTCCAATTGGTAAATATTGTTGAGTTCGTTCTGTGATATGTTTAGTTTAAGAAGATTATTTAATTTTCCTACAATTTCTTCTCTAAAATTATTCCTATTTAACTTTTCCGCTTCCAATCCAAATATAATTAGGTTGTTCTTTTTGTTTCTTTTTTCTAAATATTCCACTTTATTTCTTAAGAAGGTATTTTCAGTTTCTAAAGTTTGAAGTTTTCTATTTGTTGATTCTAATTCAAATATTATTCTTATTTCTGAAGCCTCTATTGCATTTCTCAGATCTTTTTTAGTTTGCAATAGTTCATTGTATAATTGTTGAATTGTTACTTCGTCATTTGTTTTCATTGTTTTTATCTTTATTCAAATAAAAGAAACAGATGCACTAGATATACTGTAATCTTGATATACGATGTTCTTGACCACAACAGCTGTTTAATAAAAACGAGACACATGAATTTCTTTGGTGTAAACTGTTAATGTATATGAAAGAATTATTTGGAATTACTCGCACTTGCCCTTTGTGATTCAATAATTTATATTAAAATCATATTCACACAATTTTCATGTACTTAATGGTGCAATTTTCACTTTGGTTTATTTTACATAACTTTTAAAAATTTAATATTTTCACGAGCAATGAAAGGCACATGTTTACACTTCAACGCTGTCAACTCAACTATCAACTCAAGTATCATCCAGAATTCTTCTTGTTTGGTGAATGGCATCTCGAAGCAGTGCAAAACTCGTTCTTCTCAAGATGTTCTTCGTACTAGTTGTCTTTGTGTGATACGAAAGTTTCATACAGGTTGGAATAATCTTCTGGTCCCGGCAGCGGCGTAGAAAGGTAAGGTCGCACAAAAGTTTCGATCTCTTTGTTCTCAACTTCTCGAAACTTCTTGTTTGATGGAAAACCTCCTCCCCGTAGAGGTTAATTATGTTTCTTCTTAGGTTCTCGCGGACGTAATGTGTAGAACTGGATTCTCGGGTATTGATCCGCGTTGTGTGGTTTCGGTCCTCAGAAGGACCAATTTCACGACGTTTCGGCGAAGTCGCATTTGCCATCTTCAGGTGATTCGACCGTAGAGTCTGGAAAATCTAGGCGAACTGACGCTTACTTGGAGGGGCAGGTATTTATATCCCCCGTTATGTTTGACCTTTGGACTTTCGAACTATTTCACGCTTGGTTGATTTCTACGTGTTTGGCTCCGAGTGACACGTTTGGATGACGTCATTGCGACGCTGGAATCAGCCGGAAAGTTTCCGTGACCTGTTGCACGTGCACTGGATATCACGTTCTCTCTTGTTTTTGGTTTTATCTTCCGACTTTCTAAAGCGGGTTTCCATGTTGCTGGTAATCTTAGTCCGTCATCTCGTTTGTTAAGACTATGTGGACGTTTCTCGATCTCTATTGCCTCCCTGGTTATTCTGGTGTAGAAGTGTTCAATGTTGGCTAGAGTCTTTGTGCCGCTAAAGTTGATCATATGGCCAGTACTTCTTACATGTTCAGCTAGTGAAGACGTGGTTTCGTTTTTCGACACAGCGTTTGCATGTTCAGTCTTTCGCACATCAATGCGTCTGTTGGTCTGCCCGATGTATGTCTTTTCACAATTACCACATGGCACCTCGTACACTCCTTGGCATTCTAGAGGAATTCTGTCTTTTGGATTCCGAAGAACATTTTTGATTTTCCTATCTGTTGTGAAGGTTGTTTTGATATCATGACGGCTCAGTATTTTGCCTTTTATGTAAGGTAGAAAAGCGTTTCCCACTGGTTGATCTTCATTGTTGACATCCTTTTCATTTTTGCGTTGATAGTTATGAATCTGTTTTCTTGAATAGCCATTCATCCTAAGGGCTGTTCGGATGGTTTCCATTTCTCCATCGAAGTTCTCCGCATCAGCGAGACGTTTTGACCTTGTCATGAGGGTATTTACGACTGATTGTAGCTGGGATGGATGGTGATGCGAGTTACTATTCAAATATCGGTTCGTGTGGGTCTTTTTTCTGAATACTGTATGTCCCAAACTGCCGTCAGTTTTCTTTGTTACCAAAACATCTAGAAATGGTAATTGGTTGTTCTCTTCGGCTTCTATTGTGAATTTTATCCGATCATGGATTCCATTCAGGTGATCGAGAAACCCTCTTAGTTGTCCTTCTCCATGTGGCCAAATAACAAAAATATCATCTACATATCTGAGCCAAAGTTTGGGTTTTAGTTGCGCTGTGTTAAGAGCTTTAATTTCAAAATCCTCCATGAAAAGATTTGCGATCACTGGTGAGATTGGTGATCCCATCGGTGCTCCTTCGATTTGCCTATATCGCTGTCCCTCGTACATAAAGTAAGTATTGGCTACACAGTGTTTGGCCAAGTCAATAATGTATCCTTCCGGTTTGTATTTATGTTGGATGATCTCTAGGGCTTCGTTTATGGGTACTTGTGTGAACAAGGATGCTACGTCGAAGCTTACTAATATGTCGTCAGGTCCTACTATTTGCATATCTAGAAGTTCGATAAAGTGTTCCGCGTTCCTCACGTACGATGATGCTGTCTCAACGTGCGGTTGTAACTTCTTGGCTAGGAATCTTGCTAATGCATGTGATGGTGAGCCGATAGAGCTTACTATTGGTCTCAGAGGTACTGCTGCCTTGTGTATTTTTGGGAGACCATACAGTTTCGGACATCTGGATGATTTTTCTCTTGGAATGAGATGTAACTGTAACTTAGGGTCGATAGGAGATGCCTTGATTTTCGTTTTCGTTGTTTTCTCTAGATATGTAGTGGGATCAGACCTAATCTTCTTGTAAGTCGGATCGTCCAATAGCGCAGCCATCTTGGTTCTGTAGTCATTTGTGTTCATGACAACGGTTGCATTTCCTTTATCTGCTGGTAGGATGATGATGCTTTCGTTCTCTCGAAGAACTTTCAGTGCCAGGAACTCGTCGTGTGAAATGTTCCTTTTAGGTGGCTTCGAGGTTCGTAGAATACGCGACACATCTTGGCGAATAATCTCTGCTTCACTTTTATCCTGCAGCGAAGTTATAGCAGATTCCACGTTGCACCGGCACGCATTCCATTGGAAGACATCATTTGCAACGTGGAATCTGCTATAACTTCGCTGCAGGATAAAAGTGAAGCAGAGATTATTCGCCAAGATGTGTCGCGTATTCTACGAACCTCGAAGCCACCTAAAAGGAACATTTCACACGACGAGTTCCTAGCACTGAAAGCTCTTCGAGAGAACGAAAGCATCATCATCCTACCAGCAGATAAAGGAAATGCAACCGTTGTCATGAACACAAATGACTACAGAACCAAGATGGCTGCGCTATTGGACAATCCGACTTACAAGAAGATTAGGTCTGATCCCACTTCATATCTAGAGAAAACAACGAAAGCGAAAATCAAGGCATCTCCTATCGACCCTTAGTTACAGTTACATCTCATTCCAAGAGAAAAATCATCCAGATGTCCGAAACTGTATGGTCTCCCAAAAATACACAAGGCAGCAGTACCTCTGAGACCAATAGTAAGCTCTATCGGCTCACCATCACATGCATTAGCAAGATTCCTTGCCAAGAAGTTACAACCGCACGTTGAGACAGCATCATCGTACGTGAGGAACGCGGAACACTTTATCGAACTTCTAGATATGCAAATAGTAGGACCTGACGACATATTAGTAAGCTTCGACGTAGCATCCTTGTTCACACAAGTACCCATAAACGAAGCCTTAGAGATCATCCAACATAAATACAAACCGGAAGGATACATTATAGACTTGGCCAAACACTGTGTAGCCAATACTTACTTTATGTACGAGGGACAGCGATATAGGCAAATCGAAGGAGCACCGATGGAATCACCAATCTCACCAGTGATCGCAAATCTTTTCATGGAGGATTTTGAAATCAAAGCTCTTAACACAGCGCAACTAAAACCCAAACTTTGGGTCAGATATGTAGATGATATTTTTGTTATTTGGCCACATGGAGAAGGACAACTAAGAGGGTTTCTCGATCACCTGAATGGAATCCATGATCGGATAAAATTCACAATAGAAGCCGAAGAGAACAACCAATTACCATTTCTAGATGTTTTGGTAACAAAGAAAACTGACGGCAGTTTGGGACATACAGTATTCAGAAATAAGACCCACACGAACCGATATTTGAATAGTAACTCGCATCACCATCCATCCCAGCTACAATCAGTCGTAAATACCCTCATGACAAGGTCAAAACGTCTCGCTGATGCGGAGAACTTCGATGGAGAAATGGAAACCATCCGAACAGCCCTTAGGATAAATGGCTATTCAAGAAAACAGATTCATAACTCTCAACGCAAAAATGAAAAGGATGTCAACAATGAAGATCAACCAGTGGGAAACGCTTTTCTACCTTACATAAAAGGCACAACTGACAAAATCTGCAAAATACTGAGCCGTCATGATATCAAAACAACCTTCACAACAGATAGGAAAATCAAAAATGTTCTTCGGAATCCAAAAGACAGAATTCCTCTAGAATGCCAAGGAGTGTACGAGGTGCCATGTGGTAATTGTGAAAAGACATACATCGGGCAGACCAACAGACGCATTGATGTGCGAAAGACTGAACATGCAAACGCTGTGTCGAAAAACGAAACCACGTCTTCACTAGCTGAACATGTAAGAAGTACTGGCCATATGATCAACTTTAGCGGCACAAAGACTCTAGCCAACATTGAACACTTCTACACCAGAATAACCAGGGAGGCAATAGAGATCGAGAAAGGTCCACATAGTCTTAACAAACGAGATGACGGACTAAGATTACCAGCAACATGGAAACCCGCTTTAGAAAGTCGGAAGATAAAACCAAAAACAAGAGAGAACGTGATATCCAGTGCACGTGCAACAGGTCACGGAAACTTTCCGGCTGATTCCAGCGTCGCAATGACGTCATCCAAACGTGTCACTCGGAGCCAAACACGTAGAAATCAACCAAGCGTGAAATAGTTCGAAAGTCCAAAGGTCAAACATAACGGGGGATATAAATACCTGTCCCTCCAAGTAAGCGTCAGTTCGCCTAGATTTTCCAGACTCTACGGTCGAATCACCTGAAGATGGCAAATGCGACTTTGCCGAAACGTCGTGAAATTGGTCCTTCTGAGGACCGAAACCACACAATGCGGATCAATACCCGAGAATCCAGTTCTACACATTACGTCCGCGAGAACCTAAGAAGAAACATAATTAACCTCTACGGGGAGGAGGTTTTCCATCAAACAAGAAGTTTCGAGAAGTTGAGAACAAAGAGATCGAAACTTTTGTGCGACCTTACCTTTCTACGCCGCTGCCGGGACCAGAAGATTATTCCAACCTGTATGAAACTTTCGTATCACACAAAGACAACTAGTACGAAGAACATCTTGAGAAGAACGAGTTTTGCACTGCTTCGAGATGCCATTCACCAAACAAGAAGAATTCTGGATGATACTGACAGCAAGCTACTACGTGTTCACCTCTATCTTAGCAATGAAATCAATCCTCTACTTTGGGAAAGAATTGATCAGCTTGCCGAGTTCAGAGCAGAGAAAAACACTGAAATAACTATAGAGAAACAGAAGAAGAAGTTCAATCATCTGAAAGACACCCAGAAACCTGAGGGAGACAGCACAAACAAAGACCCTGTCAAAGTTGTCCATAACTTATCCGACCATTCTTTGAATAAGGCCTCCATGGATGTCCTTGCTAAAGGTTTTAACTTCGCTATTGCACCGGCACGCATTCCATTGGAAGACATCATTTGCAACGTGGAATCTGCTATAACTTCGCTGCAGGATAAAAGTGAAGCAGAGATTATTCGCCAAGATGTGTCGCGTATTCTACGAACCTCGAAGCCACCTAAAAGGAACATTTCACACGACGAGTTCCTAGCACTGAAAGCTCTTCGAGAGAACGAAAGCATCATCATCCTACCAGCAGATAAAGGAAATGCAACCGTTGTCATGAACACAAATGACTACAGAACCAAGATGGCTGCGCTATTGGACGATCCGACTTACAAGAAGATTAGGTCTGATCCCACTACATATCTAGAGAAAACAACGAAAACGAAAATCAAGGCATCTCCTATCGACCCTAAGTTACAGTTACATCTCATTCCAAGAGAAAAATCATCCAGATGTCCGAAACTGTATGGTCTCCCAAAAATACACAAGGCAGCAGTACCTCTGAGACCAATAGTAAGCTCTATCGGCTCACCATCACATGCATTAGCAAGATTCCTAGCCAAGAAGTTACAACCGCACGTTGAGACAGCATCATCGTACGTGAGGAACGCGGAACACTTTATCGAACTTCTAGATATGCAAATAGTAGGACCTGACGACATATTAGTAAGCTTCGACGTAGCATCCTTGTTCACACAAGTACCCATAAACGAAGCCCTAGAGATCATCCAACATAAATACAAACCGGAAGGATACATTATTGACTTGGCCAAACACTGTGTAGCCAATACTTACTTTATGTACGAGGGACAGCGATATAGGCAAATCGAAGGAGCACCGATGGGATCACCAATCTCACCAGTGATCGCAAATCTTTTCATGGAGGATTTTGAAATCAAAGCTCTTAACACAGCGCAACTAAAACCCAAACTTTGGCTCAGATATGTAGATGATATTTTTGTTATTTGGCCACATGGAGAAGGACAACTAAGAGGGTTTCAAGATCACCTGAATGGAATCCATGATCGGATAAAATTCACAATAGAAGCCGAAGAGAACAACCAATTACCATTTCTAGATGTTTTGGTAACAAAGAAAACTGACGGCAGTTTGGGACATACAGTATTCAGAAAAAAGACCCACACGAACCGATATTTGAATAGTAACTCGCATCACCATCCATCCCAGCTACAATCAGTCGTAAATACCCTCATGACAAGGTCAAAACGTCTCGCTGATGCGGAGAACTTCGAAGGAGAAATGGAAACCATCCGAACAGCCCTTAGGATGAATGGCTATTCAAGAAAACAGATTCATAACTCTCAACGCAAAAATGAAAAGGATGTCAACAATGAAGATCAACCAGTGGGAAACGCTTTTCTACCTTACATAAAAGGCACAACTGACAAAATCTGCAAAATACTGAGCCGTCATGATATCAAAACAACCTTCACAACAGATAGGAAAATCAAAAATGTTCTTCGGAATCCAAAAGACAGAATTCCTCTAGAATGCCAAGGAGTGTACGAGGTGCCATGTGGTAATTGTGAAAAAACATACATCGGGCAGACCAACAGACGCATTGATGTGCGAAAGACTGAACATGCAAACGCTGTGTCGAAAAACGAAACCACGTCTTCACTAGCTGAACATGTAAGAAGTACTGGCCATATGATCAACTTTAGCGGCACAAAGACTCTAGCCAACATTGAACACTTCTACACCAGAATAACCAGGGAGGCAATAGAGATCGAGAAACGTCCACATAGTCTTAACAAACGAGATGACGGACTAAGATTACCAGCAACATGGAAACCCGCTTTAGAAAGTCGGAAGATAAAACCAAAAACAAGAGAGAACGTGATATCCAGTGCACGTGCAACAGGTCACGGAAACTTTCCGGCTGATTCCAGCGTCGCAATGACGTCATCCAAACGTGTCACTCGGAGCCAAACACGTAGAAATCAACCAAGCGTGAAATAGTTCGAAAGTCCAAAGGTCAAACATAACGGGGGATATAAATACCTGTCCCTCCAAGTAAGCGTCAGTTCGCCTAGATTTTCCAGACTCTACGGTCGAATCACCTGAAGATGGCAAATGCGACTTTGCCGAAACGTCGTGAAATTGGTCCTTCTGAGGACCGAAACCACACAACGCGGATCAATACCCGAGAATCCAGTTCTACATATATTTATATATATATATATATATATACATATTGTTATGATTTCATTTCATAAACAATAAAAATTTAAAAATAATAACTTACCGAACTTTGAAAATCAGAAAAGATCAAATAAAAGATATTTATATGGAATTAAAAACAATAATAAAAGCTAAATAATAGTTAGGATATTAATATTAACAATGTAAAACATAATAAACAACGATATAATAGAATAAGAAGTGATAAACAAGAACTTCAGTGAAAGTGAAGAAACGTACTGTGTAACGAAATCAGAAATCATAAGTAAAGTGATTACAAAACTATCATGAGATAGTACAAAACATTGAATAATGTTATAGATATAAGTTAGGATTAGTAAATTTGAGTTATGTAATGTTAAAAGAATGTTATTGATATAATATGGTATGTATTAGATTTAAGAATAAGTAACTGTCAAGAAAACCATAAATATGAGAATAATCATATTAATAATAACCCAATCATAGGTTATATTATACCAAAGTGTGGGGAAAAATGTAGGCAATATTAATTTAAAAAGAAGGAATCACTATCAATTAAAATAAGTTGAAAATCTCAAATAATTCAAAAAGTAAAGTATACTAAATTCTGATTGGTCAATAGGAATTTCTAATGTCAATCTGGTAACAATGAAGACTTGTGTCAGTTTCACAACAATTAACTTGGCATGCTTGATTTGAAAAGAAAGCATCTGATAGGTTGTTTATGACATCAAGTAGCGTCGGTTTTGGAGGCCTATAAAAAGGGCTGAAAGTAAAGCCAAGTTCAGTTTGCCATTATATCTGAAGAGTGAAAGTACTCCTGCAACTCACCAAAATTTTATAACCTAAATTTATAAAAAATAAATATCAGTGAACGCAAGTATTCCGAACTTCAATAGGTTCCAAGAAACCAAAGTTAATAAGTTTTATTAAAAGTCAACGAGTATTCCAAGTATCTGAATCCAGTAAAAGGCTGTAATAACCTCCAATTTATAAGAAGTATCCAACGATTGCCATTCTTCAATAATTTCAATAAAGCATCGAAAAGTTTCATGTCTTATCTAAAAGGATAAAACAAAGTATTATCAACAGTTCCTGATTCCCAAGAAGAAGTGACCAAAATTAGTTACCTGTGATTATTGTGAAATAGCATAGTATTGTGTAAAAAGTGAATCATCAACGAAATTATAAAAGAAGTAAATTGAAAATTGCCAACATTGTTAAACACACTTTTGGATATAAACTAAAAGTAAGTTTGTTTATTATATCTCCATTGTAGTGTTATTTGTAAATCTGAAATAAAGATTGTCGTTTGTAATTTTGTAAACAACTATTAATATTGAATAGTTTTGAGGTTAAAGCTAGGTCTATGCTTAGAACATAAAATTAAATTGTAAATTTGAAACCTGAGATAATTAGAGTCATAGAGATTTAAATATAGAAACTTTTTAACATTCAAAGAATATTGTGTTTAATTCCATAAAATAATGTAAAAAGAAAAGGATCATTATTATTCAAAATAAATAAATAAAAGCTAGCCGGTAGAATCAAAAATTATAATTATTAAATAAAGAAAAAATTCAGTAAGAGTTATCTTAATAATTGTCGCTCAAACGTGAGGCCATTTGGAAAAAAGTAATAGAACCGCGTATCAAAATAATTCAAAGAACTAGATTAATTAATAAGAAAGTAAAAATGGAAGGAGATAGACAGAGTACTCCAGAATTGATAGGATTTGATCAAGAGGGTGAAATGATTAGTGCAGAAAGACCACCAATAATAGATAGTCAATCACAAATAATGAGATTGCTTGAAAGTTTAAATTTAAAAGCTAATGAAACGAATGAAACAAATGCTAAAATTGAACAACGTATTGAACAAGGTATGAGTGAAATAAGAGATGAAATTAAGAGAGTGAATGATAAATTTGATAAAAGAACTGAGGAAATTATGAGAATAGTTGAAACAGAGAAAGAGGAAATTAGGAAACATGTTGAAGAAAGTATAGATAATAAATTAGAA
Source organism: Endomychus coccineus (assembly GCA_958510875.1). Classification (NCBI taxonomy): domain Eukaryota; kingdom Metazoa; phylum Arthropoda; class Insecta; order Coleoptera; family Endomychidae; genus Endomychus; species Endomychus coccineus. The sequence goes on along the minus strand of OY294069.1, from coordinate 107,255,863 downwards.
GAATATAATAGCTTTGTAAATAGAAAGTTTAATAATGTAGAGAAAGAAATAGATATTATGGAAAATAGAATGAATGATATGGGGAAGAATATTGAAGAGAATGTGAATGTGAATGTACAAAGTATGAAAGAAAATCAGGAAAAAAATGATAAATGAACAGGATGAAAGAATAAAAAGAATTGAGAATAGATCCGAAGAGAGAATGAATATAGAATACAGAAATGTAGGTCATGAGAATACAATAAAGTTTAATGGAAACATAAAATTATTACATCCATGCATTTTTGTTAAAGATTTGAAAAATGAAATACAGTATGAAAGGAATATAGAGAGAATGAAAAAATTAATAAGAGAACGATTGCTTGATGAACCATTGTTGTGGTTCAATTGCAAAGAAAGGGAATTAAATAGTTTAGATGAGTTTATAGATGAATTTTTAAATAATTTTTGAGGTGAAAATGAGCAGTCGAAATGTCGAGAAAGGTTATATTTTAGGAAGTATATAGAAGGGACTAGAAAAAGCATGAGTGCTTATGCACTTAGCCTATATAATGAAGCGCAATATTTAGAACCTAAAATGAGAGAGGAAGAGATAGTTTTATACATTTCAAGACAGTATCGAAGTCAAATATCTGAGGCAATAGCCATTGCAAATATTAAAAACATGAATCAACTACTATCATACTCAAATAGAATTGATAATAAGAATAACATAGGAACTAGGCAACAAAATGGATATAATGATAACAGGAACAATTACAGGGGAAATCAAAATTATAATAATAGATTCCAAAATAATAATTATCAAAACAATTTTAGAAATAGGGATAATAGAAACCAAAATTATTATAATAGGGAAAATAGATATAATGGAAATAATGCTAATCAAAATAGAAATAGATATAGGGATTATAGAAGTCAAAATAATAATAATAATAGAAATAATAGTAGAAATGAAAATAATCAAAGGGAAGTAAACAGTAGTAGGATTGAAAGTAATATGGAAAGGGAAGACTCTTCAAGTCAAAATAATCAACAAAATCAGGATTTTTAAGAAAGCACGAATACCACGTTAATGTATTATATGAACATCAGAGGGAATACATTGACTACGAACAGCAAAGGGAAGAAAATGAAAGTATAGGTTTAATTAAATTAAAAGGTTTTTTAAAAGGGAAAGAAGTAGAAATTATGTGTGATACAGGATCAGAACTATCATTAATGAGGGAAGAACTATTGTCTGAAATAAAATTAACAAATCAATTGAAAATACCAAAAGTAGAATTAGTAAATATTAGTGGAAAGAAAATTACTGAAGTATCAAAAATGATTACTGAGCATGTTATAATAGGGAAGTCAAGTCTAGAGATGCAATTATTTGTAGTGCCGAATATGAAATTGGATATTGTTATGGGAACTGATGAATTAGAAAAGCATGGAATTATTATAGATTACGAGGAAAAGGAAATAAAGTTGTTAGATGAAATTATAAAGATAGGGAAAGGGGAAAATGAAAATATTGACAGACCAAATGAAGGTTGCAATATAATAAATGCGGTCGAAAGAAAAGACTCAAGCAGAAAATTAAATGAAATAATCTCGCAGATGAAAATATCCGAGAAGTATAGGGGAATAATATCAGAAATAATTTCACAACATAAAGGTTTAATAATTGATGAAACTCGTATAGCTAGTAATTATATTCATAAATTCCAAGTCAAAGAAATTGAAAATTTTAAATCCAAGAACAATCCAATCCCATACAAGTACATAGAAGATGTTAGGAAAAAAATCGGTGAAATGCTAGAACAAGACATAATAGAAAGAAGTAAAACAAAATATATAAACCCTATTGTTATAGCAAAAAAGTCAAATGGTGATATTAGGTTATGTTTAGATGCTAGAACATTGAATAGATTGTCAGTACCACAATATGAAGCTCCTAAAAATATAGAGTCAATTTTTGGTAGAATAATAAAGGCACAAATTTTTAGTAAAGTTGATTTAAGACATAGTTTCTGGTTGATTCCTTTACATGAAAGTTGTAGAGATTACACTAGCATTATTTTAAAAGAAAAAGTGTATAGATTTAAAGATAAACCTGTTGGTATTCGAAGTGCATATAGAATGTTCAAATATAAAGTAGGAACAAATATTTCATTAGATAGAATTAGAAAAGGGAAAAAAGAATTATCAGAAAAAGATAAAAAGAAATGTAAAATCAAAGAGGGAATTTATTTACAAGATATCAGTAATAGGTTAGAAAGAAATGCAAGAAAGTATATGAATAGGGAAATGAGAAAAAGAGGAAGGTTAATTAAATTTGAAATAGGTGAATTAGTAATAGTAAGAGCAATGAGAGTAACTAATAATAAAAAGAATATATGTGGAAAATTATGTTTTGCTTTTGAAGGTCCATATGTAGTCATGAATGAAAATGCTGAAAATAGTTATGAATTAATGAATCCTGAAAATGGAAAGATAAAGGGAATATTTAATATTGATCAAATATACAAGTATAATTATTAATAAATTTAGTTCATGAAAATAAAATCAAAAGATAAATAAATTTTAAATATTAATGTGATTAATATGTTAAAATTGATTTAGGGGAATTTGTTATGATTTCATTTAATAAACAATAAAAATTTAAAAATAATAACTTACCGAACTTTGAAAATCAGAAAAGATCAAATAAAAGATATTTATATGGAATTAAAAACAATAATAAAAGCTAAATAATAGTTAGGATATTAATATTAACAATGTAAAACATAATAAACAACGATATAATAGAATAAGAAGTGATAAACAAGAACTTCAGTGAAAGTGAAGAAACGTACTGTGTAACGAAATCAGAAATCATAAGTAAAGTGATTACAAAACTATCATGAGATAGTAAAAAACATTGAATAATGTTATAGATATAAGTTAGGATTAGTAAATTTGAGTTATGTAATGTTAAAAGAATGTTATTGATATAATATGGTATGTATTAGATTTAAGAATAAGTAACTGTCAAGAAAACCATAAATATGGGAATAAAATATTAATAATAACCCAATCATAGGTTATATTATACCAAAGTGTGGGGAAAAATGTAGGCAATATTAATTTAAAAAGAAGGAATCACTATCAATTAAAATAAGTTGAAAATCTCAAATAATTCAAAAAGTAAAGTATACTAAATTCTGATTGGTCAATAGGAATTTCTAATGTCAATCTGGTAACAATGAAGACTTGTGTCAGTTTCACAACAATTAACTTGGCATGCTTGATTTGAAAAGAAAGCATCTGATAGGTTGTTTATGACATCAAGTAGCGTCGGTTTTGGAGGCCTATAAAAAGGGCTGAAAGTAAAGCCAAGTTCAGTTTGCCATTATATCTGAAGAGTGAAAGTACTCCTGCAACTCACCAAAATTTTATAACCTAAATTTATAAAAAATAAATATCAGTGAACGCAAGTATTCCGAACTTCAATAGGTTCCAAGAAACCAAAGTTAATAAGTTTTATTAAAAGTCAACGAGTATTCCAAGTATCTGAATCCAGTAAAAGGCTGTAATAACCTCCAATTTATAAGAAGTATCCAACGATTGCCATTCTTCAATAATTTCAATAAAGCATCGAAAAGTTTCATGTCTTATCTAAAAAGGATAAAACAAAGTATTATCAACAGTTCCTGATTCCCAAGAAGAAGTGACCAAAATTAGTTACCTGTGATTATTGTGAAATAGCATAGTATTGTGTAAAAAGCGAATCATCAATGAAATTATAAAAGAAGTAAATTGAAAATTGCCAACATTGTTAAACACACTTTTGGATATAAACTAAAAGTAAGTTTGTTTATTATATCTCCATTGTAGTGTTATTTGTAAATCTGAAAGAAAGGTTGTCGTTTGTAATTTTGTAAACACCTATTAATATTGAATAGTTTTGAGGTTAAAGCTAGGTCTATGCTTAGAACATAAAATTAAATTGTAAATTTGAAACCTGAGATAATTAGAGTCATAGAGATTTAAATATAGAAACTTTTTAACATTCAAAGAATATTGTGTTTAATTCCATAAAATAATGTAAAAAGAAAAGGATCATTATTATTCAAAATAAATAAATAAAAGCTAGCCGGTAGAATCAAAAATTATAATTATTAAATAAAGAAAAAACTCAGTAAGAGTTATCTTAATAACATATATATATATATATATATATATATATATACTTTTTTTACATTCAAACCTGGTCGGGGCTGCTGCGAGCTCCGACGACATCGCAGCAGTCGCGCCAGAAAAACCTAAAAGGCGGTTAACCGAAGCTACTCCTCCCCACCGGTCGGTAAGTAGCTTCAGGTTCCTAAATCGTGTGCCCTAAGTATTCTAATTGAACCCAGAATGACTGCCTTTTGCATCCGGTCTATCAAGATCTGCGCCGAGTTCCTACAGGCCGGAATGATCTTCAAGTTTGAACGCAGCGAAGACCGAATTCCGCCCAAAACACCGATGATCAGAACCACTAATACGACCTTGTGGCCTGGGTATAGCGTGCGGAGCTCGAACAGGAGATCTTGATATTTTGTCCATTTTTCCTCCTCTTTCAAGACTATGTTCTTCTCTGCCGGAGCGGAGAATTCGATGACATACATAGTCTTGATTAGTTTATCGAGGAGGACAACGTCAGGCCTATTTGCTTGTATGGACCTGACGGTCGGAAACGGATAATTCCAGAAGATCTGGCATTTTTCGTTTCCGACAACGGACTCAATATCTCCTGGCATGTAAGGCAGCACCGGCTCTTGGTCTATTCCGTACGAGTGCCTTAGATGGTAATACAGCACCCGTAGGGCCGCATTATGGCGATGGGTGTACGCCGAGGCCGCTTTTGCCGGACATGCCGACAGAAGGTGGAAAAGCGTCTCAGGCACCTTTCGACAGGCCCTGCAGCTGACATCAGGGACCTGCACACCCATCACATTGCGGCGATAGACCAAGGTGTTAATTACGCCATCTTGGCAAGCTGCGGTAAATCCCTCAGTCTCGGATGTAAGCCCGGCTGACCTTAGGTAGCCGAAGGTCAGCCTAGTTGACAAGCCGAGCGTTTCGATGTTTCGATAGAAAACACCGTGTATCGGCTTGTCAACATGCCGCCTGAGCGTAAGATCTTGCTCCGCGGCATTTATCTGGGCTTTCAGGCGAGAAGGTAGGAGCTCGAGGTTGCCCTCTAGTCGGCCTTCTCGACTGATCTGAAATTCGAGACCAAGTTCTTCCGCAGCTTTTTGTGCTGCCTTAACGATAAATGCCCCCACTCCGGCCAATTCGTGACTTTTAACAAGGCACAGGAGGGGGTCCGAGCTCCTAAGAACTTTACAAGCTATACTCAGAACCACACTTCGATGCAGACCCTCCAGACTGAGGAGTCCCCTACCTCCCCGATGACGTGGGAGATAAATACGGGAAACGGACGATCTAGGATGCAAACTGTGATGGATATGCATCATTTTCCGGGTGTCTTTATCGAGTCTATGCAGCTCATATATATATATATATATATATATATATATATATATATATATATATATATATATATATATACATATATATTTCTTCTTAGGTTCTCGCGGACGTAATGTGTAGAACTGGATTCTCGGGTATTGATTCGCGTTGTTGGTTTCGGTCCTCAAAAGGACCAATTTTACGACGTTTCGGCAAAGTCGCATTTGCCATCTTCAGGTGATTCGACCGTAGAGTCTGGAAAATCTAGGCGAACTGACGCTTACTTGGAGGGACAGGTATTTATATCCCCCGTTATGCTTGACCTTTCCGTCCGACTATCAATACTCGCCCCCGCATCCGCAGATCATCTGTAGTTATTTATGGTTCAAATAATTACAAAATATGATTATGCACTTCAATTGATTCTGCTCTAATCTGAGTTAGTACACGGAATCCCTTTACACGGTAATTGCAAAGTAGTGTCAGCTCTTTCAACTTCATTCATACAAAGGATGTCTATAGCTCTTACTTCCGCAGATCACAGTGTGCAAAGACTATAGATATCTCAATCAACAGTACTCCGTTATTTCAGGAGATCACAGTGTACAACTGAGTACTGTGATCCACAAACACACTTTGACCTGCAGTTCCTACTTCCGGAGATCACAGTGTGCAGCAACTGCCGGTAGCTCATCTACACCCTTCCGTTATTTCCGGAGATCACAGTGTACAACTGAAGGGTGTGATCCTGTTTCACCTTTTTCACACTCTGACACCATACAATTACTTACAGTTCAATCAATATAATTATTATCGGTAAACGAGGTATAGATAGAGCCAGAATAAATCTACTTCGGATAATTTAAACAATTTATCTGATTATTTCTACAGACAATACCACGGCGCAGTCACAAGTAATGAATCCAGAACAGTTTCCGCTAAAATAAGCAAGCGGTGATATACAGGTATTATGCGGTTCTAAATCTCACCTTAATTGAATCTGGAATAATAATCACTTTCGGTAGTATCTCGGTTACTTACTTCTTGAAGTTCAAATTACCAGTTAGAAGTCGGAGTCGAAGGTAGAAATCGAAGTCAAAGGTAGAAGTGTCATTCTTAGGCTGCGATCTGGTTTAAATACCTTATTTCCTCCGGGTATCATGGAAAGGGATTATGTGGAGGGATATTCCCTCTACCGCGACTCACATACATCACTATAATCAACATATTCGGCGCATTTCCCGAATCATGCTAGAAGAGGGTACAGGATTTTGACCCTAATTAACTAACTAATCTAACGAATCGATTAATTCGAGCGTTAAATGAATCAATCCTGGATTATTCGAAATATGAACTAGATAATTTCGGTGCTAAATAACATAAGTACTTTACAATAATATGATTATTCGGAATCATTCAATAATATTTCATTTTGCAAGTTTTGAAATGATATTATGAAATATTCATTCTGACTTTACGAACAATTTCTCCTGTTCCTTATTTATATAATATATATTTATATATAAATATATATTTATTTTTCATCTCATTCTATGTTAGCAACAATGTCACTAGTAATCTATCATTCACGTCAACTGTCAACTTCAATTAATTTAATGTCATTTGTCATTCACACACATCAGTTCTTCTTGAATCCAACATGACTGCTACATGAGCCCATGTGGAATTTTAAACTGTTTTACATTTAATTCAATCCATCATGTTAATTTTTCATCAAATTTTAATTGTAATAGTATGGTACCATAAGTGTTGTCTTCGTTGACATGTTATTTAAATTAAGGCGAGTTAAAGGAATTCAAACCTCACTTTCGTAAGTACACTTACTGTAAAGTTCTTGGTCAAAAATATTGTTCATTTTTTAAATCATTGTAGAGTTCCTGATGAAGAGCCAATAAATGACTAGAAAGCTTGAATAGAAAAAAGAGTTCACTTTATTTTCCATCCCCTTTTTGACTGCATACCTGAATTCAAAGATTTTCTCCTATATATATATATATATATATATATATATATATATATATATATATATATATATATATAAACAAGTTTAAAGTTTCTTTGCCTAATTGGCCACTATCGTGTATGTAACTTAAGAGATATAGAATTAAATTTTCTGAATTATGAAGATAACTTAGATAATTTAACATAGGATTATAAAGATGAATAAACGTAAAAGATTGAACCATAGGCGGGATTCGAACCCACATTTCTGGATTTCTAGTCCAGGGTGTTTACCAATTACACCACTTCGGTCCTGTTAGATTTTTATATTTTTGTAAATATAAACCTCTGAAAGGATAGTAGATCATTGATGAACACAATGCGATTCGATGCCCTACCATAGATCAACTATTCACGCACATTCATCTGAAGTTGAAGTAAGGATTGTAGGTTAGTACAGTCAGTTCTATTGAAATATATAAGAACCGGGATGCTGTCATTTGAATAAGAACTGTCAAGTAACTGCCAACCATAGCAGTACTAACCTACAATCCTTACTTCAAAAAACGACTGAACTTCAGATGAATGTGCGTGAATAGTTGATCTATGGTAGGGCATCGAATCGCATTGTGTTCATCAATGATCTACTATCCTTTCAGAGGTTTATATTTACAAAAATATAAAAATCTAACAGGACCGAAGTGGTGTAATTGGTAAACACCCTGGACTAGAAATCCAGAAATGTGGGTTCGAATCCCGCCTATGGTTCAATCTTTTACGTTTATTCATCTTTATAATCCTATGTTAAATTATCTAAGTTATCTTCATAATTCAGAAAATTTAATTCTATATCTCTTAAGTTATATATATATATATATATATATATATATATATATATATATATATATATATATATATATATATATATATATATATATGTATGTTTTCTTGGTATATTGGTTCGTATATATACTGAAAATGAAACAAAAATTCTGTTTGACGTTTCGACGTTTGTCTTTATCAAAATGTGAATTAGTGTTTCCATGTAATTCAGAAAAGAATAGATGATTTCGATTAATGATATGCGTCTGCAGCCGACTTGTGTTTCAAGATCCAATTAAAACTGCAGAAAACATTGGATCGGTTGTGTGTGAAAGAGTAATGTATGGCTAATTACAATTTGAAATGGATTGAATTTGATTAAATACAAGATATTTTAAGATTGTACAATTATAAATATCTATGATTATTGTATGAATTAGTTATTCTATGATAAACACTTCCGATCTATCATAATCAACTATTCAAGTTTAAGATAATTCTATGGAATTTAACCTCAAAATTGTTACTCATAGATTTATTTTTAGTTAGTATAATAATAGGTTTCAATTTTGTTAATTTTTGCGAATTCCCGAAGGATTGCATCCTTTCATTTTTTACCGAACTAAGGGGGGAATGTAACGAAGCTCAAAAATATTGTAGATTATCAAATAAGGAACAGGAGAAATTGTTCGTAAAGTCAGAATGAATATTTCATAATATCATTTCAAAACTTGCAAAATGAAATATTATTGAATGATTCCGAATAATCATATTATTGTAAAGTACTTATGTTATTTAGCACCGAAATTATCTAGTTCATATTTCGAATAATCCAGGATTGATTCATTTAACGCTCGAATTAATCGATTCGTTAGATTAGTTAGTTAATTAGGGTCAAAATCCTGTACCCTCTTCTAGCATGATTCGGAAAATGCGCCGAATATGTTAATTATAGTGATGTATGTGAGTCGCGGTAGAGGGAATATCCCTCCACATAATCCCTTTCCATGACACCCGGAGGAAATAAGGTATTTGAACCAGATCGCAGCCTAAGAATGACACTTCTACCTTTGACTTCGATTTCTACCTTCGACTCCGACTTCTAACTGGTAATTTGAACTTCAAGAAGTAAGTAACCGAGATACTACCGAAAGTGATTATTATTCCAGATTCAATTAAGGTGAGATTTAGAACCACATAATACCTGTATATCACCGCTTGCTTATTTTAGCGGAAACTGTTCTGGATTCATTACTTGTGACTGCGCCGTGGTATTGTCTGTAGAAATAATCAGATAGATTGTTTAAATTATCCGAAGTAGATTTATTCTGGCTCTATCATCCCTGGGAGTTTGTTTTTAAATTTTGAAAATTTGAAAAAGTTTCAACAGAAACTTGTTCCCCGTGTTCACCGAGGTAGTTTGGTGAAATTTGTTTTTCGATCCGTCCCCCCGTTTCAGGGGAAATATCAAGTCTTTAACCGTGTATCTGAATTGAAAATTGATTGTTCCGTGAGGTGTAGAATTGTTAACTACACCTCAATGTTTTGCCCAAATTTTGATTTTTGCCCATATTTTGCCCTGTGATTTTCTCAGTCAACCGTAACCCGGATTGGGCAAGTCATAGCTTCTTTCCGAGTAAATCAATACCGAGGAAGCCGTTGGTAACATTTTTGGGCGAATTGGCCCAACCGTTTTGGAGTTACCTCCCCAAATCGAAGCTACGTTGCCCAGATTGGGGCGAGTGATTTGATTGCTTCTGCCTTATTAGAAGAGAGGTGTGGACTGGTTTTGGTTACCGCACCCTCTTCCGTTACATACCCCTGAGCAAAAATAATTTATTTTGGGGTTGAAAACTTTGATTTTGAGATTGATTGGATAAAATGGAGTTCCCAGCGTGCACTGGTGCTATACCCAAGGCGCCGCAGCCTACGCCTACCAATATTGAAGAAATGATAGCTCAATTTGACGAAATGGCTCAATTCTGCTCTAATAGCGAGGATAGCCAGACTGAAACTACCGAAGTTGATTCGAAAGTCAACTGGATTTACTTATTGAAGAAAGCACAACTTCAGGAAGTGCTGGCCAATCATGATATTGACCATAATGGAACCGCCGAGGACTTACGCCGGAGGTGCATAAAGGGTGTCCGTAAAGGAATAATACGCCCTCCGCGTGGAATGTTGGAAAATATTGCCAGTACCATGGCATCACTAACCAGGGCATTCACAACCGAAGTTTAGTCCTTCTATTGTTCAATCAAGACCAGCAATAAGGAGCACACCGATAGTACAGCCATCGTATTGGGCAACCACAGCCACTACAAACACAGTTACATTCACAAGTACCGTAGTAATGACGTCACCGTCAATGCCAACTTCGAATTATTCTTCCCCGCCGAATCCTATGAACGATCCAAGTTATAGGATCCCGTCGTCAAATGTGATACCGCCGTGGGTGCAAGCACCGACCATTCCGCAAATAACGACCGTTCCGCAAATACCGACAGTTCCGCAAACCCCTAAGGTTCCGCATGTACCTATGATTCCGCAAGTACCTATCGTTCCGCAATTTTCCATATATAACATACCGATTCCCTCTATTCAGCAAGTACCGGGATTTAATTTTCACAATCTGAACAGTGCTCCGAGATTGTATCAATACCGAATAAAATTTGATGGAACGTCAGATCCCGCTACGTTCCTGGAAAGACTGGATGAGATAGCCATGCAGCTGAACACACCAAAGGACGCATTGTTGCAGTCTTTACCGGAAGTGTTGGAGGGAACAGCGTTATTGTGGCATCGCAATAACCGACACCGTTGGATAACATTTGGAGATTTCCAGAGGGACTTCGTAAAATTTTTCATGGATGCAAATTACCACATTGATCTGGAGGTACAGATCAGCCGCAGGCATCAACGCCTGAATGAAACCGCAGCTGCATATGTTGTCGATATACAGACGCTGATCAGGAGACATGGAGCAATGACCGCAGAACGCGAATTGTTCTGGTTGCACCGAAATTTATTGCCGGAGTATAGGCAATTCATCCGACAAGAGACTTTTAACGACGTGCCGTCGTTAATGTTACAGGCCAAGGAGTTTGAGAATCTGCAGGCTGAGCAGAGGCTCATGCAAAAAAGGGTATTGCCGGTGCCAGTAAGGGCACAAATGCCAAATCCGATTATGAGGAATGTGGAGTCACAGGGTAGGCAGTCTGGGTCAGAACCGAAATCGCCAGTCAAGTCCGGGATACCGAATATCCCTGAGCCGACTTGCTGGGATTGTGGCCTCCGGGGCCATTACAAGACGCACTGCCCAACCCGTCCGAAACCGACCGCCACGCAGCCTATCTCCTGTTGGAGATGCGGGGAAACAGGAAACAGCAGAACCAACTGTCGGAATCCGCCGAAGTTGTTTTGTTCAAGATGTGGCCGCCTCGGAGTTATGTCAAGAGATTGTCCGTGCCAAGGTCAGGGAAACGCACGCGGGACTGCGAGGTAGCGAGGCCTAAGCAGATTCCCGTGGAACAGGCCTCAAGGAAGGAGGTGAAAACCGCTCACCTCACCACCATCGCGAACCGACCAATGAATAAGGACTTTCTAAATAAAAATGGAAAACGGAAAATCACCGCCGTAAGTCTGAAAGCACTACCCGTCTAACCGATTAATTGTCCGCTCACCGCCGTTAAAGAGACCTTAGTCAAAAGTAATACCTCTGATCTCATGGATAAACCGAAACCACCGAATACTCTTAGAAGTTTGGATGCAGATGATTCTGCTGTTTCGCAAATTATCTCATCGGTATTTAGTCAAAACAAAGTAAAAATTCTTACTGAAACCGAAGTACATGAATTAGGGGAAGAAAATGTTTCTGCCTCGAGCGAAAAGTCTGACAAAATTGTTTTTAAAAATACCGCTGATATGAATTTGGCTGAAAACCGTCCGTTCATAAACGTACGTGTATTGGAAAGAGAGTTCTCGGCTCTCGTGGATACCGGAGCCACCCGTTCTTTTATTAATGACACTGTCGTTAGTTTATGTCATGATTACGATGTGCCGCTCATTCCTACCAAGGCAGTGGGTACTAGAATGGCCAATGGCAAGTTGGTGTCTAGCACTAACGCCTACCGAATCTCATTAAACTTGGGGTGTGGTGAGATTGAAGCAGAATTTGTACATCTACCGTCATTATTACCTGAGATTGTAATAGGAATGGACATTCTTAGCTCAGGATTATTTCCCTACATTTACCGTCCGCTTGTGTATACTTCAATGATAATTGCAGTTGAATCCAAAACGAAACCGGCCAAACGTGTGCGCTTCTGGGATGAAGTAGACACACACCTAGCGGCATTGTCCGTAGCCGAACAAAATAAATTGGATCGATTCCTGGAAACCGAATTAGCATGTTTTGAGCATATGCAAGGAACAACACCCCTAGTCCAACATGAAATTAAGCTGACTCAGAAAGATCCGATTAAACAGCGCAAGCGATCATAAAGGAACAAATAGACCGAATGCTAGCAGATAATGTAATTGAGCCGTCAAGCAGTCCGTGGAGTTCCCCCGTTGTGGTGGTTAAGAAGAAGGATGGTAAACCAAGGTTTTGCATTGATTTCCGGATGATTAATAAAGTTTCCGTGAAAGATGCATATCCTCTTCCGTACATAGTGCCATTCTGGATAAACTCCGCCGGGCTCGATACATAACGAGCATTGATTTGAAACAAGGGTATTGGCAAATACCTCTGACACCGGAAAGTAAACCCATTACGGCATTTACCGTACCAGGCCGTGGTTTATTTCAATTTAAAGTCATGGCATTTGGATTACATTCCGCGCCTGCCACGTTTCAGCGATTGATGGATACCATCATCGGACCGGATATGGATCCTCACGCTTTTCCATATCTAGACGATATTATCGTTTTGGGAGAAACTTTTGAGGAGCACATCACCAATTTGAGAGGTCTTCCGCCGTCTGAGAGAGGCTAACTTGAAAATCAATCCAGACAAATGTCAATTCTGCCGTACCTCCATAAAATATTTAGGTCATGTAGTCACCGCCGAGGGTATTCATACCGACCCTGAAAAGATCGAAGCTATCAAGCAGATTCCAACCCCGTCTACAGTAAGGGCACTCCGTCGTTTCTTAGGAATAGCTTCGTGGTACCGCCGTTTTATACCGTCATTTTCTAAAATTATCAGTCCGTTGACCGCCTTATAGAAGAAGCATCGACGTTGGAGTTGGGGAGAGGAGCAACAAGTCGCGTTCAACAAATTGAAAGATATGTTGACCAGTGCCCCCGTGTTAGCTTGTCCCGATTTCAACCGGCCATTTATTTTACAAACCGATGCTTCAGATGTGGGAATTGCTGCAGCATTGACCCAGAATATAGAAGAAGCCGACCGAATCATTGCCTACGCTAGCCAAACATTAAAAGCCGCCGAAAAGAATTATTCTGTAACCGAAAAGGAATGTTCCCAAACCGCTACGTCTTGATAATCTGAAGAAAAATCATGACAATCCGACCGCAGGACACTTGGGAATTGCTAAAACAATTGCGCGAATATCCCACAAATATTATTGGCCGGGGATGTTCCGCGAAATAGCAAAATACGTACGTGGATGTACACAATGTCAGGCTTTCAAGGTGTCACAACAACAAAAGCCTGGATTAATGCAACCGACCCTAAATCAGTTTTCGTGGAAGATAGTTAGCACCGATTTGGTAGGATCACTACCAAGATCTTCCAAGGGAAATAATTTTCTACTTGTAATGCAAGACAAATTTACAAAATGGATTCAATGTAAACCGTTACGAAAAGTTACCGCGCAAGCCGTAACACATGCATTCTACGAAGAGATTATTACCCGTTTTGGTTGTCCGGAAACAGTAGTCAGCGACAATGGCAGCCAGTACGACAGTAAAATCTTCAAGGCTCTCTTGAAAGAATTCGGAATCAAACACCGTTTCACTCCGACCTATACCCCACAATGTAATCTTGTTGAAAGGACAAACCGTACTCTAAAAACTATGATTGGCCAGTTCTGCAATGCGGATCACCGTAAATGGGACCGATTTCTACCCGATATTTGCTTTTAATACCGCGCAACATCAGTCCACCGGTTTTTCACCTGCTTTTCTTAATTTTGGCCGAGAACCTGAAATACCTAATTCGATAGCCCGTTCCCTTGTTGCTAATGTGGACTCCGTCGAGAATATTCCGAAAGACCCTAACCCCGAGCAGCTTACAACTCACCGGTCGAGATTAGACAAGTTATGCGAAACCTTCCAATTGGTGCGTATCCAATTATCCCGAGCTTTCACTCAACAAAGCCGTCATTACAATCTCCGTCATCGAGATTGGCGTTGTCATTTGGGGGATAAAGTCATGAAACTTGAACACCATTTATCTTCGAGTGCCCGTCATTTTGCCGCTAAATTGGCTCCAAAATATACCGGTCCGTTTACCATTATCAAAGTTATTTCTCCTGTCATATACGACTTAAGAGATGACTATGGGAAGCAGGTTAAGCGGGTACACATAAAGGATTTAAAGCCGTTTAATTCACCCGCCTAAATAATTTCATTTAATACAGGAAATATGAAACGGTGTAATGGAGAACCTCCACGTGGAGCCCTGCCGCCGCCGCTTAGACGCATCATAGATGATCGCACCGCTCATGAGGAAAAAGAGCGCATGAAATGGGTCCAGGTAACCCAGTTACGGGAAAAGTTTGTAGCACCGATGCCGACTCTGAGAATGCCTCGATTCGACCAGATCTATAGTGTGGGCCCTCGCCTAGGATGTGGCGGACAAGCGGTGGTTCACCTGTGTTCTAACCGCCAAAATGAGAATTTCGCGGTGAAGATTTTCAGCGGGAAGATGCTAATAAAAGAGCCGCATTCGAGCGTAGCTATAGAATTTGCAATTCAAACCCAGCTGCAGCATCGTAACATTGTTATGCTGCTGGAACAACATATAGGACCTGAAAATCACTACTTAGTGATGGAGTTGGCACCCCTTTGGAAGCGTGTTTGACATGCTGGGGAAACAAAATTATTTGACACCCTCGACCGTGAGAGGTTTCATGATAGACGTTTTGTCAGCGTTGAAGTATTGCAAGTCAAAATCAATTGCCCACCGAGATGTGAAACCGGAGAATGTATTGGTATTTGGAACCGATAGCAACCCCCAATACAAACTCTCCGATTTTGGGCTGGCGGTGAAACTTGAGAATCCCCCGACTTGGGAACTAGTCGCTGGCACAACGGACTATTTAGCACCGGAGAAATTGACAAGAAAACCATATGGGACACAAGTAGACATGTGGTCCTGCGGGGTCCTCATGTATCAATTGAAACAAGGACACTTACCGTTCCCCGAGGGCGAAGTATCCGGAATAATGACAGCCATTAAAGAAGGGGCTGTCAATCTTGGAGGATTCAACTGCCGAATCACTCTACAGCTGTCAGAGTACCTCGCCCTCTTCTTTAGCCGGGATCCCACCCATAGGATGAGGGTGGAAGACGCTATCGAACATCCCTGGCTAAAGTCGAACGATGAGGGGACACCGTCTAAAGAGAGTGATTTTCGATGGGTGGTACAAGAGGAAGACCCCGAAAAATGGTCCGCCAGAATAATAGGCCAGATGAACCAACATCGACGTGAAGGACAGCGACGTTTCCGTAGACCCGTCTGGTTGCCCGGTGGAAAGACCCTGTGGCTGCAAATTCCGCCGAACAAATCAACTCCAGCCTAAATGTGCGTTCGGTTGAAATTCAAATTTAAAAAGGAAAATACCGTTTTCAATGTCAAGAACAGTGTAACCGACAGTTCCATTCTTGAACACCTAGGCGTGGTTAGATTCTCTGGGGAGACATGAGAAAATATATTCGCTTAAATAACGTGTAACCTAGCTGACGAACCGCGGAATGTTAGTAAAGTTTCTCATTTTGACTAAATTTTTACAGGCCATATCATGTCTTACTCCCTCACGGATTCAATAAAACTAATAGCCGAAGATTTCATGGATGAAGGAGTCAATATAATTGACACCGATTCAAAGGATGTGGATGGAGGATTCAAGATAGCCGACGTCCCTAACCCAAATGTGGATATACTTCTGATGAAGACTGAACCGACAACCCCGAGCCACCCATCTTCGTCTCAGCAACAGGAACAGATGCCGCCAATCTATTTGCATGTGAACCTATGGGAGCTGTGTTGGCGCTGTGGTTATCCTGGACACAGACGGGAAGGGTGTGCCAAAACCGCGAGACTATTTTGTTCGAGATGCGGACAAATTGGTGTTATGTCCAGGGATTGTGAATGTCCCTACCCCAGGAAAAGACAAACTTCTCAAGTACCGGCCCCCCATGATATTGTTACCGGTAATCTAGTGACCGGCTACACACCCGCAATTGTCGAACCTCCGAAACCGAGATGTACCCGTTGCAGAACATGTAAATGCCTCCGAGGATTCTTCTAAAATAGTTTCCAATCCGAAAACCGTTAAGCACCGATCCCTCTTATATAGTTTTTTTTATGTACCGGCCATTCACTGACGGAAGTGTCCGGGTGAGAAATATTTTTTTATGATGATCATTTATCCGTCGCCGTCGTAGGAGTATTTTTTTTTGTTTCGTTTCAAGAAGTTTTTATATTGAGTTAAGGTCCTTTCATTGATGAGGTGGAGTCGTCACATCGATGGAGAAACCAAAAAGAGGCGAATGAAAAGTTTTTTTTCTAAGTTGTTTAAATCTATTTTTAGTTAGTTTAATAATAGGTTTTAATTTTGTTAATTTTTGCGAATTCCCGAAGGGAATTGAAAATGAAAGGATTGCATCCTTTCATCTTTTACCGAACTAAGGGGGGAATGTAACGAAGCTCAAAAATATTGTAGATTATCAAATAAGGAACAGGAGAAATTGTTAGTAAAGTCAGAATGAATATTTCATAATATCATTTCAAAACTTGCAAAATGAAATATTACTGAATGATTCCGAATAATCATATTATTGTAAAGTACTTATGTTATTTAGCACCGAAATTATCTAGTTCATATTTCGAATAATCCAGGATTGATTCATTTAACGCTCGAATTAATCGATTCGTTAGATTAGTTAGTTAATTAGGGTCAAAATCCTGTACCCTCTTCTAGCATGATTCGGAAAATGCGCCGAATATGTTAATTATAGTGATGTATGTGAGTCGCAGTAGAGGGAATATCCCTCCACATAATCCCTTTCCATGATACCCGGAGGAAATAAGGTATTTAAACCAGATCGCAGCCTAAGAATGACACTTCTACCTTTGACTTCGATTTCTACCTTCGACTCCGACTTCTAACTGGTAATTTGAACTTCAAGAAGTAAGTAACCGAGATACTACCGAAAGCGATTATTATTCCAGATTCAATTAAGGTGAGATTTAGAACCGCATAATACCTGTATATCACCGCTTGCTTATTTTAGCGGAAACTGTTCTGGATTCATTACTTGTGACTGCGCCGTGGTATTGTCTGTAGAAATAATCAGATAAATTGTTTAAATTATCCGAAGTAGATTTATTCTGGCTCTATCTATACCTCGTTTACCGATAATAATTATATTGATAGAACTGTAAGTAATTGTATGGTGTCAGAGTGTGAAAAAGGTGAAACAGGATCACACCCTTCAGTTGTACACTGTGATCTCCGGAAATAACGGAATGGTGTAGGTGAGCTACCGGCAGTTGCTGCACACTGTGATCTCCGGAAGTAGGAACTGCAGGTCAAAGTGTGTTTGTGGATCACAGTACTCAGTTGTACACTGTGATCTCCTGAAATAACGGAGTACTGTTGATTGAGATATCTATAGTTTTTGCACACTGTGATCTCCGGAAGTAAGAGCTATAGACATCCTTTGTATGAATGAAGTTGGAAGAGCTGACACTACTGTGCAATTACCGTGTAAAAGGATTCCGTGTACTAACTCAGATTAGAGCAGAATCAATTGAAGTGCATAATCATATTTTGTAATTATTTGAACCATAAATAACTACAGATGATCTGCGGATGCGGGGGCGAGTATTGATAGTCGGACGGAAACCGTTTGCACCCGTTTCACCTGCACTGCTTTTTAACCGCTTTGATTAGTACCTAATAGAAAATACCACACGAATTTATATTAGTTGCTTGCTTGCTTGCTTGATAATATCTGTAAATAACTTATTAGTTTGCTATAACCGCTTGCAGTAAAGAACGTACAGAGTTTCCTTGCATTCCCTCCGAAAGATTAATGATTACATAATATGTTGTTGAACATTCACCAGTGTTATCATTGTGTTTTTTTAATAAAGTCAATAGTTGAAAAAGTTATCTGATTGCAAGGAACTGAATGAAACCTCTGCTAACATCAACTTATAAAAGACAGTATAACCATTCTGGCATTTAGTTACAATTAAAGCCTGTAATTCCATGCAAATCATGTTGCCCTGTCAAATACGGCCCCTGGTTATATTTCTTCACTGACGCTATCCTGGGACAAGGCAGTCTTTAGACAGCATTGTGACGGCTTTGTTAAGAGGGCCCTAGCAGAAGTCCTCAATGAGGAGTTAACCTTTAGCAAAAATCTGGCGCCCGAGAGATAAAGATCATTCCGAAGTAAGTATTCAACGCCAAAGTGACAAAGCACGTCACAATATATATATGATGGCAAATGCGACTTTGCCGAAACGTCGTGAAATTGGTCCTTTTGAGGACCGAAACCACACAACTCGGATCAATACCCAAGAATCCAGTTCTACACATTACGTCCGCGAGAAACTAAGAAGAAACATATACATATATATATAAATTCGCTGTGGTTTTCTTTTGCTGGTTTATCTAAAGTAAGTTGTGGGTTCTCTTAGGTTTTTCAGCAATTTTAAATGAATTATCTCAATGAAACAATCTTTTCATTCGACGCGTTTCGGCTTTCGCCTTCTTCAGGAATTTATTCATTGTTTACATTATGAAGTGAGTTGATTTTACGGAAGCACACACTCATCATGGCTTTGAAATTCAGACTGCAGTCTGAATAAATTCCTGAAGAAGGCGAAAGCCGAAACGCGTCGAATGAAAAGATTGTTTCATTGAGATAATTCATTTAAAATTGCTGAAAAACCTAAGAGAACCCACAACTTACTTTATATATATATATATATATATATATATATATATATATATATATATATATATATATATATTTGTATGTTTTCTTGGTATATTGGTTCGTATATATACTGATAATGAAATAAAAATTCTGTTTTGACGTTTCGACAACGTTTATTGCCTTTATCAAAAATTGTTAATTGAATTAGTGTTTCCATGTAATTTAGAAAAGAATAGATGATTTCGATTAATGAAATGCGTCTGCAGCCGACTTGTGTTTTAAGATCCAATTAAAACTGCAGAAAACATTGGATCGGTTGTGAGTGAAAGAGTAATGTATGGCTAACTACAATTTGAAATAGATTGAATTTGATTAAATACAAGACATTCCAATATTGTACAATTATAAATATCTATGAATTATTGTATGAATTAGTTACTCTATGATAAGTATTTCTATCATAACTATTCAAGTTTAAGATAATTCTATGGAATTTAACCTCAAAATTGTTACTCTATAGTGTCATACTTAAATAATACTTCATCTTTTTTAGGTTGAATTTTAAATAGACAATGGAAAGTGGTACTTCAAATTAATAAAATTTTGTTAAGTTTGAATTAGATTATTGTACAGTTTCGAAAGATATATATATATATATATATATATATATATATATATATATATATATATATATATATATATATATATATATATATATATATATATATATATATATAATATATATACATATTGTTATGATTTCATTTCATAAACAATAAAAATTTAAAAATAATAACCTACCGAACTTTGAAAATCAGAAAAGATCAAATAAAAGATATTTATATGGAATTAAAAACAAAAGTAAAAGCTAAATAATAGTTAGGATATTAAAATTAACAATGTAAAACATAATAAACAACAATGTAATAGAATAAGAAGTGATAAACAAGAACTTCAGTGAAAGTGAAGAAACGTACTGTGTAACGAAGGCAGAAATCATAATTAACGTGATTACAAAACTATCATGAGATAGTACAAAACATTGAATAATGTTATAGATATAAGTTAGGATTAGTAAATTTGAGTTATGTAATGTTAAAAGAATGTTATTGATATAATATAGTATGTATTAGATTTAAGAATAAGTAACTGTCAAGAAAACCATAAATATGGGAATAATCATATTATTAATAACCCAATCATAGGTTATATTATACCAAAGTGTGGGAAAAAATGTAGGCAATATTAATTTAAAAAGAAGGAATCACTATCAATTAAAATAAGTTGAAAATCTCCAATAATTCAAAAATTATAGAATACTTAATTCTGATTGGTCGAGACGAATTTCTAGTGTCAGTCTGGTAACAATGAGTACTTGTGTCAGTTTAACAACAATTAACTTGGCATTCTTGATATGAAAAGTAAACACCTCATTGGTTAATTTTGAAAATGCTTGGCATCGGTTTTGGAGGCCTATAAAAGGGTATGAAAGTAAAGCCAAGTTCAGTTTGCATTAATATCCAAGAAGAGACTGTTCTTCTCTGGCAACTCACCAAATTTTTTTAACCTAAGTTTATAAAAATAAACATCAGTGAACGCAAGTGTTCCAAACTTCGATAAGTTCCAAATAACCGAAGTTAATAAAATTTATTAAAAGTCAACGAGTGTTCCAAGTATCTAAATCAAGTAAAAGGTTGTAATAACCTCCAATTTATAAGAAGTATCCAACGATTGCCATTCTTCAATATAATTTCAATAAGGCATCGAAAAGTTTTATGTCTTATCTAAAAGAATAAAACAAAGTATTATCAACAGTTCCTGATTCTCAAGAAGAAGTAACCAAAATTAGTTACCTGTGATTATCGTGTAAAAAGTGAATCAACGAAATTATAAAAGAAGTAAATTGAAAATTGCCAACATTGTTAAACACACTTTTGGATATCATCTGTAAAGTAAAAGGAAGATTGTTGATTATAACAGTATAAACAAATATTAGTTGTAAAAGTGATTTTAAGGTTATGTCATAGATTTTGTAAACATAAAATTGAATTACCCGAGATAATAAGAGTCATAGAAATTAAATATTGTGAAATCAAAGAGCATTGTGTTTAATTCCATATAAAATTATTCTATAGATAAACTTCAGATAAACTTATTAATAACAAATAAAACAAAATAAACACATAAGAATTTAGTTAATAATTGTCACCACAACGTGGGGCAAAATAAAATCATAAGAATTTAGTTAACAATTGTCGCTCAAACGTGAGGCCATTTGAAAAAAGGAATAGAACTGCGTATCAAAATAATTTAAAGAACTAGATTAATTAATAAGAAAGTAAAAATGGAAGGAGATAGACAGAGTACTCCAGAATTGATAGGATTTGATCAAGAGGGTGAAATGATTAGTGCAGAAAGACCACCAATAATATATAGTCAATCACAAATAATGAGATTGCTTGAAAGTTTAAATTTAAAAGCTAATGAAACAAATAAAAAAATTGAACAATGTAAGAATGAAACAAATGCTAAAATTGAACAAGGTATGAGTGATATAAGAGATGAAATTAAGAGAGTGTATGATAAATTTGATAAAAGAACTGAGGAAATTATGAGAATAGTTGAAACTGAAAAAAAGGAAATAAGACAACATGTTGAAGAAAGTATAGATAATAAATTAGGAGAATATAATAGCTTTGTAAATAGAAAGTTTAATAATGTAGAGAAAGAAATAGATATTATGGAAAATAGAATGAATGATATGGGGAAGAATATTGAAGAGAATGTGAATGTGAATGTACAAAGTATGAAAGAAAATCAGGAAAAAATGATAAATGAACAAGATGAAAGAATAAAAAGAATTGAGAATAGATCCGAAGAGAGAATGAATATAGAATACAGAAATGTAGGTCATGAGAATACAATAAAGTTTAATGGAAACATAAAATTATTACATCCATGCATTTTTGTTAAAGATTTAAAAAATGAAATACAGTATGAAAGGAATGTAGAGAGAATGAAAAAATTAATAAGAGAACGATTGGTTGATGAACCATTGCTGTGGTTCAATTGCAAAGAAAGGGAATTAAATAGTTTAGGTGAGTTTATAGATGAATTTTTAAAAAATTTTTGGGGTCAAAATGAGCAGAAAGGTTATATTTTAGGAAATATACAGGGTGTCCCAATATTGCTGGGACACAGAGCTACCACGTATTCTAGAGGTCAAAATAAGTCGATTGAGCCCAATTTACCTGTATACCAAAATGTACCGTTTGTCCGTGAGAAGAGTTCAAAGTTTACTAAAAAAAATACATTTTTGTATGTTGTTCCGAAGTGCTTTATACAAATTTAATGAAATTTGGTAAATGTGTATTCTAGATGATTAGCTTACTTTTAGTAATCAAAAAAACCCAAAGAAAATTGTAGAGGGGTTGGAACCACCCTCACCCCTTGGCATTTTTTCCCCCATTTTTGTAGGGATGGGAATACGGTTTTAAGACTTTTTTATCTGGAAGGCCTACTCATTATCTTCATTTTCTTACTCTTGTAAAAACTCCGTATTTTGCGTAGTTTTCAAGAAAAAAAATGTTTTCGCAAACACTGATAACCGATTTTCGGGTATAGGTTTAATAAAATTATTAGACACAAATTACACAATACATTTACACAAGACAAACAATAATTTTTATAACAAGTGTTCAATGTGACCTCCACCTTCATTAATACAGAGGTCAATTCGACGTAAAAAATTGAAATGCACTCTTCTTAAAACATCGTCATTTTCTCGTAGCGCATTTACAGCATTTTGAATTCTATTCCACAGTTGTTCGATGTTATTTATTTGAACCTCGTACACTTGTCTTTTTAATTCTCCCCAGATGAAGAAGTCACAAGGGTTTAAATCTGGAGACCGCGGAGGCCATTGAATGGGTGCTTCTTGTCCCCTACCTATCCACCTGCCACCAAATTGTTCACCAAGATATTCTCTTACTGCACGTGCAAAATGAGGTGGTGCACCATCATGCATGAAGAACGTATTTCTACGCAAGTTAAGAGGCAAGTCTTCTAATAATTCTGGCAAATTTTGTTGAAGGAAACGGAGGTAACTATCGCCATTCAGACGATCAGGTAATCGTAACGGTCCGACTATAAATTCGCCAATAATTCCGACCCAGACATTAATTTTAAATTCACGTTGATAATGTCTACTTTTAATGGCATGTGGATTTTCATCTGCATAAACATGATCGTTGTGTAGGTTTGTCATACCGCGACGTGTAAAACAAGACTCATCAGTAAACAAGATCTTAGTATGGAATCCGTTGTCGACTACTCTGCGCTCCCGAATAGTTTGTAAAAAACTTAAACGTAATTCGTAGTCAGGTGGCAACAATTCTTGCACTGGCTGGATGTGAAATGGCCGAATTAATTGATCTCTAATGATTCGACTTACAGTGCTTTTTGGAATTCCAGCTTCTCGTTGCAATCTTCTAGTACTGGTATTAGGATTGTTATCAATCATTTGAAGAACAGCTTCTTCCGCAATAGGTGTTCGAGCTTGTCGAGGTCTTCCAGCGTTAACTCTTACTGGGGTCAACCTCCCCGTTTCTCGAAGACGTCTTTCGATTCGGGCAAAAGTTTTATGGTTTGGAATTCTCCGGTTTGGATACCTCTCTTGATACACGCGAACACTTTCGCGGCAGTTACCTTGACAATATCCAAGAACTAATAACATGTCGGTCTGTTCATTAAAAGGAAAATTCATAATTGTGGGACGTCAAAGGAACAGCAACAACAGCAATAACAATTAAACAAAAACAGTGATGACAATAAGAAATAATAAAAAAACAAGCAAAAGAGAACAAATAACTGACACATTTACTGTTAACAATAAACTATGTTTCCTGTCAAAATCATAACATTTGGTTTTGTCTTTGTGTCCGCGGCCAACTAAATTTTGTATTACAATTTTATTAAACCTATACCCGAAAATCGGTTATCAGTGTTTGCGAAAACATTTTTTTTCTTGAAAACTACGCAAAATACGGAGTTTTTACAAGAGTAAGAAAATGAAGATAATGAGTAGGCCTTCCAGATAAAAAAGTCTTAAAACCGTATTCCCACCCCTACAAAAATGGGGGAAAAAATGCCAAGGGGTGAGGGTGGTTCCAACCCTTCTACAATTTTCTTTGGGTTTTTTTGATTACTAAAAGTAAGCTAATCATCTAGAATACACATTTACCAAATTTCATTAAATTTGTATAAAGCACTTCGGAACAACATACAAAAATGTATTTTTTTTAGTAAACTTTGAACTCTTCTCACGGACAAACGGTACATTTTGGTATACAGGTAAATTGGGCTCAATCGACTTATTTTGACCTCTAGAATACGTGGTAGCTCTGTGTCCCAGCAATATTGGGACACCCTGTATATTAGGGACTAGAAAAAGCATGAGTGCTTATGCACTTAGCCTATATAATGAAGAAGTGCCCATAAGTTTTGTGTCAAGAATGACAAAAGTTCATGAAAAAAATTACAGTGTTACTGAATTAGAATTAGCAAGCATAGTTTTTTGTGTAAAGAAATTAAGATTTTATTTGTTAGGGAATAAAGTATGGGTAGAAACTGATCATAGTGCATTAACAAGTATATTTAAAAACAAGTTTGTAAACAGTAGGATTCAAAGATGGATTTTGTTATTGCAGGAATATGATTTTGAAATAAAACATATTCCAGGAAAATTAAATATAATAGCTGATACTTTAACAAGAGAAGAGGGAAATTTAAAAATTGATAAAAGGAAATATAAAGTAGGAGCAAATATTTTATTAGAAGTAAAGGGTTTATTTTCATTAGAGAGCATTAAAAACAATCAAAGTACTTTATCAGAGAAGGATAAAAAGAAATGTAAAATCGAAGAGGGAGTTTATTTACAAGATATAGGCAGGAAAGAATTATACAGAATAAATCAAGACCTAACTTCAAAAATTTTAAATCATTTACATAGTGAATTCAATCACATAGGAGCAAGGAAAATGTGGCTCATATTCAGAGAAAAATTATATAGGTAAAGGAGATTACCAAATTGCAAAAGAAATCACAAAGAAATGTGACATATGTCAAAGAGCAAAGCCTAAATACATAATTAATCACAATTTGGCAAAGAGTATTATAGTAAAGGAATGTTAAATAAATAGTAGCAATAGATTTTTTAAGTGAGTTAATAGTAACAGAAAAAGGAAATAGACATATTTTGGTTGTAGTAGATTTATTTTCTAAATATATAAAATTATATGCTTGCAAAACGACAATACTACAACAGAGAAAACACCTGTATTAATAATGAAAGGCGAAGAACCTGATAGAAAATGGTTAGATGAAAATTCAGTAGAACGAAATGAAATTTTGAAAGATATCAGTAATAGGTTAGAAAGAAATGCAAGAAAGTATATGAATAGGGAAATGAGAAAAAGAGGAAGGTTAATTAAATTTGAAATAGGTGAATTAGTAATAGTAAGTGCAATGAGAGTAACTAATAATAAAAAGAATATGTGTGGAAAATTATGTTTTGCTTTTGAAGGTCCATATGTAGTCATGAATGAAAATGCTGAAAATAGTTATGAATTAATGAATCCTGAAAATGGAAAGATAAGGGTAATATTTAATATTGATCAAATATACAAGTATAATTATTAATAAATTTAGTTCATGAAAATAAAATCAAAAGATAAATAAATTTTAAATATCAATGTGATTAATATGTTAAAATTGATTTAGGGGAATTTGTTATGATTTCATTTCATAAACAATAAAAATTTAAAAATAATATCTTACCGAACTTTGAAAATCAGAAAAGATCAAATAAAAGATATTTATATGGAATTAAAAACAATAGTAAAAGCTAAATAATAGTTGGGATATTAAAATTAACAATGTAAAACATAATAAACAACAATGTAATAGAATAAGAAGTGATAAACAAGAACTTCAGTGAAAGTGAAGAAACATTTTCACTTAGAGCTTTTTTTTCAATAAAACATGTATTTTCCATAGTTATTAATCCATAAATGAGAAATTGCCAATTTCGTATGGCTCAAATCTCCATGTCACGTTGGTTTTAGCATTTTTGAAGGCAATTTGGAATTGCTCTCAACTTTTTGTTTTTTCCGAGAACGTATCCCCTCGTGAATATCATGAGATTCATATTACATTGATTGAGGGAAATGTTTATAATGAAAAAATGATATCGAAACTTGAAAAGACACCCGAAATAAAATTTTGTTTATATTTCAATCCCATGCTTTGCAATCAGGTTAACCCATCAATATCTTTTCCAACGATACACTCCAAATTCCTCTGAATAAGATTTACTCTAACACATTCTTGAAATACATGTCGCGGCTAATAATATGTACGTGACATACATGACATACAATATCTTTTATATGATGCGAATTTGGCTTGACGTTGTACAGATTGTTAGAAATAGGATTATCTAACCACTTATCTGGTAAACTCCATAGATTGCAAAGGATTAACCCGTTTGTTTGCTTCTATATTGAGGGAATATATTTATTTTCCACTCAGATGATACACTCTATTTATGTTTGGAATTTTCCAGTTAACCTCAAAATTTACGGTGTTTGATGTTAGTGTTATTAGACTTCTGATTCTATTTTAGCCATATGCAATAAAAGAATCATTCTTGATTCCTTGATTTTAATAGCCCTTCTCAATTTTTCTCACAAAATTCAAAAGTAGCATATTCAGTCAGTTCCACATAAATACATCTCATTCTCTGCCTTGTATTTCAGAAATTTGTTCGTGTACTCCGAAATTTTCAGGGATGTGTTCGATTGCAATCCATTCGAACAGTTGTGTATTCAATGCAGCCTTTAAATTATGATCATGTGTCTGGTTTGCAATTCAAGTCATTATTACCAAAATATGGATTTTCCCAAATTATAAGAATTTGTACATTTTATATTACCGACTTCATTTTTGTCAATAAATAAAACTACATTATTCTTAGTTCCTTTATTGAAAAAGTTTATAGTGAAAGCTTGGTTATCTTGATGTAAGAAAAACATCTCATACATTGTTCAATATTACTAATTTCTTGGAACAAATCGATCCTGCACTTCCGACACATAAACTGGTCAATGATACATAAGTTTGAATGGAACAAATAATATTATAATACCAAGAAGACTTTAGAATAATTTTGAGAGATCAACAGATCAAATATTCAAATTAAAATGGCTCTGATTGGAAGATACATACTCTGGAGAATTACAAAAGGGAATGTTTCTACAATTTATATAAAAGTCCGCAATATTTACTCCTAGTCTTATGCAGTATACGATCAAATAAACAGTATAAATAAATAATTCTTGATATTAAACTTATATTCAACAGATATATAATGATGATTGATAGGTTCCCTAACCAAGTTGTTGTTATGAGACCATGAGACGGAAGGTGTTGCTAAATACCAGTATACAATGACACAGTAAATGGTTCTCTAACTACCGCTAGAAGAAGCTATATATATATATATATATATATATATATATATATATATAACTTAAGAGATATAGAATTAAATTTTCTGAATTATGAAGATAACTTAGATAATTTAACATAGGATTATAAAGATGAATAAACGTAAAAGATCGAACCATAGGCGGGATTCGAACCCACATTTCTGGATTTCTAGTCCAGGGTGTTTACCAATTACACCACTTCGGTCCTATTAGATTTTTATATTTTTGTAAATATAAACCTCTGAAAGGATAGTAGATCATTGATGAACACAATGCGATTCGATGCCCTACCATAGATCAACTATTCACGCATATTCATCTAAAGTTCAGTCGTTTTTTGAAGTAAGGATTGTAGGTTAGTACTGCTATGGTTGGCAGTTACTTGACAGTTCTTATTCAAATGACAGCATCCCTGGTTCTTATATATTTCAATAGAACTGACTGAGAATTGTTCTGGTTAATTATAAACAAGTTTAAAGTTTCTTTGCCTAATTGGCCACTATCGTGTATGTAACTTAAGAGATATAGAATTAAATTTTCTGAATTATGAAGATAACTTAGATAATTTAACATAGGATTATAAAGATGAATAAACGTAAAAGATCGAACCATAGGCGGGATTCGAACCCACATTTCTGGATTTCTAGTCCAGGGTGTTTACCAATTACACCACTTCGGTCCTATTAGATTTTTATATTTTTGTAAATATAAACCTCTGAAAGGATAGTAGATCATTGATGAACACAATGCGATTCGATGCCCTACCATAGATCAACTATTCACGCATATTCATCTAAAGTTCAGTCGTTTTTTGAAGTAAGGATTGTAGGTTAGTACTGCTATGGTTGGCAGTTACTTGACAGTTCTTATTCAAATGACAGCATCCCTGGTTCTTATATATTTCAATAGAACTGACTGAGAATTGTTCTGGTTAATTATAAACAAGTTTAAAGTTTCTTTGCCTAATTGGCCACTATCGTGTATGTAACTTAAGAGGTTTATATTTACAAAAATATAAAAATCTAATAGGACCGAAGTGGTGTAATTGGTAAACACCCTGGACTAGAAATCCAGAAATGTGGGTTCGAATCCCGCCTATGGTTCGATCTTTTACGTTTATTCATCTTTATAATCCTATGTTAAATTATCTAAGTTATCTTCATAATTCAGAAAATTTAATTCTATATCTCTTAAGTTACATACACGATAGTGGCCAATTAGGCAAAGAAACTTTAAACTTGTTTATAATTAACCAGAACAATTCTCAGTCAGTTCTATTGAAATATATAAGAACCAGGGATGCTGTCATTTGAATAAGAACTGTCAAGTAACTGCCAACCATAGCAGTACTAACCTACAATCCTTACTTCAAAAAACGACTGAACTTTAGATGAATATGCGTGAATAGTTGATCTATGGTAGGGCATCGAATCGCATTGTGTTCATCAATGATCTACTATCCTTTCAGAGGTTTATATTTACAAAAATATAAAAATCTAATCGGACCGAAGTGGTGTAATTGGTAAACACCCTGGACTAGAAATCCAGAAATGTGGGTTCGAATTCCGCCTATGGTTCGATCTTTTACGTTTATTCATCTTTATAATCCTATGTTAAATTATCTAAGTTATCTTCATAATTCAGAAAATTTAATTCTATATCTCTTAAGTTACATACACGATAGTGGCCAATTAGGCAAAGAAACTTTAAACTTGTTTATATATATATATATATATATATATATATATATATATATATATATATATATATATATATATATATATATATATATATATATATATATATATATATATATATATATATATTCATAAAGGGTACGTTGTGGCCTCCAAAGTAGATACTGGAGATACGTTGACACCTCATATATGACGTTGTCACCTCCGAATTCAGAGGCGACAAACTTCTCGCATGTTTTCATTGCCTCTGACCTCAGTAGGCTTTTCAGAGCCCTAAACCGAAATTTTTGTCGGAGGCCACAAAGTAGTCTCTATACTCACAAAAGAAATTTTCAGTTCCGGTATATACCGCTGGCGCTGGTGTTGAACAAAACTTATGAGGAGGGCACGTTGTCGCCTCCGATTATATAAATCTTATTTTTGCATCACATACGTTACGCTCCCGCCTCCGCTAAATGGCAACGTCGGGAAAGAGGTAATGTTCGTATTATTATATGAGTATGTGAAGCTCGCGGAATTATAAAATGAGTGCAGTCACGTATAACGATGTCATCAAGAACTGAGATGTTTTAAAAATATGCAATCAGTACCAACAATCGTTTAAAATTTACAAGCCAACAAATGTAATGACTGTATATAGTATCACACTATTCAAGGAATATTCATGGTAACATAACCTCTGAATGTTCTTCATAATTTTCATTCTATTATAAATTAGAATGCACCTAAATATTCAACACATATCTAGTATTTTGAAATAATTCAATTCTTAATGTGGTATATCCTTGATATTTTAATTTGTAGTGCTTTCCATTGAAGGCTGATATTATTCAAAGATTGCATTATGTGAAGTTATCTCATCCGAGCGAGTCTTTACATTTCGCCGACATCTTCGTTGGCGTAGTGAGAACTGTATGTATCGTCACTGTAGACATTCGGCTTATGCTAGTTGCCCTTTAATTGTAACAATCGAACATAACAGTGAATATGTTCGTGCATAGTCGAATCATAATGTAAAAGATGGGAACACGTGATGCGGCTCTTTGCGAAAATAGAGTAAAATTCACAGGAATAGGTCTCCCGAATACAAAATTATGGTTTGGGTGTGCTTTCTCGGCACTTACCTACTTGGAGTAGTAGGGGAAGCATCAAAATTTGAGTTGTTTCGTTTCTAAAGGACCACAGCGAAATTCATAATGTAAAGAATGCTCTTTTTATAATACAGCTCTCAAAAAATCGATGGTGGAAGCCGTTACTTTATGGTAATTTATCATTTTGATTATATGAAATAATAACTATTTTGTTTTTATACCACTTTTATTAATGATAACGTGGAAACATAACTATAGTTTCAACACCGGAGTGCCATTTTCAAACAATTAGGAAAGTATGAAGAAATAAATGGAACAGTTCAAGTATGAATAGAGTATAGTTAAGTAGGGTTGAGATTTAGGGATCAACGGAAATTCCAAAAATAGGTACATCCTAGGAAAGTACAGTATTATATAGTTAACATAGCAACAATTTGTGAATCAGTGTGATTATAATTTAATATTGTAAGAATTATTTGAAGAGCGGTTTGAAAGACAGTACAATATTACATAGTAAACAAGGTAACAATTTGTGAAATAGTGTGATTATAATTTAATATTCTAAGAATTAATTTAAGAGCGGTTTGAAAGACACATGAAAAGATCACTTTGATATAGGTCTAACTGAACATTGAGGATATTTTTATTACAGTTTTTGACACCTTTATGAATTTCTATCGATTCTAATGTATTCAATTTAAAATCTCTGGTTTGGTTATGTGAAATGCTTAGGCTATCTAAGTTAGGGAAACTATGACCAGTTTGTAAAAAAAGATAAGCAAAGGTTGAGTCAGGTTTGTTGAGTCTAAACGAGCGAAAATGTTCTTCGAATCTTAATTTGAAATTACGACAATATTTTATATACCTATATAAAAGTCATCACAGTCAGGGCAAATCATCTTATGAACTCCAGGTTTTCTATATTTATTGGTTTTGTCTTTGGCGTTGTATAAAAGATGGCAAAGTTTATTTTGAGGTTTGAAACTGATTTTAAAATTATGGCGTGATAAAATGTTAACAATATGTTCGTTCACTGTACCAAAATATGTCAAAGAGATGAATTTAGTGGTTACATCTATGTGTTTTATACGCGGATAAATTTAATAGAAAGTTTATTGTTGTTGTTTGCGATATATTAGTTTAATTATTTGATCTACTGGAAAACCATCATTGATGGCTATTTGTTTTATCGTGTTCAACTCAATAGTGAGGTGTTCTATTGACAATGGTATAGAAAATGCTCTATGGATCATTGAGTGATATGCTGCTAATTTATGGGAACGAGGGCTGAACGATGAGTTCGGAATAGTAATGTCTGTACAAGTGAGTTTCCTGTAGATATTGAAGTTTATTTTATTATAGTCACGTATTAGTGTTAAATCTAAGAAGTTTAATGCTCTATCTTTTTCTGTTTCCAACGTGAATTAAATTTTTGGGTGAAGTTGGTTAATGAATGAAAGAAAGGAATTTAATTGTCTGGATGTGCCTTTGAAGAAAGCTAGTACATCATCTACGTATCTATACCAAAATTGAATATGTTCTTTTGCTAATATGCAGTTCATAATTTTGTCCTCCAGATCAGACATAAAAATGTCTGCTAATAGTGAACTCAATGGGTTACCCATAGCGAGACCTGAACTCTGTACATAAAATTTATTATTAAATTGACAATAGTTTTGACTCAAGCATAGGTCAAACGCGAGTTCTATTTTATTTTGAATTAAAGGGCTAATATGTGATCTATCTAGAATGCTTCTAATTAGAGACTTACATTCTGAAAATGGAATATTTGAAAACATGTTTGAAACAACAAAGGAAACTAAAAAACCATTGGTTGGTATATGGTGTGTTTTGACTAATTCGGACAATTTGAGAGAGTTTTTAACAGTAAATTCAGGTTTAAAATTAGTGAATTTCTGATTTAATTTGATTGCAAGGTCCCTTGTTGGACTATTGATGTAAGACACTACAGGTCGTATGGGGGCATTTTCTTGTTGATTTTTAATAAGTCAGTATAGTTCAGGAGAGCGAGGATTGCTATTAATGAGTTTATATTTTCCGAAACCACTGTCAAATAAAATTTCACTATTTTGTAGGAATCGTTTTGTTTCTAATTGAAAAAGGTTAGTTGGGTCTTTACGTATTTCCTTTAATTCCGCTTGGATAAATACTGACATTTTATCCTCATAATCTTGTTTAGGGATGATTGAATGAACTTAGCCATCTTATATACAACGCCAAAGACAAAACCAATAAATATAGAAAACCTGGAGTTGACAAGATGATTTGCCCAGACTGTGATGACTTTTATATAGGTAGAACTTGTAGTAATTTCAAATTAAGATACGAAGAACATTTTCGCTCGTTTGGACTCAACAAAACTGACTCAACCTTTGCTAATCAGTTTTTACAAACTGGTCATAATTTCCCTAATTCGGATAGCCTAAGCATTCTACATAACCAAACCAGAGGTTTCAAATAGAATACATTAGAATCGATAGAAATTTATAAAGGTGTCAAAAACTCTAATAAAAATATCCTCAATGATCACTTAGTCCTATATCAAAGTGATCTTATTATGTGTCTCTCAAACCGCTCTTAAAATAATTCTTAGAATATTAAATTATAATTACACTTATTCCCAAATTGGTACCTCGTTTACTATGTAATACTGTACTGTCTTTCAAACCGCTCTTTAAATAATTCTTAGAATATTAAATTATAATCACACTAATTCACAAATTGTTGCTAAGTTTACTATGTAATATTGTACTTTCATAGGATCTACCTGTTTTTGCAATTTCCGTTGATCCCTTAATCTCAACCCTACTTTACTCTACTCTATTTATACTTGAACTGTTTCAATGATTTCTTCATAATTTTCTAATTGTTTGATAATGGCACTTCGGTGTTGAAACTATAGTTACGATTTCACGTTATTATTAATTAAAGTGGTATAAAAACAAAGTGGTTTTTATTTCATATAATCAAAATGATAAATTACCATAAAGTAACGGCTTCCACCATCGATTTTTTGAAGAATGCCTGTACGGCAACCCAGGCCAAAGAATTTCATATGTTATCGAAGAAACAGCGAACGAGTCAGAATATTTGGTTTAATCAACAGTGCTTACATTTGAACATCACACCCAAGTATATCAGTTTAAAAACCAAGACGAAATTCACAGCAGCAGAGAATGTGTTGAAAAAAAGCGAGGATCATCTGGCTTAAAGAAGAAAACAAAAATCTCTACAGAAAACGTTTAGTGATTTCACATTACTCAAAGGACACTCTGAATTATCTTATAAACTCCATCCTGTCGAATTCGATTTATTTTTCGATTATGTTGCGTTAGTAAATTCATTCACACTAATTATCCCACACAGTCAAAGAAGTTAAATAATCTTCTAAAATGTAAACCGGTCAATAATCACCCCCAAGAAATAACAAATTTCAAATTTAGTGAGAGAATTATTAATTACTCCAAAATCATATTCTCCAAAGAACTTTGTTCACTGAATAAGGGACCAAAGTATTCTCCACATTTTCAAAGTAACACTTTTCTAGAAACTAGTATTGCTGAGGTGGATATTAGCCTTAAAAAATATTAACGCGAATAATTCTAAATTAACAAAATTAGAAATAGGAAAATCACTTTCATCAACTAAAAAACAATTCAATCATATAGATACATCTGAAATCAAATCAATTATTCAAAAACTGAAAGAAAACAATTTAACCCTTACAAAGGCAGATAAATCGAATGCAATAATAATCATCCCTAAACAAGATTATGAGGATAAAATGTCAGTATTTATCCAAGCGGAATTAAAGGAAATACGTAAAGACCCAACTAACCTTTTTCAATTAGAAACAAAACGATTCCTACAAAATAGTGAAATTTTATTTGACAGTGGTTTCGAAAAATATAAACTCATTAATGGCAATCCTTGCTCTTCTAAACTATACGGACTCATCAAAAATCAACAAGAAAATGCCCCCATACGACCTGTATTGTCTTACATCAATAGTCCAACAAGGGACCTTGCAATCAAATTAAATCAGAAATTAACTGATTTTAAACCAGAATTTACTATTAGAAACTCTCTCAAATTGTCCGAATTAGTCAAAACACACCATATACCAACCAATGGTTTTTCAGTTTCCTTTGATGTTTCAAACATGTTTTCAAATATTCCAACTTCAAAATGTAAGTCTCTAATCAGAAGCATTCTAGATAGATCACATATTAGCCCTTTAATTCAAAATGAAATAGAACTCGCGTTTGACCTATGCTTGAGTCAAAACTATTGTCAATTTTCAAAATGATCCGCCCCTGATTTGATTCTGCCACTTTTGAACTTTATTAGTGTTTTGCCACAAATTGTGCCGCATAGTTGCGTTTGATAGTGTCTCTTCTTTATAATGTCAGTAGTACTCGTTTTAAAAATATATTTACCACCTTAAAAACTCCCCGCCACTGGTTAAATCTTAGTCATTTGAAACCTCCATTGGTATTTCATCACAGGTATTATGTTGATTCGACTTTGTAATTTATTCTATTAAAAATATAAATGCCAAGTGAATTTTAATATTTTACTCCCCTAAAAATGACCCGTCACTGGTTGAACTCTGCTTCTAATTTGTGACTTTTGATTGTTTTATAATATCTTTTCTTTAAAGTATAATAAGAATACGAATTTTCGTATGCTTTAATATCATATGATTACAATCAATTATTTCCTGACATGACAACAAAATACGTTACGTCTCATACATTACAAAACAATTAGTTTTTCTTTCTAGTACACCTTGAATTAAAATCTTATCTTTAGAAAAAATTTCATCTTATTGAATTGAATTTTAATACGAAGGATATATGTACATAAAACTCTGTTTTTTGGAGAACTTTTAATAATCCCACATTTTTCACCAAGCTCTGTCATGTTTTAAACAATTAAACATTGTAGGTGATGTGGCTGTCACACAAGATTATGAAGATACCAAGCCTTTACATTTTCGATGCCTACCCAATTTTGGAAAGTTACACACTACTTGTTCTTGTATATAATCGTCTACGTGATATGGCAGTCACACGACGTTCCGGACAAGCCATCTTATATGCTATTAAATCAATTGTACTAATAATAATGCTATAAAATATACACAAGGGTGCTGATCACACAAAATTCTGGAGATTTTAGGATCTTAATTTTCCAACCAATATTTACCAAATTTTTAAATAGCTTTACTCATTTTTTGTAAACCGGAAGAAACTGTCTGTAGTCATTATTTAGCACTTTTAGACTGAGAACACGATTTTAAGCCAACAGCATGTGCCTATAGATAATCGACTATTTCCAAAATAGTTAGTTTACTTTTGTTCTTCCTAATCATATGCTAAGTGTATGTTTTTTCAAGATACAATCAAAAATCAATTCTGAACTCTAAAACTATAACTATTCAATAAACCTGTAGATCTATATTACTTATCAATGAAATGGAGGTATGGAATGAAGAGCGAGGTTATTTGTGATGAATTATTTATAAAAAAACATTTGATGACAATAGTCAGATTATTGTACACATATTTATCTTGTATTATTCCTAGAGAGCAATGCCTAACATTTGTTCCTTAACAGAACTCGGAGATGATAAAAAGAGAAAACAGGAGATAAAAGCAGAATCTCACAATGTTTACAAATATATAGAATGTTTCGATTTCGAAGCTTCCATTCCAACACCATTAGTAACATATGGAATTTAAATTATAACCGTTAGTATATTTTATTCTTACATGTAGTATTCACTTATCTAATGAGTTTCAGTTTTGTTACCCTTAAATTTAGGTACGCATCAGCCTTTAATTAAAAAAAGTAATATATTTTATTATACAATATTACATTTGTGGACGGAACGATTCAGTGATTTGGAATAATCACGTGCCTTTTTGTCTGTTTAGATAAAAAAAACTAAAAATCTAAAACTTACACAAAAAGTTAAAATCTGAAAACCTAACAACATAAAAATGAATACAAGGACGAAGTGTAAGAATAAGGCATATATGCAGGGAAGAGGAAAATGTCTGTATTTTTTAAAGATATATGTACTTGGCTATATATGAGTAGTGTTCAGAATAAGATTGTTTTAATATGTAGATGTATTCCTCAAGAAAATATGAAATTGGCTATACACGTAGTAGTTTCTGAGATAGCATTATTTTAATATGTAGGAGGAAATTGTTCCAAGGGATGGCTTGCAGTGTCTGTTGTATTTTTGGAGAAAATATGAATTTTGTAGATACACCGGGTGGTCCATCAGTTCAAGTACAATATCTCAGTTATTATATAAGTTACAAAAAATATTAAATATAAAAATTATTATTTATGAATATACAGAATTACGCGTAAGTTGGTCAAACAAACTAAACTTACTTTTTTCAACGAAACAGCCTGTATATATTGTTTCAATTTTAAATTGCGTTCTCCTTGGCCATTCACCCAATATAGGGTCTATACAGAATAATTCAGGAATTATAAGCACTTTTCAAAATATGAGAGGTAAATTTTACGTCCTGTATCTTTTTTAATACAATCAATTTAGTTATCAAAATAATACAAAATGTATTCTCATATCATCTCCAAATGTTGTTTAAAATTATTTTATATCAGTTTACAGGATGAGTCAAAACCCTGAGTTTTCTGGATAAATCTGAATGGAACGAACAACCTGTATATTATATGTTATTTGGATATCTCTACTAATGTTGTTCTTATTATAATACATTCCCTATATTTAAACCAATCCACTACTTACTGAGATATTCGTCATTTTAAAAGCAAAAATGGTAATTTCTACAAATGAAGTTAAAATCAGTTAGTCTGGTAAAACAAATAATTTCTCTTCTTATCTGTCAGAAACATTAATCTGAATTTCCAAGTAAATACTAGTTTTCGAAGTGATAAAGAAAATTTCTGTTTTAAGAAGAGAAGATGAAAAGAAATGATTTATGTACTAGGAGCAAGTGACAAAAACTGTTCGTTAGAAACTTCTTATTATCAAATTAAATCAAAGTTAATATTTCTGACAAATAAGAAAAAAATTATTTGTTCACAAGGCTAACTCCAATTTCAATTTCATGTGTGAAAATTACAATTGTTGCTTTTAAAATGACTCACATCTTAGTAAGTAGTGGGTTTAAATATAGGAATCTAAATAACATATAATACACAGGATTTTCCATTTGAATTTTTCTAGAAGATCCCAGGGTTCTACTCACCCTGTAAGCTAATATAAAAAATTCAACAGGCATTGGAGTTGAAATGAGATTATATTTTGGATGTTTTTAATAAATTGACTGTATACCGACGTACAGGGCGTCAAATGTACCTCTTATTTTTTATTGTGACTAATAGGCAAGATCAGTATCGTCCAAATTTAGTTTAATTGCGCATATAACTGGAATATAGCAATAAAATAATACGAACTTATGATTTTTCGAACAATACATGTTGTAATATTAAAACAAAAACATATTTCGCAAACGCGGCAATTTCTAGGAACATTCAAACAGCATCGCAATGTAGAATAATAACAATAATTTAGAGATTAATGCCTTGAAAATGATTGAAGACGTTGCCAAGTGAGTTTCTTGAGATGGCCTATAATATTTTCTATAATGTTTGAGTAATTTCGATTCATAATATTGATATTATATACTGTGATATCATTATTAGGAAAGAGGAAGGTCGAATCTTCCCTTAATGCTCAGTTTATTTATTAATTTGAGATCCTTAACTTCCCATGAATCAGTTTTACGTGCGTGTTTGAATGAATACATTACTTTAGGGATTTATTCTGCAAAACCTACTTTGAATAACAAGTTTTTTAAAATGCCCTACAACTCATTCCAAATTTAATGGTATTCATCAATAGTGTTATTAATGTGGTTTTAACGAAATCTAAAATTTTAGGAATCTCTTAAATGATACATGTTTTGAATTCTTATATAGGTTCATTCAATAGCCTCACATTATTGTGTTGTTTTTAAATCACCCAAAATAATGAACACAAGATCTATGTGAAAATAATTGTATGACCGAAATTAGTTATTCAAAAGTTTAGTTAGATTCTAAACAATTACGGTAAATAAGTGATTCCATATCAACATTTTTGTAACTTCACTGAGAACGATGATTTTCCAGAAGCCTACAATCGTTTATTATTTGAAATAATAGTCACTGGAAGGGACCAGCAAAATCATGTTTCTTTTGTATATCATGTTTTTTACCAATATTCTAATCATGGTTTGTAATGCAGTCCGAATTCATGTCATAGATACATAATTGTATGAAAAGAAATGAAAAACATGAGTAGCAGACTTTATCAGGTGTACATTTAATACCTAAAGATAAACAAACACATACAGTATACAAGTTAAATTGTTTAGATTGCAATGGGACTTCTACAGGAATCTCTAAACAATATTTACAAAACAGAATGTATGGTCATAAGTAGATAATTACAAGAAACAAAAACTTAGAGAATTCTACTGCTCTTGCTAAACACTGCTTTCATTTTAACCATCAATTCGATTACAAAAATGCTAATATTTTAACTAAGAAAACCAATTAATATAAAAGATCTATTCTGGAGATAATTCCGATAGAACGTGACTCCAAATCTGTAAATTAAAGGACAGATATTCAGTTATTAAGTCAGATTTATAATAACTTAAGTAATTAAAACTCTTGCAAATTCCTACATGCGTCTTTATAATTAAAAGTATGTTTTAGGTAGAATGCTCAAATAGTAATATTTCAATAAGGTCTGACAACCTTTTTCTATTACCTCATAAATCTTCAACATCTGG
Source organism: Endomychus coccineus (assembly GCA_958510875.1). Lineage (NCBI taxonomy): Eukaryota > Metazoa > Arthropoda > Insecta > Coleoptera > Endomychidae > Endomychus > Endomychus coccineus. The sequence continues at coordinate 107,216,240 of OY294069.1, read as the reverse complement.
TTCGAAAGTAGATACCTGAGTGTAATATTTGGTTTCAGTCATATACAGACTTTGTTGCCACGTGTTCGAATATTATAAGATGATTGCTAAGCAGCAGATTCTCAATAAATTCATATACTTAAAACATTAATGTGTAACAATTTCTATTATTCGTGTTTCTGTTCCTTTCGGCGACGTGGGCATTTTTAATTTAAATTGGTGCGATATAGACGCACTGCACTTGATACAATTAGTTTTAAGAAATCCTGTTTTAGACATAATATGTCTTCTGATGATGGTCGTGAGACCGAAACGTACGTAAAGACGAAAATAATGAACATATGTGTTACTGTGACCTATTGCCCGAAAATTTATATATAATAATGAAAACTAATATCTATTCCATAACTAAAACAAGTTCGAACAGAAAAGACGTTTAAGCTTCAGTCAGTATCAGTACCTATTCGTATTCAATTCAATGACCACATCACAGCTGATTACATACGCTATACGGGGCACCTGCATGCGTCAACGTTATTGCAGGCTAGACAAAACAATTAATAAAAACCATTGCGTTTCATTCGGAAAGGCGGGAAATGGGCAACTTCCAACTAACATCTTCTATCTCCCTTATAACTGTAAGCGGAAATCGCTATTATCAAATTTTATGTTATGTTCATTTAATTCTAACCATATCTTTTGAATACGGATTATGAAACATTTACTAAATTTACTCTTCTTTACTTTCGAATAAGGATATTTACTCCAATGATGGAGTACTACAAATGTTAAAAATAATTAGATAATAATAATTATATTAGACAAAATATAAAACCTCCCACTTTCTTTTTCAAGTTTTCCACTACCACCTACCTGTTTGAAATTGAGCTAGAAAAAAAAAAGATAAGAGGATAATGTGGTGAATGGGACGATGCAATATATTTATCCAATGAATTGGAGTTCATTATTTCTAGTTATATAATTAATAACTGATAGTCATAATCATGGGGGACATGAACCATTAACTTGTTGATACAACCGATGCAATAACGATCTGATTATAACATTTCATAATGTGATAGGTGTTTGAACAGTTAAGTTACTCGAAAATTATATCATTACTTGATCATATTATCCATCACTAATTTGTATTATACCGGTGCTGGAATGCTGGAATCTGATGTCGTGAAAGCAGATATTCCTGATCATATTGCATAAAATCAGTCATTATGTGATGAAAATCCACTCTAAACTAGAATAAAATAACTATCAAAAGTTCGATTTTCACCAGTTTGATAAACATAAGATTGCGGCCTACAATAGTTTCATAAACAGACTTCTCAACGTACCGATGTGAAAAGATAATTTTCATAAAGAGTTGAATATCATTAAACAAATCGCGGTAAATAATTGTTACTCTAATAGAACAGATCCTATCTGAAAAACTATACAAAGTTAGCTATCAACTCAGTGTTTCCTACAATACAACAAAACTATTCTTGTTAGTATCACATATATGGGGCCAACCACTACTAAATTTTTCCTAGTTCTTTAGATATTCACGTATCATTTGAAGCGCGAAATGATTTAATTAATAAAGTCTATCAGAAATAATAAACATAAATTATCTGATGAAGACAAATTTGATGTGGTTTACAAGCTGACATGTCGGTGTTGCCCTATTAGTCCAGGCAACGAACCAGAAAATAAAAAAGAAATATGGTAAGCTAGAATTTCAAATTTTTTTTTGCATTTTGTTCCTAATACCCCTTAGATCATTCATAAATATCAAGACCGCGGGGGTTGACCTTTCTACCTCCCCAAAACGGGGTTTCAACCCCTCAGAGGAGCATTCTTATAAAAACAATCCAAAAGTTTGGAAAATTAATGAATTAAGAGCCGAAAATGACACCCGGAAAGTTTTTTGGGTCGCTGATCACGATTCCACAGTTAGTTTTCTCGGAAAACTCCCTCCAGATGGAAAATTTGGAAAATATATATATAATATATAATTTATAATTTTGTTGCAAAAATGACCTCTAGTAAGATTTTTGTGTCGTTGATCACGAATCCGCTGTTATTTCTTCCAAAAAACTCTCTCCAGATGGAAAATTCGGGAAATTTGAGATTTTCCTGAGGCGGTTATGAATAATAAAGTATAATTTTGTTGCAAAAATGACATCTAGTAGGTTTTTTGGGTCGCTGATCACGATTCCGCTGTTATTTTTCCCAAAAAACTCTCTCCAGATGGAAAATTCGGAAAATATGAGATTTTCCTGAGACTGTTATGAATAATAAAGTATAATTTTGTTGCAAAAATGACATCTAGTAGATTTTTTGGGTCGCTGATCACGATTCCGCTGTTATTTTCCCCAATAAACTCTCTCCAGATGGAAAATTCAGGAAATATGAGATTTTCCTGAGACGGTTATGAATAATAAAGTATAATTTTGTTGCAAAAATGACATCTAGTAGGTATTTTGGGTCGCTGATCACGATTCCGCTGTTATTTTTCCCAAAAGACTCTCTCCAGAGGGAAAATTCGGGAAATTTGAGATTTTCCTGAAACGGTTATGAATAATGAAGTATGATTTTAATACAAAAATGACCCCTAGTAGGTTTTTTGGGTCGTTGATCACGATTCCGTTGTTATTTTTCCCAAAAAAATCTCTCTGATGGAAAATCCCAAATTTCTCATCTGGAGGGAGTTTTCCGAGAAAACTAACAGCGGAATCGTGATCAGCTACCCAAAAACATACTAGGGGTCATTTTTGTAGCAAAATTGTACATAACCGTCTAGGAAAATCTCAAATTTCCCGAATGTTCCAACTGGAGAGTCTTTTGGGGAAAGTAACATCGGATTCGTGTTCAACGACCCAAAAAACCTACTAGATGTCATTTTTACAACAAAATTATACTCAATTATTCATAACCGTCTCAGGAAAATCTCAAATTTCCCGAATTTTCCATCTGGAGAGACTTTTTTGGGAAAAATTACAGCGGAATCGTGATCAGGGACCCAAAAAACTTACTAGAGGTAGTTTTTGCAGCAAAATTATACTTTATTATTCACAAACGCCTCAGGAAAATCTCAAATTTCCCGAATTTTCCATCTGAAGAGACTTTTTCGGGAAAAATTACAGCGGAATCGTGATCAGCTACCCAAATAATCTACTAGAGGTCATTTAAGCAACAAAATAATAAGCTATATGTTATATATTAATTTTCCAAAATTCCCATCTGGAGGGAGTTTTCCGAGAAAACTAACTGCGGAATCGTGATCAGCGACCCAAAAAATATACTCTAGCTCATTTTCGGCTCTTAATTCATTGATTTTGGACTGTTTTTATAAGAATGCTCCTCTGAAGGGTTGAAACCTCGTTTTGAGGGGGTAGGAAGGTCGACCCCCGCGGTCTTGATAGTCATGAATGATCTATGGGGTATTAGGAACAAAATGCGAAAAAATTTTGAAATTCTAGCTTACTGTATTACTTTTTTCATTATGGTCTTTTCCCGGGCTTATTGCCTGGAATATATGATAGACATAGGTCAGACAGGAAAGACCTTCAAAAAAAGGGTCAAAGAACATAGACGGTTTCATTAGTACTAAATCGGATTCAACCTTTGCGGAATATTTAATTATAGAAAACAATAAGTCTAACGATAGTTTCAAGATTTCACACATTCAGAATGAAAGTAATAAATTAAATTTGTTAGAATCCCTAGAAGTTAATAAATATGTGACTTCCGATATCCTATTGAACGATCAACAAATACTCAATAATTCTCCCTTCTTACATTTGAATAGTTAGATTTTCCGTTTGCTACTAGCTTATCGTTTAATCCCAAAATCAATTAGGTAAAATTTCAATAACCATCTATCCTAGGATTATCATTAAACACTTATGTATTAGGTAACTATCTTTCAAGAACTTCAACATAGAACATTTCACAAATTTCCTTGGAACCAGTTGCAAAATTGAAAGATCTCAAACTTGAACCTTGTGATACCCTAGTTTCATTGGATCTCCTTTCCCAGTTCACAAACACCCCGATCCACGAATCGATGTACATCCTACAGAAATGACTTTCGAATATAAATATCCCCGATATAAACTGTTCAGAATATTCGATCCTTACGTCTTTTATATATGGAACAAAATTATTTCACTTTCATCAAAAATTTCTACAAACAAAACAAGCTGATCCAACTCTCTCCCTTTCCTAAACAATATTTTTCTCAGCGAACTTGAAACCTCCTTAAAATCAAAATTAAATCTGATATGTTGATGATATTTTCGCAATTATAAGTGTAAGTAAAATTTTGTTCTACAAATAACTAATTTGATTCGATTAAATTCAGTGTCGAATTAGAAACCATTATTAACCAGCTTCCTTTTCTTGACATTAATAACATCACACATCGTCACCTTTTGAAATCCGACATAATACAGAAAACAAAGTCAAACGAGAGATATTTTCCAGCGGATTCGTGTACTTCAATTAATTATATAATAGCTCCATTTGATAGTCTTGCTCATAGATTATTAAATCCTCCTCTGAGTCAGAAGAAGTATAATTGAGAAACTTCAACAAATAGCCACGGCCAAAAGGTTTACGACAAATATTTGATAAATAAGTTAATTTCTAACCAAAAACGGAAAATGGAACGCAATCAACTAACCAAATTGAAGCCATAACTTTGAAATAATTCAATGAAATTCAAAAGTTTAACTTATCATCCTTCATAATCAATAAATTACATAATTTGTTTACTTAAATTGCAATAAAACCCGTTTATAGATGCAAGAGCAAGCTAAAAAATTTTTAGGCAATATCTTTGATAAAATTCTTAATTTCGACAAATCTGAAATTTATAAAATTGAGTCATGTTTAAAATTCTATGTGGGTCAAACTAGAAAGAACATTCTGCCAATATAAATAATAATAATAGTGAAAAATCAGCATTAGAGTAGAGCATATCTAGTCTAAATACAACCATATCTTTAAGAAATTTTATGACTTTTGAAACATAGTACGGACAAATAATAATAAGTAATTCAGTAGAGATGGAAATGTAGAAACAATTTATTGAATTAAAATTTATCTTCTGCTGAGGGTAACCCCTTGGTATGTATTATTAACCCCAAATAGTATTTAAGCAGGCACATTTTGTTTTTTAATTTAGTTGACTCTGATGATGGCTTTTTGGTAGCTCAAAGATCCTTATTAGTACTTTAACGGTATTTTTAGTGGATAAGGGAGATTATTTCGTACTTATTAGTGTTATGTGGTGTATACACAGTTGTGAACTCTTTAAGTAGATCATGTCTGCCATGGATAACTGATAATATTAAGTTCTTAATGAATCTTAGACAAGACAAAAATTTAATATAGAAAGACTATGCTGATGTAATATTGGGACTATTACAGTCAACTAAGAAACTTAACAACACTTACAAATAATGAAAAAAAAGCATATTTAACCAGATTGAAACAAAACTATACTATCAGTATATTGTCGAAAGTTCTTTAAAGATTACTTCATCTCCATATAATTGAATACTTAAAAACAACAACATTTTAACTGAATCTTAGTCAGGATTGTCGAGAAAATATGAGTTATACGACTGATTCTTTATCTACAATTACTGATTATGTCATTTCTGCAACTGAGAAAAACATCTTGTAGCAATTTTGGTAATATTAGACTTTACAAAGACTATGGTTCATATCATAATGTGTATTCTTGTAAGTATACATTGGATTCGGTGGCAGATTCTTCATTAATATTATTTGAAGTTACTGGTGATATCATTTTTGTAATTGACAAAACATCTTGTAACAATTTTCGTATTATTACACTTTACAAAGGCTTCCGATTCCTTTGGTTCATGATATTCGAAAGTACTGGATTTGGTGATAGTGGCTTAAGTTTAACTTTTATTAGATATTTAAGTGATCGATAATCAAGGGAGTACCTCACTCTTCATAATCTTCATCCACAAATTTTCTAACGACATAAAATATTGTAAAATTCATATGTACTTTGATACTCAGATATGTAAATCTTTCATTCTAGCAAATACTGATGATAATGTCGATTTAATAAATGAAGATCTGATGAAAATTCATGATACAGTTTCTTCCCATTCCTTACTATTTCTAAATGCAACAAAATGAAAAGGATTTTATTATTACAATTTCAAGTACTGAGAATAACTTAGGTTTAATAATCGATAATATATCTTGCACAACCATTTATCTAGTTGCCTGCAGAAACCCTAGTTTTTTTAAACTCAATTATCCTCATAGATCTTATATACACACACAAAAAGTAAAAATATTACTATGTGAATCTCTAATTTTGTCACAATTGAATTATTGCTCTCATTTTTTTCTAGCCGTAGTGAATAAACTTAAGATATCATCATTTTGTTCTTATCATGTAATTATACTGCACAAATACCCATCGAAATTATATAAGAGTCCCACAGATCCCGTAGATATATCCCACAGATATTCATCATTTAAACATTATAAGAAAAGATAGGTTAACATTACGAAAACAACGTACATCAATATTTCAAAGATCGTTTCCTAAATTCCTATCCTAGCAAACTTTACAATAATGTGCCTATCGAGTTTAAAATATTATCTTTTAAGACTTTTAAAATAAAAATGTTTGGAAAACTATATTCAACAGTCATTATAACACATATTGATCAATTGTTCCATTTCTCTCATTAATCTTTTTCTGTTTCCAGTGTTTAGAGCATTTATACTTACTTTTCCTTTTATTGAATTTTATGATTATGGAGACTTCGTCATAAAAATCCTTCGCCACTGATTAGATTCTACTCATTCAAAACTTCATAGGTATTTTCATCACAGGTGTATAATTTGGTTCTTTTGAAATTTCTTATCTTAAGTATACGTACACTGATTAATTCTGCCATTTCTTATTATAGTTTCTCTCTATCACCTTAAACACTTTCCGCCACTAGTCTTACTCATTCAAAATTTTCATTAGTTTTTGATCACAGCTATTAAATTGATTCGACTTTGACGTTTCTTCGATTAAAAATATAAATACCAAGTCAATTTTAATATTTTACTCCCCTAAAAATGAACCGCCACTTGTTGAACTCTGCTCTTTTCAAATTTCTTATCTTAAAAGTATGTGCACAAGATTTTAAATGTTAATCTGTCATGATAACCCGCCACTGATTAAATTATGCCATTTCTTTCTCTCCATCACTCATTTAAAACATTCATTGGTTTTTCATCACAGCTATTAAGTTGATTCGACTTCGACGTTTCTTCAATTAAAAATATAAATACCAAGTCAATTCTAATATTTTAGTTCCTAAAAATGTTCCGCCATTGGTTGAACTCTGCTCTTTTTAAATTTAGTTTCTCTTTATCACCTTAAAAACTTTCCGCCACTAGTCTTACTCATTAAAAAAAAACATTCATTGGTTTTCCATCACAGCTATTAAGTTGATTCGACTTTGACGTTTCTTCTATTAAAAATTTGAATACAGAGTGAATTTTAATATTTTATTTCCCTAAAAATGATCCGCCACTGGTTGAACTCTGCTCTTTTATGTATTTCGTGACAAGTTGTGACTTGATTCCACGAATTTTCTTATACTTTAACCCCCTAAAAATACCCCCATAGCTGTTTAGGTTTTGCTTGATTTTTTTCTGGTAAACATATTTGAAATAGATAGCTTTGATATTTCAGAAGCTATCGCGTTCACAGACAGGCAATTTACTTTTTGACTATATTTTTAGTGTTATTTTGGTCCTGATACGTGGAGAAATTGGAATTTTTTTCTACCATTGATCTATTTTCAAAAATTCAATTGTGGAAGCCGTTACTTTGTGATAGTTCATCATTTTATCGAAGTAATAAATAAAACTACTTTGTTATACTATCACTGATATTTAACATAGTCGTTACTATAGTTTCAACACTAAACGTGTCATCTTTCGTCTGAAGATGACACGTTTAGTGTTGAAACTATAGTAGTGACTATATTAAATATCAGTGACAGTATAACAAAGTAGGTATATTTTCACTTATGGTGAGAGCTTACATCTTAGAAAATGGCAAGAATATAATATAGTTAATGATGTTAATCACATTTCATATAAGGAAACCCTAAATGAATATCTGAATGTTTTGTACTATTCTTCTTGAGATTGAAGAGTATCTACTCTATGATGTAGTTAGATTGTGTATTTTTTCAATGAATATCTTGGTATGTGTTGCAGGCACGTAGCCAGCAAGGGGTAGAAGGAGCAGTTGCCCTAAAGACACGATCCGATATTTAAAGACGATGATTTGAAAGTTAAAATTATAGTAATCTGAATTAGTTCCGGAGGAATCTTTTATTTTTGAGAAAATAAATGGTCGCAAGTTTAGACGTGAATGGATGACCACATATATAATTAGCTTATTCAAAATCAGAGAATGGTGTATTTGTAAAGTTTGTTTTTTATTCGTCAATAATAATAATTGTGGCAAAGGTGATCATGAAACATTCGGCAAATTAATTGAGTTCTTTCGATTCGTGAAAAAAAGGCTACCGAGAAGTTCAAGGCTCATTGTGATACTAATTATCACAAATTTAGTATATCGGTTGCAGAGAAGTTCACTCAAGTTTGCACAGGAGGAACTCGCGATGTTATGTCGGAGCTGAATTCAGCTTTGCGAATAGAAAAAGAAAAAAATCGGGCTGCAATCAGACCAATCATCAAAACGATATTATTTACTGCAGAAAATGAGTTACCTCTCCGTGGCGATATTGATAGCGGTGCGCTGGATTTAGAAAATGTGCAGGTGAATATTGCCAGAATTTCGAGCTCTCGGAACTCGTTGCATTTATTTTTAATCAAACTTGTTTGCTCTTCTTTTATTAGGGAAAAAAGGTAAATTCCGACGGCTACTTCGTTTTCGAGTCGATGCTGTTCTTTTCCTTCTTGCCCCCAAAGTCTCTATCGGATGAAACCAGTCCTATTTTTTACTTTCATGATTTTAAAGTCTTTATTCAATGAAACTAGTATTATTCTTTACTTTCATTATCCCAAAGTCTCTATTCGATGAAGCCAGTCCTATCCTTTACTTTCATGCTCTCAAAGTCCCTATTCGATAAACCCATTACTGTTCTTTACCTTCATGATCCCAAACTCTTTACTCGATAAAGCCACAGGGCACAACCTTATGTTCAACTCTGGTTACGCCTACATACATATACATTTATTAATATGGTTTTTTTCTGCACCCCCCCTCCCCCCAAAATAACCTGGCTACGTGCCTGAACTGTTGCATGAATAAAGATAAATTATGTGCATCGAAAAGGAAAAAAGATGAGTAATACATTTAGATGTAGGTGCCATTGATAATTTTTATATTTCCATAATCAGGGAGGAAGTAATGTTTAAAGAAAACCTATATATGTACTTTATAAACGAGAACTATCTCAATTTTGAAATGTTTTCTCTATTCTTTCCTTTAAGCCAATAGTAAAAAGTATTTCTTTCTTATGGAAACATAATATCACTTCTCATACATTGCGTTACCTACTTTTTAGAAAGTTCTTCCAGATACCAATGTGTGGTGATTTCTCAATCACATCATAATGTGAACGACAACTTACATATTAAAAAAGCAGTTTTAATGATACATTCTGTTTCTCAATATGAGGTCATTTTGGAAGATGACATTTGCCTGATGCTGATGAAACTTCATATGTCTCTCTTAGTTAATTTATTAGTGCTTTCAATAAGTTCTACATTCTACAATAGTGAACTATTTTCACTTTTCGGTTTGTTTGATTGTTGCTATTTTATATGTGTCTACAATTACTTGGTACACATTGATGTAAACCCAACAAACACAGCTTTTTATAATGAAGATTTTCAAAAATTACCTACACAAGTGTTCACTTTGTTAACCAACTTAGCTAAACATAAATATTTGAAATAGTCCTTAATAATAATAAGTTTATCTATAAAGTAAGAGTACATCAGCATCACGGCAAAATTAAAGATGTGGGAAGCATCAAATATTATAATAATGATATAGATTATTCACAATAAAGATTAGTGAATCACTACAATACACAACTAGGAAGATACTAAGCTATATTCGAGCTGGAAGGTTTAAATGTAAAAAAAAACTATTGGGAAGTACTGCCTTGATTTTGCTTCAAATAACACATTGCTCTCCTGACTTCTAATGTCCCTCGGCAGGACATCATATGTTTTCACTGTAACTTGCTGTAGGGACTCCTCAAGGTGAATGAGAACATTCAATCAGTGTTCTATTTTCAATGAATGAGATTTTGTTATTTCGCACATACCTACATGAGAAATCTATCAATATATGCACAGGTTAACTTATTATATTCAACAGTCTTAAAAGATGCATCCATATCCATCATGGTCCAAATTATCCCTTTCTGAGCAAAGTTGTGCAGCATATTGTCAAGAACCAAAAAATGATACCATAATTTAGTATTGAATGTGTGTAGGCATATCAAAGAATGTTAACTTTGGAAATTTCAACCACCTTATCCACAATTTCTGCTTTATAACAAAATCCAATTACACTATCAACAATCATAACCCTCAAAAGGCGAAGAGAAATATCCCAATATATACTTATGTCAACAATCATACCCCTCAAAAGGCGAAGAGAAATATTCCAATATATACTTATGAGCTTATTTCATTTACATAGGTATACCTATAATATATTAAATCATGTAACATATACTTAGAATGCTTCCAAATCATTCTCTAATAATTATTCACATCACATATCTTCTTATTTGTTGTTAATCAATGATACATTTCCATTAACCAGTTACCCTATTAATAATCATAACCCTCAAAAGGCGAAGAGAAATATCCAAATGTATACTTATGAGCTTATTTCATTTACGTAGCTATATAATTTATTAAAACATGTAACATATAATTAGGATGCTTCCAAATTAATTGGATCTTAAAACACAAGTCGGCTGCAGACGCATTTCATTAATCGAAATCATCTATTCTTTTCTAAATTAGATGGAAACACTAATTCAATTAACAATTTTGATAAAGGCAATAAACATTGTCGAAACGTCAAAACATAATTTTTATTTCATTATCAGTATATATACGAACCAATATACCAAGAAAACATACAAATATATATATATATATATATATATATATATATATATATATATATATATATATGTTTCTTCTTAGGTTCTCGCGGACGTAATGTGTAGAACTGGATTCTCGGGTATTGATCCGCGTTGTGTGGTTTCGGTCCTCAAAAGGACCAATTTCACGACGTTTCGGCAAAGTCGCATTTGCCATCTTCAGGTGATTGGACCGTAGAGTCTGGAAAATCTTCGCCTAGATTTTCCAGACTCTACGGTCGAATCACCTGAAGATGGCAAATGCGACTTTGCCGAAACGTCGTGAAATTGGTCCTTTTGAGGACCGAAACCACACAACGCGGATCAATACCCGAGAATCCAGTTCTACATATATATATATATATATATATATATATATATATATATATATATATATATATATATATATATATATATATATATATATAGATATTACATATATATCAAAATTTAGATAGAGACAATAAACATTGTCGAAACGTCAAAAAGAATTTTTATTTAATTTTGTTTCCAATATATAAATATATATATATATATATATATATATATATATATATATATATATATTCTTTTGTTGATATTCTTGAACCATTTGTAATATTTGTATGTTTTCTTGGTATATTGGTTCGTATATATACTGATAATGAAATAATTGGATCTTAAAACACAAGTCGGCTGCAGACGCATTTCATTAATCGAAATCATCTATTCTTTTCTAAATTACATGGAAACACTAATTTCAATCAACAATTTTGATAAAGGCAATAAACGTTGTCGAAACGTCAAAACAGAATTTTTATTTCATTATCAGTATATATACGAACCAATATACCAAGAAAACATACAAATATATATATATATATATATATATATATATATATATATATATATATATATATATATATATATATATATATATATATATATATATAGTATTTCCAACGAAGCAGTTAAAGTGCTCGTAATAAATTATCCAGTTCAAGTTCGATAGAGGTTCACATAACCAAAGTTTTTTCAAAATAGCATCGGAGAAAAGCCGATAGCAGATCCAGTTCCAACCAACAAAGTTTTCATATCATATCGTCAAAAGATTAAATCATTATCTACAAAAATATCATCAACCTCATAAATTAGAAGGATTATCAACAAAGTGTTACCTGTGATTTTGCACGCACATAGTTCCGTAGCAGAATATTGTGTATTACCCATAATAAAATAATAGAAGCGGAAGTCAACACCAGAAAAAAAATACCAGCATTATTCCAATCATTGAAAGGAAATAATAAGTGAGTCTAATAATAGTACATCATTTTGTGGAATCATCTGAACATTAATAGAAGCAAGTAAAAATAAACATTCACTAAGTAAATATATTAGAAAAAGGAAATTGTGAGGTTAAATTGTAACATAGAGTAAATTTTAAAAGTATAGAGTGAATAGATTGTAAACATAGAAAGATTTAATAACACATAAGGTTTTTTTTTTGTTTTTTTTTTGGGGGGGCGAGGTGGTTGAAACCCTTCATGTGCACCTTATGGTCCCGTAACATCCCACAAGGTAGTGTGGGAGTCCCTGAGTCTCGAACTTAATCACCTCAGATATAGGTACCCACTAAACACTCCACCTCGTGTGGTAGGCTCGATCCTGCAACCAGGGCAGTCACTATGACACTTGGGCTTGACAGACCATTGTATATTGCCGCACCACTTTCTCGGGCCATCGGAAGAATTCCGCAGTCACTGTATTCGAACCCGCGACCGTCAGCCACAGTGATTAGAAGATCGATGCTCCTATCACTGAGCTACCTGCACCCCTGGTTACATCAGTAAATAGATAAACAAAGTTTTAACATTCTGAATAAGGTTTTAATTTCATTCCATATTAATATATCAATCAATCAGAGTTCAATGAATGGAATACAGAGAAGAGCTAGCCGTAAGAAAATTTGAAAACGAATATAAATTCATTAAAAAATTGAATAAACTAAATAAAGAGTCTCATATCAAATTGTCACTAACATAGGGGCAATCAAAGTTAATAAGTAAAGTTCCTTAATGATTGGCGTCCAACGTGGGGCTCATTCTAAAAAGGTAAATTCAGAGGGAACCGCGTGATGAATAAAAGAGATGAGTAAGAAGTTAGAAAAACTAGGTTAAGTAATAAGGAAAATAAAATGGAAGGTGATAGACAGAATTATTAAGAGTTTGAAAATGGTGGAATGATGAGAGTAGAGAAAATGCCAGTAGTGAATGATAATCAAACGCTGATAATGAAATTGCTCCAAAGTTCAAATATGAAACTTAATGAGATTAAAGAAAATACGAATGACATACGAGATGAAATTAAGGAAGTGAATGAAAAATTTGATGAAAGAAGTGAGGAAATAATGGAAGTAAACGAAACAGAGGAAAAGAAAATAAGGAAACATGTTGAGGAAAGAATATATGATCAATTAGATGAATATAACAGCTTTGTAAATAGAAAGTTTAATGATGTAGGAAAAGAACTACTTAGATATTATTGAAAATCGAGTGAGTGATATGGGAAAGAATATCGAAGAGAATATGAACGAGAATGTACAAAGTATGGAAGAAATTAAGGATAAAATGATAAATGAACAGGATGAAAGAATAAAAAGGATTGAGAGAGAAGAGAGAATGCAAGTAGAATACAGAAATGTGGGTTATGATAGCACTATTAAATTTAATGGGAACATAAGAAAATTACACCCAAGTATTTCTGTTGAGGATTTTAGAGATGAAGTACGGTATGTTAGGAATATAGAGAAAATGAAGAGAATGATGAGGAAAAGATTGGTTGATGAACCACTGCTATGGTTTAATTGTAAAGAAAGAGAGATGAACATTTTAGATGAATTTATTGAAGAATTTTTAAGGGTTTTCTGGGGAGAGAATGAACAATCGAAGTGTAGAGATTGTATCTCCGGAAATATATAGAAGGAACAAAGAAAAGTATGAGTGAAATTAGGAATAACAAATCAATTGAAAATTCCAAAAGTTGAATTAATAAATGTAAGTGGAAAGAAAATAACGGAAGTATCAAAAATGATCACTGAAAATATTAGAATAGAAATCTAGAAATGCAGTTATTTATGATACAAAATATGGAATTGGATATTGTAATGGGAAATTTCAGGTGAAAAAAATAGAAAATTTTAAATCCAAGAATTATCCAATTCCATTTAAGTATATAGGAAAAGCAAGGGAAAAAATCTGTGGAATGCTAGAACAAAATATAATTGAAAGAAGTGAAACAAAATATATAAATTCTATTGTAATAGCAAAAAAGTCGAATGGTGACATTAGATTATGTTTAGATGCGCGAACGTTGAACAAATATTCAATTTCACAAAATGAAGCTCCTAGAAATATAGAGGTAATTTTAGATGGAATAGTGGGAGCACAAATTTTCAGTAAAATTGGTTGATTCCATTACACCAAAGTTGTAGAGATTGTGGTCTTATGATAGATGGAGAAGTATATAGATTTAAAGTTACGCCTTTTGGTATTCAAAGTGCATATAATGTGTTCATATATACAGTAGGAGGAAACATTTTATTAGAAGTAAGGGGATTATTTTCATTAGACAGAATTAGGAAAAGTCAAACAACGCTATCAGAGAATGATAAGAAAAAATGTAAATTTGGAGATGAAATACATTTACAAAATATAGGTAGGAAAGAGTTATATAGAATAGATCAAGATCTAAATAGAAAAGTTTTAAATCAATTCCATGAAGAATTTAATCATATAGGAGCCAGGAAAATGTGGCTAATACTTAGGGAAAACTATATAGAAAAAGGAGATTATCAATTAGCAAAAGAAATGTGATATATGTCAAAGAGCTAAGCCTAAAAATTTAATTAATCGAAATATAGCTAAAAGCATAATAGTAAAACAATGTTTAGAAGTAATAGCAATAGATTTTTTAGGTGAACTCATAATAAGTGAGAAGGGAAATAGACATATTTTAGTAGTAGTAGATTTATTTTCTGAATAATTTTGTGAGGGTAAACATCGTCAATGGGATGAATCGATATCATTGTCCGAATACTACAACAGAGGAAACACCTATATTGATTATGAGAGGCGAAAAACCTGATAGAAAATGGTAAGATGAAAATTCAGTAGAACGTAATGAAATTTAAAAAGAGATCAGTAATAGTTAGAAAGAAATGCAAAAAAGTATATTAGTAGGGAAATAGAAAAAAGCGGGAAGGTAATTGAATTTGAGGGAGGTGAATTAGTGATTGTAAGAGCAATGAGAGTATATATGTGGAAAATTATGTTTTGCTTTCGAAGGTAGATATGTAGTAATAAACAAAAATGCCCAGAACAGTTATAAATTAATGAATCCTAAGAATGGGAAGATGAGAGGAATATTTAATATTGATCAGATATATAAATATAATTATCAATAAATCCAATTATGGAAAATAAAATCAAAAGATAAATAAATTTTAATATCAAATTTTGATTAATACTTAAAATTGATTTAGGGGAATTTGTTATGATTTCATTTCAAATATAAAATAGAATGGTAAAAATATAGTCTACCGAGACATTAAAAATAGGAAAGTGAAATAAGTATACGATATGGAATAAAAAACGTTATTTAAAAGTTAAAAGTATAATTAGAATAAGAGATTAAAGAATGAAATATAATTAAAACCAATTTGTAATGTTATATGTAAGATTTGAAAGAAGAAATAGTGAATAGTGAAAGAACGTATAATGCTACGAAGAGAGAGAATCTCAATTTGAATGATTCAAAACATCTGTTTGGGCCAGAACGCCTTGTATGATATCACGCTGAATGTTTTTACTATTGGCGCTACTGCGCATATAACGTAGCCATGGAGTTGTTGCTCTCGATGCAAAAACGAGAGACGTTCGAATGTCATGTTTCCGGCATAATTGTATTCGAAAGTTAGAAAGAAAATAAATAAAGAAAACCTACAGTCCACTAATTATTAAGCAGCATACCCACAACACTATCTGAAGATAGAAATAAATTGGAATATATCAAGAATTTGTTATAGATGTAAGACATTTCAGTTAATCAAGATTGGATGAATTTTATTTATATTTGAATCATTCAACAAAGTTCAAAATATGACAACTGTCAAATAATATCTAATTTAGGAATTATTAGGTCTTTCGAAACCTAATCATAGGTAATTATATACCAAAATATAGGCAAAAATGCTGGTAACATTAATGTAGAGATAGGAAGGAACAATAACTTTATAATTAATTAGAAAATCTGCAAAATAACAAATATTTCAAAATGCTCAATTCCTATTGGTCAATCCACAACAATGAACTAAACAATGTTACAACAATTAAGAAGTCAGATGAGGGGAAGGTGAAAATAGCTGACTAGATTTTCAAAATCAATTACCTGATTGGTTCATTCAGATGAGGGGAAGCTTTCTTTGAGGGACCTACAGATACAGGTTGAACAATGGTGAGACGTTTTCCAGTCCCAGAGAACTGTTTCGCTCTTCTCATGATCTGGTCAGTGTGGCAAGGCACACGTAGAGTCACTGATCAACCATCTTCAGGAGGGATATAATTAACACCTTCGATAATGTTAACCATCTTCAGAAGGGATATAATTAACACCTTCGATAATGTTTGGTGAACCTAGATGTTCCAAAACCATCTGCCGGAAATCTGATGTATCAGTGGGAATTCACAATGGTACGCATTGTCAAACATTTTCGAAGGTGTTAATTATTATATCACTTTAGGAGACGATTGATCAGTGACTCCACGTCTGCCTCGTCCCACTGACGAGCTCTAGAAAAGAACGAGAGAGCTATCTGAGACTAATTTGCACCATTTGCTGGATGGAAATCCGTGAGATGCTTCCACGAAGCAAATCATAAAGAATCATCATGAAGGAAGGATTTGGAATAGATAATGCCAAGACCACATAATTTCTTTATATACTAATATTTTGCACGTTCCAGCTACATACTCTTTCATTTGAGTTTTTTGTTCGAGGTAAAAGATAATATGAACAAACTCAATAGGGATAACAAATCCTCTAAAATAAAAACAAAGTCTCCAGAAAATGTTATAATGTAGGTTCCAATGTCTTCGCTTATTATATACTGGTTCCTAGGAAATATATTTTGAACAAGGAAATAATTGTAACTGGCATTCTCATATTTACTCACAGTTGAACTACTTTTGAATGGAAACACCTGTGCTTATGTTGTTATATTATTCTTTGTATATTCATTACAGCGTATCATTGAATCTTATATTGACAAAAGAGTTGGTACAACCTACGGCCCACCTGCAGGAAAAACATTGACTATTTTCATTGATGATATCAACATGCCGGTCATAAATGATTGGGGTGATCAAATCACAAATGAGATTGTTCGTCAAGTAATGGAAAATGGAGGTAAGTGCTTCATCACTTGAGTGAACTGGTGAACCGGTAGATTTCGGATTGTCGTAACTTATACTATGCAATTTTCTAGGTATTAAAACCTCCCATTAGTTCATCGACAATACACCACAGGAACCGGTTTTGCAATATATTGTTCACCTGATACACCTTATTCAGAAATTATGTTGAAATTTTTGAAACTGAATCTGATACCGTGTTTTATGAGCTATGTAAGCATCTTTGAGATACGTATAGATATGAGATAGTCATATCAAGTAATTGTTCTTTATTGTTAGAAATTCCTTCATGGACAAGCTCAATTTCAAATATCAAGCCTGGGAAACTGCCTCATTCTTTGCTTGAACAAAATCTCTGGTAGTCCTGTATGATATACTAAGTTCTCCTCATAAGAACCGAGATAGAGCAGGAGTGTTTAGTGTAACCGTTCTGTGTGCGATCCATGAACTTTCGGCTATATTTTATATCTTGCGCACCATGAGTTTTAGTCATCCTGAACAAAATCTCTGGTAGTCCTGTATGATATACTAAGTTCTCCTCATAAGAACCGAGATAGAGCAGGAGTGTTTAGTGTAACCGTTCTGTGTGCGATCCATGAACTTTCGGCTCTATTTTATATCTTGCGCACCATGAGTTTTAGTCATCCTGAATCTTCATTAACATTTATTTCATCATAATTCTTGACGGCTTCTGTAGTGAAGATTCCAAGAGCTTCTGAATTATTGTCAAAATATGTATTGATTTCTGTGTGATTTACGTCAGCATAACTTTCTTCAATATTTTGATCATTTACTTTAGACAAATCGGTTTCAGTATTTTCAAAAACTTTTTGTCCTGAACACATCAGTAACGATTGCGTTCAAGGACTCAAACTCTCATTGTTTGTTGAGCTAACCCCCAGATGTCTTCACGTGGAGCCATTTTGTCTCTCTGTTCTAGGTTGCAAATCGAATACGTCATTCCTCACTGAAAGTTTGTAATTCATCTCTTTAGTATTGAGTCACAGTCACATTTATGTTTCATACATCATAATCTCGATTTTCAGATTACTGGATGAACTTGTGCACAATTTTCATGTCACCCCTGAAAAGACGCGAAAGAATTATTAGCTACGCCACTGGCGGAAGAATTTTCGATGTGAAATTGAGGTTAGAACGGTCTCACCAAATAACCCGATTTTCAGAAAAAAATACTGCATTGTTATATCAGACCGGGATTGCCACATGATAGGAAGTATATAGTTAAAAAGTGAGAAAATTAACCTCCACCTTCAATATTTCCCAGCTCAGAAATGCGTTCCTCGCTAAACTAATTTCTAAACCTCAAATATCTAAAATGGCCTCTTTTCAAATCAGTTCACTCATGGTATATTTATGACAAGAAGCTTCTGCAAAATTCTCATTGACAGTGCGAGAGAGAGAGAGAGAGAGAGAGAGAGAGAGAGAGAGAGAGAGAGAGAGAGAGAGAGAGAGAGAGAGAGAGAGAGAGAGAGAGAGCGCGCAACGAAATTCATAGATTCGAAAATTCTAATATTTCGGTGAAATTAGGAATGGTGGGTATCTCTATATATTGCGTCTCTAATTTTTTTCTCTTTGTTTAAATATAGGTTTCTATAGTTTGGATAAGCCAGGAGATTTCTCGAATGTAGTGGACGTTATGTTTTTGGCTGCAATGATTCATCCAGGAGGAGGCAGGAATGACATTCCTCATAGACTCAAGAGACAATTTTGTATATTCAATTGTACTCTACCCAGCAATACATCCATGGATCTAATTTTCAGTAAGTGTCCATAACAATACATTGAGGGTATTACCTTCTCTTCATATTCTATTCAGGATGAGTCCATCTGAATATTCTTGTTGCAATTATGTTTGTATTATTGCTGTTATATTTCAATTACCAGAAACTTCAATATATACAAACTATAAGTGTAAGAAATATGTATACCCAGCAATACATCCATGGATCTGATTTTCAGTATGAGTGCATCTGGATATTCTTGTTGCAATTATGTTTGTATTATTGCTGTTATATTTCAATGGGAAGAAACTCTGATATATACAAAGTATAAGTGTGAGGAATATTTCTGACGATGTTGCTTTCCAATCCAAACATTCTAGTTGATGCATCAAAGCTCAAAGTATAATCTCTATCCAACTTTCGGAAATTGGAGGATAAAACTCAAATTTAGACAAAACTTGTAACACTTGATTTATATAAACTATAAAAAAGTTCACACTGTGAATATATTACAATACTATTGATGAGAAATAATTACCTTTATCCACTGAAAATACTATTAAAGTACTGAGGACCTTTCGGCTACCAAATAGCCATCATCAAAGCGAACTAAATTATTAATCAAAATGTGCCTGTTTGAATACTATTCGAGGATAACCGAGCGATTTGTTGTTTTGACTTGATGTGATACTGTG
Source organism: Endomychus coccineus (assembly GCA_958510875.1). Classification (NCBI taxonomy): domain Eukaryota; kingdom Metazoa; phylum Arthropoda; class Insecta; order Coleoptera; family Endomychidae; genus Endomychus; species Endomychus coccineus. The sequence goes on along the minus strand of OY294069.1, from coordinate 107,196,171 downwards.
ACACTCTTGATTAATTTTCGCACGTTCGCTTAGGTTCTAACAGCTGACATTAAACGTATGTATAGGCGAATCTGGCTGTATGTGAGGAACACAGAAGATTTATAAGATTTTTGTGTAGATTCATTCCGGGGGGAAAAATTCACGAGTTCCAAATCGATATTGTCGTTTTTGGAATATCGTCTTCTCTGTATTTGGCCCTGCATACTGTCAGGGAATAGGTAGAAGATCTTCCGGGACGAGAAATTACCCAAAACTGTTTTATCCTAGGTTTGGAAATCCCCCATCGATGTTTCCGCTTATCGATCGATTTCTCTTCTTCAATATATCAAATAGAAATATTGCCTACGTTTCACGATTCATCCGGAAGTTACAAAATAGGAACATGATCACCGCGGAAGACTTGACTATGTCTGAATTGGCCTAGTGTCGACGAAGTATTTTAGATCTAACCGGTCTGGCTTGACACAGGGCAGACCCTGTATTAGAAAAACATGGAATTATTATAGATTACGAGGAAAAGGAGATAAAATTGTTAAATGAAATTATGAAGATAGGGAAGAGGGAAGATGAAAGTATTGACAGACCAAAGGAAGGTTGCAATATAATAAATGCGGTCGAAATAAAAGACATAAGCAAAAATTTTAATGAAATAATCTCGCCGATAAAAGTGTCCGAGAATTATAGGGAAATAATATCAGAAATAATTCAAAAGCATGAAGGTCTAATAGCTCGTATAGCTAGTAAATACATCCATAAATTTCAGGTGAAAGAAATTGAAAATTTTTAATCCAAGAATTATCCAATTCCATTCAAGTATATAGAAAATGTAAGAGAAAAAATCTGTGGAGTGGTAGAACAGAATATTATAGTGTATCGAAGCTTACATTTTGAATAATCATTTATTTTAGATCAGGCAGTAAATACGGATATTAGATGCAAACCAAATTTGAAAAGTTCCTTATTTCAATAGATATGCGTGAGCTCCGAATGTATATTCCGTGATTGTCACTTTTCTAAATCTCCGTAATTTCGAATAAATGTAATTATTCAAATAGATGAATCGGAATCATGCCCGTTTAAAAATTGCATTCATTCTGATAAAATATGTTGCAAAAACAGGGGTCTGGCCAGTTAATGCATCAAACTTTGTGCAACCTTATGTATAAAAAGGGCGAACAACCAAAAAACTCCGATAACACTTGTGTAGTGTGCCGGGAGGAACTACCAAAATATCATGAGCGCGAATTTTAGATCTGAAAAGTAGCGTCACTTTTAAGCATTGTTCGGGGCATAAGTAAAAAACCCTTTGGCAGAATAAACTCAATTAGAGTAATTAACCGAAAAAATCATAAAATCTGATATCGTACAATCGGAAAACTAGTGCAAAACAATATTTTCCGAACCAACTGAATTTTATAACCGAATATATCGTAGTGTGATTTGAACATTTCATTTATTACTGTTGCTATCTAAAATTTACCGAATACCGCTCATTATTTTAATATTTGGAATTCCCTGTTTTATTAAATTATTTCTGCTGCATCTTCAAACGAGCTAAGTTTTAACCAGGTATCAATTGTAACTAAAGCGCACAATTTTGATACTGTTCTGCCCAATGGACTCTGGTTATACTTCACTGTAGCTACCCTGGGGACAAGGCTATCTATAGATAGCACAGTGACAAGCCTCGTGGTGAAGACCCTAGCAGAAGTCTTCAAAAAGGAGTAAACCTTTAGAAAATTGACGCCCAAGGATTTGAAATCAGCACTTTACCAAAAAGTCGCAAGGTACACGTCATAATAGAAAGAAGTAGAACAAAATATATAAACCCCATTGTAATAGCAAAAAAGTCAAATGGTGGCATTAGATTATGTTTAGATGCGCGTACACTAAACAGGTTTTCAACTCCACAATATGAAGCTCCTAAAAATATAGAGGCAATCTTTGGTAGAATAGTTGGGGCACAAATTTTTAGTAAAATTGATTTAAGACATAGTTTCTGGTTGATTCCATTATAGTAAAGTTGTAGAGATTACATTGGTTTTATGATAGATGGAGAAGTGTATAGATTTGAAGTTACGCCTTTTGGTTTTCAAAGTGTACGCAGTGCGTTAGTTAGAAGTATGAATAAGATATTAAATAGATTTGAAATTTTTGTAGTTCATTATATAGATGACATACTAATATTTTATAAAACAGTAGAAAATCATAAAGATCACATAAAAATAGTTTTAAACGAATTGGATTCAGCAGGTTTGAAAATGAATATTGATAAATGTGAGTTCTATAAAACAGAAGTTGAATTTTTGGGTTATGAGTTATCGAAGGAAGGTTTAGAAATGGATGAAGATAGGTTAGATGTAATTAAAAATTGCAAGAGATCCACAAATCTTAAAACTCTAAGGGGATTCCTAGGTCTGATAAATTATTTCAAAAGGCTCATTCCTGATTTAAGTCAGGAAGAAATAAAATTAGTAGAATTACTTAAGAAAGGGGTAAAATAGAAATGGGATAATGAAGGACAGGAATCTTTCCAAAATTTAAAAGATATTTTCATTACAATATTGAAAGTTTACCATGCAGAGTATGATAAACCTTTCATATTAAGAACAGATGCTTCAAAACGAAGATTCAGTGGTGTTCTATCACAAAAACAGAATGATGAAGAAGCTCCCATAAGTTTTGTAGCTAGAATGAAGTCCATGAAAAAATTACAGTGTCACTGAATTAGAATTGGCAAGCATAGTTTATTGTGTAAAGAAATTAAGATTTTATTTGTAAGGGAATAAAGTAAGAGTAGAAACTGATCATAGTGCACTTACAAGTATATTTAAAAACAAATTTGTTAACAGTAGAATTCAAAGATGGATTTTGTTATTGCAGGAATATGACTTTGAAATAAAGCATATTCCAGGAAAATTAAATATAATAGCTGATACTTTAACTAGAGAATAGTGAAATGTGGAAATTGATAAAAGAAAATATAAAGTAGGAGCAAATATTTAACTAGAAGTGAAGGGTTTATTTTCAATAGATAGCATTAGGAAAAATCAAAATACGTTATCTGAAAATGATAAAAAGAAATGTAAATTCAAAGAGGGAATTTATTCACAAGATATAGGTAGGAAAGAATTATCTAGAATAAATCAAGATTTTTACGAAATAATAAATAAAACTACTTTGTTTTACTATCACTGAAATTTAATATAGTCGTTACAATAATTTCAACACTAAAACGTGTCATCTTCAGACGAAAAATGAATTTAACAAATATTGAAATTACTATATATAGGTTGAAGAAGGATTTCAAACAAATTTTATGGCTATAGGAAATAGTACTAGGAAAAACCAGAGAGGGGTAAGGTGATTAGGTAATTCCGTGAGGACATTAGTGGTGCGGGTATGTTTACTAACAGACTTGAAATAATACAATCAGGTTATTAATACATTGAAGAGATTACTGTGATATAAATCTAGTTGATCGTTAAGGATCTTATTATCAAATCAAAATTTAACTTTTAAAATTTCAAATCATTTACATGAAGAATTTAATCTTATAGGAGCAAGGAAAATGTGGCTCATATTCAGGGAAAATTACATAGGAAAAGGAGATTATCAATCAGCAGAAGAAATCACAAAGAAATGTGATATATGTCAAGAGCGAAGCCTAAAAATATAATTAATTACAATATAGCAAAAAGCATAATAGTAAAAGAATGTTTAGAAGTAGTAGCAATAGATTTTTTAAGTGAGCTAAGAATAACTGAAGAAGGAAATAGACATATTTTAGTAGTAGTAGATTTATTTTCTAAAAACATAAAGTTATACCCTTGTAAAACAACTAAAAGTAAAGAAGTAATGCATAATTTAGAAAATTATTTTGAGGAAATTGGTAGGCCAAGAAAGTTAATAACAGATAATGCAACATATTTCAAAAACCTACGTTTTAAGTATTTTTGTAAAAGGAATTTAATTTTTCATCAATTAAGAAGCATAAGACATCCTCAATCAAATCCATCGGAGCGATATATACAGGAAGTTATAAAATATCGGAGGATATCTTGTGAGGGTAAACATCGTCAATGGGATGAATCAATATCCAGGGTAGAAGAATGTTTAAATCATTGTCCAAATACTATAACAGAGGAAACATCTGTATTGATTATGAAAGGCGAAGAACCTGATAGAAAATGGTTAGATGAAAATTCAGTAGAACGTAATGAAATTTTGAAAGATATCAGTAATAGGTTAAAAAGAAATGCAAGAAAGTATATGAGTAGGGAAATGAGATAAAGAGGGAAGTTAATTAAATTTGAAGAAGGTGAATTAGCAATAGTAAGAGCAATGAGAGTGACTGATAATAAAAAGAATATATGAGGAAAATTATGTTTTGCTGTTGAAGGTCCATATGTGGTAATAAACCAAAATTCCCAAAACATTTATGAATTAATGAGTCCTAAAAATGGAAATATGAGGGGGGAATTTTTAATATTGATCAAATATATAAGTAAACTCACTAATAAATCTAGTTAAAGAAAATAAAATCAAAAGATAAATAAATTTTAATATTAAAGTTTGATTAATACTTAAAATTGATTTAGGGGAATTTGTTATGATTTCATTTCCCACATAACATAAATAGAAAGAATTTGAAATTACCGAAACATGAAAAATAGAACAGATTAAAAAATATATAAAATATGGAATTGAAAACATTATTTGAAGTTGAATTATAAATAGTATAAGATATTGAACATTGTATAATAACATAAACCAAAATGTGAAATAGTATATAAGAAGTGTAAAGAAGAAACAGTGAAGGTAGATAAACGTACAGCGATACGAAAGAGGAAATTATTACTAAAATGATTCCAAGACTATCAGAAGATATAACAAATTATTAAAATAAGTTCTAGATATAAGATGGTATTACGAAATTTGAGTTCTACAATGTTATTCATATTTTATATTATGTATTAGATTTAAGGATTTACAAATGTCAAACATAAGAATTGGAATAATCAAGTTAATAGGAACCTAATCATAGGTTATCTTATATCAAAATATGTGGAAAAATGTTGGCAATATAAATTTAAATAGCAGAATGCATCATCACTTTGAATAATTCGGAAATCTTCAATAATTCAAAATTTCAAAAATACTCCCTTTTGATTGGTCCATACAGAATTCAATATAACAATTAGAAAGTTCTGTCAAATCCAACAATGGGAATAGCATCCTAGATACAGAAAGGAAGTACCTCATTGGTGGAATCTGACATAAACTAGCGTCCTTTTGTGAGTCCTATAAAAGGAAATCTGAAATAGAAGCTAGTTAGTTTGCATTTACATCTGAGATTGAAAGTATTTCCTGCAGCTCCAGTCAATTTCCATAACCTTAGTTTTGATAACATCGGAGAACTAAAACAGTCTCTGTAGCTTCGACAAGTTAAAATAACCGAAGCCAATTTATAACTACTAAGAAGCAAATAGGCTTCGTATCAACGTTTTAAGGTTAAAATAACCACAGTTATTAAGTAGCATCGTAGAATATTCAGTCTTCGATAGCCGTTCCAGTTTATTATAGAAGAAGTTTTATATCTTAAAAGAATAAAACAATCAACAGTTCATTATCAACAGTTCCTGCATTATAAAGAAGTATCCACGTAGTTTACCTGTGTATGTGTAATAGCAGAGCATTGTTTTTTTAAAGTGAATAATCAAATAACCAAGAAGACCATATAAAATCAACTCAACATTGCCAGCATTCTTTCTAGTATTATTGGATATATCAAAAAGTAAGTTTATTCATAATATCCTCATTGTATTCGTTTGTGTAATAGATATTTTATGAAATGGCTAAATACTTATCTAACATACTTAAAAATGTAGCTTACAAAAATGAATTTTACATCAAAGATTCTTGGGTATTCAAGGAATTCATTAGCAACATTACAATACCAAAAAACTATATCTTAGTATCACTAGATGTCACATCTTTGTATACAAATATCCCTCTAGAATTAGCTAAACGAATAATTCAAAATAAATGGGATGAAATAAAACTATACACAAATTTACCTATGAATGAATTCTTAACAGCTATAGAATAAATTCACAGCTAATTTTTTACAATATAAAGATGATTGTTGTGCAATGGGCTCTCCTATATCAAGAATCATAGCCCAAATAGTAATGGAATTCCTTAAATAAACTCAGTAAAGAGTTGTCGCTCAAACGTGAGGCCATTTGGAAAAGGATATTGAACTTAGTACAAATGGGATAAGAGATGAAATTAAGAGAGTGAAAGATAAATTTGATGAAGAACTGAGGAAATAATGAAAGTAGTTGAAACTGAGGAAAAGGAAATATAAGAAAACATGTTGAGTAAAGAATAGATAGTAAGTTAGATGAATATAATAGCTTTGTAAATAGAAAGTTTAATAATGTATAGAAAGAAATAGATATTATTGAAAATCGAATGAATGATATGGGGAAGAATATTAAAGAGAATGTGAATAAGAATGTACAAAGTATGAAAGAAAATCAGGATAAAATGATAAATGAACAGGATGAAAGAATAAAAAGAATTGAGAGTAGATCTGAAGAGATAATGCAAGTAGAATACAGAAATGTGGGTTATGAAGGCACAATTAAATTTAATGGGAATATAAAACTATTACACCCATGTATTTTTGTAAAAGACTTAAGAAATGAAATACAGTATGTGAGGAATATAGAGAAAATGAAGAAGTTAATAAGAGAACGATTGGTTGATGAACCATTGTTGTGGTTCAATTGTAAAGAGAGGAAATTGAATAGTTCAGATGAATTTATAGATGGATTTTTAAGGAATTTTTGGGGTGAAAATGAACAATCGAAATGTCGAGAGAGGTTGTATTTGAATAAATATATAGAGGGAACTAGAAAAAGCATGAGTGCTTATGCACTAACCCTATATAATGGAGCACAATACTTAGAACCTGAAATGAGAGAGGAAGAGATAGTGTTGTACATCTCAAGACAGTATAAAAGTCAAATATCTGAGGCAATAGCCATTTCAAATTTAAAAAACATGAATCAATTACTATCATACTTGAACAGGATTGATAATAAAAATAACATAGGAACTAGGCAACAAAATGGATATAATGATAATAGGAATAATTATAGGGGAAATAATAACTATAATGAAAGAGGACAGGAAAATAATAACAACAATAATAGATTCCAAAATAATAGTTACCAAAATAAATTCAGAAATAGGGATAATAGAAATCAAAATTATTATAATAATAGGGAAAATATATATAATGGAAATAATGCTAATCAAAATAGAAATAGATATAGGGATAATAGAAATCAAAATAATAATTATAGAAATGAAAATAGAAATGAAGATAAAAATCAAAATAATCAAAGGGAAATAAACTGCAGTAGAATTGAAAGTGAAAGGGTTAGGGAAGACTCTTCAAGTCAAAACAATCAACAAAATCAGAATTTTCAATAAAACACGAATACCAAGTAAATGTATTATACGAACATCATAGGGAATACATTGACAACGAACAGGAAAGGAAGAAAAAGAAAGTATAGGCTTAATTAAATTGAAAGGTTTTCTAAAAGGGAAGGAAATAGAAATATTGTGTGATACAGAATCAGAAATATCTTCAATAAGGGAAGAACAATTGTCCGAATTGAATATAACAAATCAATCAAAAATACCAAAAGTAGAGTTATTAAATGTTAGTGGAAAGAAAATCACTGAAGTATCAAAAATGATAACTGAAAATATTATAATAGGGAAATTAAATCTAGAAATGCAGTTATTTATAGTACAGAATATGAAATTGGATATTGTAATGGGAAAAGATGAATTAGAAAAGCATGGAATTATTATAGATTACGAGGAAAAGGAAATAAAGTTGTTAAATGAAATTATAAAGATAGGGAAGGGGGAAGATGAAAGTATTGATGAACCAGAAGAAGGTTGCAATATAATAAATGCAGTCGAAATAAAAGACTTAAGCAAAAATTTTAATGAAATAATCTCGCAGATAAAAGTGTCCGAGAATTATGAAGGAATAATTTCAGAAATAATTTCACAACATAAAGGTATAATAATAGATGAAATTCGTATAGCTAGTAAATATATCCATAAATTCCAAGTAAAAGAAATTGAAAATTTTAAATCCAAAAATTATCCAATTCCATTCAAGTATATCAAAAAAGTAAGAGAAAAAATCTGTGGAATGCTAGAACAAAATATTATAGAAACAAGTAAAACAAAATATATAAACCCTATTGTAATAGCAAAAAAGTCAAATGGTGACATTAGATTATGTTTAGATGCGCGAACATCAAACAAGTTCTCAGTACCACAATATGAAGCTCCTGAAAATATAGAGGCAATCTTTGGTAGCATAGTTGAGGCACAAAGGGGAAATAGTTTCTGGTTGGATCCATTACACGAAAGTTGTAGAGATTACACTAATATTATGATAAAAAGAAAAGTGTATAGATTTGAAGATAAACCTTTAGGTATTCAAAGTGCATATAGAATGTTCAAATATAGTAGAAGCAAATATTTCATTAGATAGTACTAGAAAAGGTGAAACAGAATTATCTGAAAATAGTGAAAAGAAATGTAAATTAAAAGAGGAAATCTATTTACAAGATATAGGTAGGAAAAAGCTATATAATATTGATCACAGATATATAAGTATAATTATTAATAAATCTAGTTAGAAAAAAATTAAAGCAAAAGATAAATAAATTTTAATATTAAAGTTTGATTGATACTTAAAATTGATAAAGTTTAAGGGTATAATAACCACAGTTGAAAAAAAGCATCGTAGAATATCCAGTCTTCGATAGCGTTCCAGTATCTTATTGAAGGAGTTTTATATCTTAAAAGAATAAAACAAGTTAACAATTTATTATGAACAGTTCCTGAATTTATGAAGAAGTAACAACGTAGTTCACCTTGTGTATGTTTTTCAAAGCAGAGCATTGTGTTTTAGAGTGAATATTCAAATGAGCAAGAAAACATAAAATCAACTGATTATTGCCAACATTTTCTATCATATCATTGGACATAACTAAAAGTAAGTTTATTCATAATATCCTCATTGTATCGTTATTTGTATATCTGAATGTAAAATTGTCGTTTGTAAACAAGAATTAATATTAAGTAGTTTTGAGGTTGAACATAGAAATTTTAGAACATAAAATATGAATCGTAAAATCTGTAACCTGAGATAATAACATGGAGTCATTAATATTAAAATATAGAAACTTTTAACATTCAAACAAAATATTGTGTTTAATTCCATATGATATAAAAAGATCATTTTCATTCAAATCAATCAAAACAAATCAAACATATAAAATATAAATTCAAAAGAAAAATCAAATCAAAATAAAAAGCTAGCCGGAATAAAATTTTAATTAAAAATTAGAAATCAAACAATCATCAGTAAAGAGTTTCTTAACTATATATATATATATATATATATATATATATATATTTGTATGTTTTCTTGGTATATTGGTTCGTATATATACTGATAATGAAATAAAAATTCTGTTTTGACGTTTCGACAACGTTTATTGCCTTTATCAAAATTGTTAATTGAATTAGTGTTTCCATGTAATTTAGAAAAGAATAGATGATTTCGATTAATGAAATGCGTCTGCAGCCGACTTGTGTTTTAAGATCCAATTAAAACTGCAGAAAACATTGGATCGGTTGTGTGTGAAAGAGTAATGTATGGCTAACTACAATTTGAAATAGATTGAATTTGATTAAATACAAGACATTCCAATATTGTACAATTATAAATATCTATGAATTATTGTATGAATTAGTTACTCTATGATAAGTATTTCTATCATAACTATTCAAGTTTAAGATAATTCTATGGAATTTAACCTCAAAATTGTTACTCTATAGTGTCATAGTTAAATAATACTTCATCTTTTTTAGGTTGAATCTTAAATAGACAATGGAAAGTGGGACTTCAAATTAATAAAATTTTGTTAAGTTTGAATTAGATTATTGTACAGTTTGAAGTGCCACTTTCCATTGTCTATTTAAAATTCAACCTAAAAAAGATGAAGTATTATTTAACTATGACACTATAGAGTAACAATTTTGAGGTTAAATTCCATAGAATTATCTTAAACTTGAATAGTTATGATAGAAATACTTATCATAGAGTAACTAATTCATACAATAATTCATAGATATTTATAATTGTACAATATTGGAATGTCTTGTATTTAATCAAATTCAATCTATTTCAAATTGTAGTTAGCCATACATTACTCTTTCACACACAACCGATCCAATGTTTTCTGCAGTTTTAATTGGATCTTAAAACACAAGTCGGCTGCAGACGCATTTCATTAATCGAAATCATCTATTCTTTTCTAAATTACATGGGAACACTAATTCAATTAACAATTTTGATAAAGGCAATAAACGTTGTCGAAACGTCAAAACAGAATTTTTATTTCATTATCAGTATATATACGAACCAATATACCAAGAAAACATACAAATATTACAAATGGTTCAAGAATATCAACAAAAGAATATATATATATATATATATATATACTTTTTTTTACATATATATATATATATATATATATATATATATATTTTTATTTCATTATCAGTATATATACGAACCAATATACCAAGAAAACATACAAATATTACAAATGGTTCAAGAATATCAACAAAAGAATATATATATATACATATATATATATATATATATATATATATATATATATATATATATATATATATATATATATATATATATATATATATATATATATATATATATATACACACATATATATATATATATTTATCCTACTACTTTCCGAGCGTCCGTATATTGACGGATTGCTATCTTCCAAGCGTCCGGTTCCTTCAGAGCGTCCGTATACGGACGCTTGGAAGTTTCCCCGTAGTAAATCATTCATACTTGTTCGCTGAACCCGTTGGCAAAAATTTGTCTGGACGCTCAGATGCTAGTGCAACCTGTCGTTTTGTGTATTAAAAGTATACTGATAGGACAACGTGTCTGCCGTTAGAGGCGTTCGCTACAATTCCTGTGTATTAGTCAGGTGTATGCAGTACTTTCAGCCTGTCGATTGGTAGGCGTCCTCGACGTCGAAGAGAAATGACAACGCCGTATTCTGATAGTTATTTCGCATTATTCTCATTTTTCTTGCATTTCAAACTGAGCGTAAGCAATTGTTTTGATTGAGCAAGCTTATATAGGAATTCCAGTATCTGACTACGGTTATTACTAGATTATTTATTACTTAACCAGGAAGTAGCGTACATTACAGTAATTATAAAAAACGTTATTCCGATATTCATACTTAATAATTGATGGCACCTATGGTTACCACCAAACTTATCATGTAGGCGGCACCAAAAATTGATGCGCTCTCTTCCACTTTACGCATTGATTGTTATCACAAAGATGCGTATTGACAAATATCTGATCTTTGAGGTATCTCGAATAAGATTTATTACATCCATGGAATCTGTAAATTACGCTCATTCTTTGTTCTTTATAATTGTATGGTTTTTGTTTTAGTTGATTTTTATTGTAATGTATTGTTGGACTTCTACAGAGTATCATCCTGATAGCGGAAACTCTTGAGGAATTCTGAAATGTCGATACTTAGAGCTGGTGTTTTTTCCAGAATAAACATATCGAACAGTTAATTAAGTTGTTCACTAGTATTAACATCAATTTTATATTGAATAGGTAAACGCTTTCTTTTTCCGGAATCCACATTCTCAATATAAAAGACAAGTTTTAACTGAACCAAAATAATTACACACCCACCACATGATTTTTATTATTTGTAAAGAATTGGCGAGTCGGCGCGCGGCGTGTTGGGTAAGATCAGGGTTTACGTAGGGGTCAGTAAACATTGAGATAATATCAATTCATCGTTATTTCCAACGACATTAATTCTGTGTCGTCTCATCATCGCAATTAAGAGATAATTTTACATAATATATTTTCGTGTATTGCTGTAAAACCAAATGATAAATTCCGTAAAAGTAAACTTCTCTGCAACTTGAAGGTGTTCGATGATCGGCGAGTCCGTAAATATAGGTTCAGATAAATGATAATTGGATCATTTGGTTGAGATTATAAGTTTTGATCACCTTAGCAGCGTGATTTTTCTTTAGAGTTTTAATGAAAAAAAAGAGTTGCGACATCTATATGGTGAATCAATCTAATTAAACTTTTGTTGTAGTCTATTGAATTAAATTCGATCCACAAAATTTTTTAGTTTAAGCCGGTGAGAGCTAGGTTGATTTTTATCTTTATATTATTAATATTATTGCATTTTACTATGAAAGAACAGAATTTCAGATTGGTCAAAATGTATAGATGGAGTAATACGTTATTATGTCCGATTCGCATAGTAGATTTAGAATCTGTAAGTGAATTTATCTATAAATGATATTTAAAGATTTAATTTCAATATTAATTTCTAGATTAATTTCAATTGTTTGTGTTCTAGAGTTGCTTTTTTTACTTTAAAATTATTTTCAATAGAACAAGTTCTTCCATATCAAGCTAGTTAAATAGTTTATTATATTTCTTCAGTTATTAATTAATTTTTTAATATTCCTTAATATATTGCAATCACCCTCATTTATACAATCCGACCAATTCCTACGACAAATCTACTGTATGCCCTTCTCCATTTTATTGAAACTGTTGTGAATCAGGACAGCAGCTGTAATTCTGGAAAACAAAAATGTCCCGAGTAGGAAATTCCCCAGTTATTCAAAAAACGGTTATTCGGGGAGCTTATCGTGTGCCCGTTTCCTTTCCTTCATCCAGATAATGATAATGAGGCCCATAGGAATTGAATCATCACTGATTGTATCATTGCTGATGTTTTCTTTCATGCGAAAGGTGATTCATATCTAGATGTCTATATAGCTTATCCGGGATTTCATATGCCAAACTGAACAATAAGAAAAATTCATATCAAATCAAGTCCGGAAATGTTTCAAAAAAGAGCTACGTAGCTTTAAAGATGAAGACTGAAAGATGTTTTTCGTTTTATGACTCAGGAACCATAACATGCCAAGCTTTCAATTTAGGTAATTTGGCTTTAGTAATTATCGATGCAACATTTTTAATATGGTAGGTACCGGTCGACGAAGCTTCTTAACAGAAGCGAGGGTACGGGGAACTTGCAATACATTTTCTGCTTTATTTTGGATCGCATCATTTCATTTTATTTTGAAACTGATTATAGGTTCTTGGGAAAATTTTGCTTCATAAAAGTATTCTTAGATTTTTCTTCAGAAAAAACATTTTCATAGAAAATCTATTTGAAAGTGGTGTAAATATACCTTTTATAATTCCTCCTCACTTGAATGGTGAAACATATTTCAATTTATTGGAGAACGACCTTACAGATCTAATATTCAATGTACCATACGCAAATAGATAGTTGGTTCATGCATGATGGAGCACCTCCTCATTTTAGTTAGATTTACCCTCAAAAGAGGATAATGCCGTACATTTGCGTGGCCTCCTCGTTTCCAGACTAACAATCCTCAGATTCTGTTCCATGGGGTTATTTAAATGTACTAGGTGCAAATTGAAAATGTGAGAAATCTTGAACAAATAGTAATAGAGCAATACGAGATAATTCGGAATGAGGAAGGCTTACTAGAGAGAGATCATCCATGAGGAATCGACTAGAAAGACGGACATTTCCAGTACATGTTATATTTATTAATTTATGGCATAAAGTATTTTCTCGTGTAGCGGCCAAATGATAAATGCAATCCACTTAAAATTTGGACACTATGAATAAGGAACTATCATACTTATAAAATTGAAATACTGTCAAGTACTTAGGACCTTTCAGCTACCAAGTAGCCATCATCAGAATAAACAGAACAGTATTGTTAGTGGATAAGAGCGATTGTTTCATATTTATAGTGTTATAGTGTGAACTCTTTCATTGCTTATCAGAAATTTTAACTCAAATTATGGAATGATGCTCGAAACATACTGGCTTAAAAGTTCAAAGAGGTACGACCGTTTTTGAGTTATTGAGTAGTACGGATTGTCGAAATACTCGACACTTTTCGCTGTTTCGCGCGTCATTTGGAGCGCTAATCATCTGGTCGATTGCCGATTGTAGAGAGAAATATTATAACAACACGTTCACTGCCGATAACACCAGCAGGTGCGGCACCCGATAAAGGGATAGCGCGTTCCGTCAAAATCGACGATTTTTGTCCGAATTTCCGCGAGGTCTAATTTTGGTCTATTCTATGTATTTTGACACGCTGAAAACGATGGGGTAGTTTAAATCTGCATTAACCCTTTGCTCAAAAAGCTATGGCCATATTTTGGAAGCAAAAATGGTTTTTTTTCAATTTTTTGCGTTTTGAGACAAAGCTTTGAGTTGTATGGAAAAATGTTTGAACAAAAGTTTCTGAAAAAATTAATACGCGATTTTTGGCTGTGGTCCGAAATCGATTCGAGGTCGTGGGCCCAAGATAGGGTCCATTTACTCTGTTTTTTAGCACATTGAAAAATGGAGTATATGTCAAAGAGTTTTTGTTTTCTGTTTCGGTAGAAACATAGTATTTTTATTTCTTTTCTTTCGGTTTCTGGAATTTTGAACTACCTCATTTTTTGTCGCCAAAAAACTCCATTTTGAAAAATCTGTATTTTACGAATTCCAGACGAAATACTCAAGTTCTCGATCTAAAACCAAATTGATTCGGAAGATTTTATTATTCTGCACTCAATATCCAAAATTCAATCATTTTGATTGAAAGACATAACTTTGGCGCCATTTTGAAAATTTTGGACAGCTTAAAAATTCAAATCTTTTGGGGTTAGAAAGTTTTCACGAAATTCAAATTCTACGTTCTTTAGGAGATTTCCAAAGCGACTATTTTAAGTCCAAGCAGATCGATTTGAGTCGAGTAGAAATGAAGCTATCCTAATAAATGTGTTTGGACCTCTAAAGGGCCCAATTTTGGGTCTATCAACAAAGTCTAGAGCAAACTACAGAGAAATACATCGGCTATCCAGGTATGAAACAGCGTACGGGAATTCGCTCACAATTTCAAGTTATAACGAATTTCATCATAAAAACAAGCGCGGAATTCCATTTAGCGGCAATAAGCGAGGCCTGAATGCCTATAATTATTTTGTGTAAATGTGTGAGTGTATGTAGACGTGTGAACGTGTATATGTGACCGTGACATGATGTCATTATAGGGTGTTACATAACAAATTTCAATATTTAAACAAAAAAAACTAAGATTAATAAATAATTTGTTTTTTTTCACATTTATATTTTTTTTCTTTTACATTTCATATTTACTGAAAAATTATCTATATGTCTGATTATTCAGAAATAACCTAAGTTTTTGTTATCACTGTCAGCATATATTTCTAATGATGTAATATGATCATTATTGATATACGGATCATCGTGATCTGCTTCATCATCTAAGTTTGATAAAATTTGATCGTCGCAATTGTCATTGATAACATCATTGGTATCGTCATCAACTTCATCATCGTGTTTATTTTCATCCATACACTTATCAAAATCATCATCATCTAATATACTGATTTCTGGCTCGGGGCAATTAGAACTTTCTTTACTTTCACAATGCTTACATAATGACCTACAAGGTTGTCCTAATTTCAAGCACGAACATTTACCAGTACAATTTTTTATACAACCACGAGAGATTATTTTGATCAACTCATCGGGACGTGCATTTTTACTGTTTGTGAGGTCATTCGGACTATTTCTCCAACCCCATTTCGTTGAATCAATGGTTTTATTACCGATCCAAACCTGAACTTGGTAATAATCCTAAAAATATGTTGCTTTGCAGCATCATCGTATTTTCATTTTTTCATATGGTTAGTTTGTGATGCCTTGGCATAATGTAATCGTTCGCTGGCATGGAAAATTTGGAGCTTTTTGTGTAACACATTTATTAGCAAATTACAATTCCCGATCTTCCATACTCGACATAAGATTTCAACAAGGTAACCATATGAAAATACGATAATGCTGAAAAGCAACATATTGTTAGCATGTTCGGTAATCAAACCATTGATCCAACGAAATGGGGTTGGAGGAATAGTCGGAACGGACTTACTCCTATACAAACAATAAAAATGCACGTCTCGATGAATTGATCAAAATAATTCCTCGTGATTGTAAATAAAATTGTACTGGTAAATGTTTGTGAAAAATTTAGGATTACCTTGTAGCTCATATGTAAGCATTGTGAAGGTGAAGAATGTTCTGATTTCCCCGAGTCAGAACTCAGTATATCAGATGATGATGATTTTAATATGTCACGGTCACATATACACCACACGTTTACATACACTCACATTCACACAAAACGATTATAAGCATTCAGGTGCATTTTAAAACTTTTAAAAAAGTGTAGTTTCTCGCGCGGAATCTATTGTACCGACCCTCGTTTATTGCCGCTAAACGAAATTCCGCGCTATTTTTTTATGATGAAATTCGTTATAACTTGGAATTGTGAACGAATTTCCGTACGTTGTTTCAAATCTGAATATCCGATGTATTTCTCTGTTTGCTCTAAGACTTTGTCCATAGGCCCAAAATTGGGCCCTCCAGAGGCCCAAACACATTTATTAGGAGACACTTATCGTCATCTTCCCATCATACAGGCAATAATAGTGAACCCTACAAGTATGAAATCATTACTGATTATGTTTCCGTTCTCGCAAGAGGTGATCTTCGACATATCTAGATGTCTGTAAAAACAATATCAGCGCATTCAACAGCTGGTAATGAGAACAATCTTTTCAATCATTTCCAGGAATATTATTAGTTTTCCCGAATTAAACGCAGCCGATTAGTCAGAGAATATCTTTGCAAAGAAATATTGAAATTTCTATCCAATTCGAAGATAAAGTTATCGACTCATCTTGAGCGTCTATTTCTGGATATAAAAAATTAAAATTATTTCCGATCTTCAATCTGGAGATTGAATATTTTCAAATGTTATTGTGTCTGCATCAGACTTTGATGATTTTGTGAAGACTATGTTGTCATCTATGGGTGAGTCATCTGTCTTGTGGAACTGGAAATTGAGACCAACTAAGCGGAGATACCATTCCATGTTCCCCGCTTGTTAGAAAATAATATTTTCAATCATAGTTGAAAATCATGTTATTTCAAAAAAATCCTCTGTTGTAGACCTTAATATTGCTTGTTGACTAATAAACTATAAAAGAGTTACTGTGGATAGCACTATAAATTAGAAATAATTATAGTGAACAAGGGTGATTATTTTAACGAAATAATAAACATAACTACTTTGTTATACTATCACTGATATTTAATATAGTCGTTACTATAGTTTCAACACTAACCGTGTCATCTTCAGACGAAAACGAAGGTATGAATTTACAAGTACTATATCTACTATATACAGGTTAAAGAAGGAATACAGACAAATTAAAACCAAAAATTATACCTAACACCGGTATTTTGGTATCCTTTGATGTTTCTAATATGTTTTCAAATATTCCTCCCATTGAATGTCGAAATTTAGTCACTAATGTCTTAGAAAAGTCACATATTAATCCTTCGATAAAATCAGAAATAGAAAAGGCATTCGATTTATGCCTCGGTCAAAAGTACTGTCAGTTTAATAACAAATTTTATATTCAAAATAACGGATTAGCTATCGGTTCTATAATGAGTTCTGCCATAACAAAAAACATATTCAATTTTGGTATAGACACCTAGACAATATTTTAGCCCTCTTTAAAGGTACATCTAGACAGTTAGATGCTTTCTTATCATTCATCAATAATATTTATCCCAACATAAAATTCACATTAGAGACAGAAAAGGATCACAAAATAAATTTATTAGACTTAACATTATTACATCATAATAATAGCATCTCATTCGACATTTACAGAGAACCTACTTTCACAGTAATTTTTACCTCTTTACATAGCCCCTATAGTCATAAACTAGCTGCTTTTCATTCAATGATACATATAGCCTTTTCCCTTCCATTATCTCAAGAAAATATTAGTAAAGAATTAGATACAATTAAAGTTATTGCTACAAATAACGGTTTCGTTCCTCAAGTGATTTCTAAATTAATAAATAGAAAAAGACAAAAATTAATTTACAATAGCACTTATCCCTTTATGAAAGACAAAGATAACTCATTGAAATATGTTTCTTTTACTTATTTTGGTCCGATAAGCGAAAAAATTGCAAACATGTTATCCCATCATAACCTGACCATCAGCTTTGAACACCCAAACAATTATCTCATATTCTGTTCAATGCGAAATATAAAACTGACAAATTTAAAAGGCCCGGAATTTATAAACTAACTTGTTCAGAGTGTGATAGGTTTTACATAGGTAGATCTTGCCGTAATATAGCAGTTAGATATAAAGAACATTTTCGTTCCTTTAAAAATAATAAGACCGATTCTTCATTTGCAAATCATATTTTAGAAACAGGCCATACCTTTCCTATTTTGAATAATGTCCAAATTTTACATAGTCAAGATAAAATTTCAAAACTAAATATATTAGAGTCAATGGGAATTTGCAAAGCAATGAAGATGTATGATAATAAGATCCTAAACAATAAACTAGATTTATATTACAGTAATCTCTTCAATGTATAAATAATCTGATTTTCGTATTTAAAGTCCGTTAGTAAATATACCCGCTCCACTAAGGTTCTCACGGAACTACCTAATCACTTTACCCCTCTCTGGTTTTTCCTAGAACTATTTCCTATAGCCATAAAATTTGTTTGTATTCCTTCTTTAACCTATATATAGTAGATATAATACTTGTTAAATTCATACCTTCGTTTTCGTCTGAAGATGACACGTTTAGTGTTGAAACTATAGTAACAACTATATTAAATATCAGTGATTGTATAACAAAGTAGTTTTATTTATTATTTTCTTAAAATGATAAACTATCACAAAGTAACGGCTTCCACAATTGAATTTTTGAAGGGTGATTATTTCTTATTCATATTGCTTATTGACGATAGTCCATAACAACAAGGTTGAGAAAATTCTCAACCAACCAGATATTCCAATTCTACAACATGAGGTCAGTTAATCACAACATATCTTATGTGAAACGTGCTTCTCTAATCAACTCAACTGTAGAATTCTGTTTCGGACTTTTAATCGCCGATTATGAAAGTCTTCATGGATTGAAAACAGAATATCGTGAGGTATTTTTATAATTTTCATTACTTTTGACTCGTAAAATCCTTCCTATGAATTCAGCTACCTTAAATAAGATTGCTGGGCGCTCAGAAATGTGCAGAATGAAAGCCACTATACGCGTACTTTCCGATATTAAGACATTTAGAAATATGTTCTGGATGCTTTGAAATCGGTAGATTGTGAATATTATTCAGCTTTAGCGGTAGAAACATGTGGTGAATGCTCAGAATAGGAGCTGGGAAAGGTGTTTGTATATAGTACTTTCAGGCCGTCGATTTGTGGGCGTCCCAAAACGCCGGTTCTAGAAAATTCTTCGGTATTTTTTACTACCAGTTACAATTATTCAGTGAATCGTAGACAGATGCCTTAAATGTTGTGAGTAACCCCAGTCTGGCTGTTGAGTTCTATAGAAAAAAGTGATTTATTTATTTACATATTCCTTGACCTAACTCCTGTATATAACAAGAAAAAATTATTATTTTATTTGTTTAAATTTGTCATTACCTGTAGATTGAATGAATGTATTCAGTATCCTCTTTCAAGCTAAAAAATGTTTGCAATCGTTTTATAAATGTATATTCAAGATTCCTTTTAACGCTAAAAGATGATCTTGGATACGGATTTTCAAAACTGCTCTTCAAATCAATTTTAAAAAAGATTCTATAGCTCAAAAGAGGTTTTTAAGAAGTTAATACCTTTTACCTATGTGGAAAATTTTTCACTTATGTGGACAATTACTGCCGTTGGGTTATAGAAAGATTATTATTTAGTTATTTATTTTTCTGTCTATATAGAATAAGAGAAGGTTTCGTTTGTTTTTTAAGTTTGTATATGTTGAATAAAGTGCGTTTTTAGTTGAGGAATTTTTCATTCTCATTGCCTTTAAATTTTATTAAAAATTTATGTATGATCACCTCAATTCCCACAGAAAATTTCGTTTGGTTAGAAAAATACGCAATTTCAAGTTAAGTAATAAATTTATCTATACATTTTCTTATAAAAAATACATTACATATTGAATATTTTCAATTTCGAACTTTAAATATAACTGAAATGGTCATCAGTTATTCAAGAAAGAATATGATACGCAATGTAAATTTTGGGACCAACAAAACAGTTTTATTCAACAACGGTCCGGAAGGATTAGCATTATCTTTTGATTTGTAAAATCCTTCATATCGATTATAAGCCTTCTGAACTGGCAACATCGCTGGACGCTCAGAAATGTGGTGTATGAAAGCAAACTATACTCCGGGGACGCTGAGTACCCGAAATTTGAAAGCTTTACTGTATATTTTGGACGCTCAGGAGCGGCTTTATGAACGGACGCTCTGAAATCAGTAGAATGCAAATTTTAAAAATTGTTTCCTATAATATGAAGGCTATGAACTTATTACGACCTCTACTGTTCAAAGATGGAATATATTCATACGTTATAGTAGGGATTGCATGAGAAATACGCAGTGGACGCTCAGAGTAGGAATAGTGAAAGGACGCCCTGGAGATAGCGGGATGTAAATATATTGTTAACTAAATTCTTATGAGTTTATTTTGTTTTATTTGTTATTAATAATTATATTTTGATTCTACCGGCTAGCTTTTTATCTTTTTAATTTGATTATATTTGAACTTTGAATTAATGTTTATGAAGTTTTGAAGTTTATCTGAAGTTTATCTATAGAATAATTTTATATGGAATTAAACACAATGCTCTTTGATTTCACAATATTTAATTTCTATGACTCTTATTATCTCGGGTTATTCAATTTTATGTTTACAAAATCTATGACATAACCTTAAAATCACTTTTACAACTAATATTTGTTTATACTGTTATAATCAACAATCTTCCTTTTACTTTACAGATAATACGGATAATATGATGTAGAAATTATAAACAAACTTACGTTTAGATAATATCCAAAAGTGTGTTTAACAATGTTGGCAATTTTCAATTTACTTCTTTTATAATTTCGTTGATTCACTTTTTACACAATACTATGCTATTTCACGATAATCACAGGTAACTAATTTTGGTTACTTCTTCTTGAGAATCAGGAACTGTTGATAATACTTTGTTTTATTCTTTTAGATAAGACATAAAACTTTTCGATGCTTTATTGAAATTATATTGAAGAATGGCAATCGTTGGATACTTCTTATAAATTGGAGGTTATTACAACCTTTTACTTGATTTAGATACTTGGAACACTCGTTGACTTTTAATAAATTTTATTAACTTCGGTTATTTGGAACTTATCGAAGTTTGGAACACTTGCGTTCACTGTTTATTTTTATAAACTTAGGTTAGAAAATTTTGGTGAGTTGCCAGAGAAGAACAGTCTCTACTTGGATATTAATGCATCTAAACATAACCTAATATCACCATTTGACTTTTTTGCTATAACAATAGGGTTTATATATTTTGTTTTACTTCTTTCTATTATGTCTTGTTCTAGCATTTCACCGATTTTTTTCCTAACAACTTCTATGTACTTGTATGGAGTTGGATAGTTCTTGGATTTAAAATTTTCAATTTCTTTGACTTGGAATTTATGAATATAATTACTAGCTATACGAGTTTCATCAATTATTAAACCTTAATGTTGTGAAATTATTTCTGATATTATTCCCCTATACTTCTCGGATACTTTCATCTGCGAGATTATTTCATTTAAATTTCTGCTTGAGTCTTTTCTTTCGACCGCATTTATTATATTGCAACCTTCATTTGGTCTGTCAATATTTTCATTTTCCCCTTTCCCTATCTTTATAATTTCATCTAACAACTTTATTTCCTTTTCCTCGTAATCTATAATAATTCCATGCTTTTCTAATTCATCAGTTCCCATAACAATATCCAATTTCATATTCGGCACTACAAATAATTGCATCTCTAGACTTGACTTCCCTATTATAACATGCTCAGTAATCATTTTTGATACTTCAGTAATTTTCTTTCCACTAATATTTACTAATTCTACTTTTGGTATTTTCAATTGATTTGTTAATTTTACTTCAGACAATAGTTCTTCCCTTATTAATGATAGTTCTGATCCTGTATCACACATAATTTCTACTTCTTTCCCTTTTAAAAAACCTTTCAATTTAATTAAACCTATACTTTCATTTTCTTCCCTTTGCTGTTCGTAGTCAATGTATTCCCTCTGATGTTCATATAATACATTAACGTGGTATTCGTGCTTTCTTAAAAATCCTGATTTTGTTGATTATTTTGACTTGAAGAGTCTTCCCTTTCCATATTACTTCCAATCCTACTACAGTTTACTTCCCTTTGATTATTTTCGTTTCTACTATTATTTCTATTGTTATTATTATTTTGACTTCTATAATCCCTATATCTATTTCTATTTTGATTAGCATTATTTCCATTATATCTATTTTCCCTATTATAATAATTTTGGTTTCTACTATCCCTATTTCTAAAATTGTTTTGATAATTATTATTACTTGGGAATCTTTCATTATAATTTTGATTTCCCCTATAATTGTTCCTGTTATCATTATATCCATTTTGTTGCCTAGTTCCTATGTTATTCTTATTATCAATTCGGTTTAAGTATGATAGTAGTTGATTCATATGTTTAATATTTGCAATGGCTATTGCCTCAGATATTTGACTTCGATACTGTCTTGAAATGTATAAAACTATCTCGTCCTCTCTCATTTTAGGTTCTAAATATTGCGCTTCATTATATAGGCTAAGTGCATAAGCACTCATGCTTTTTCTAGTCCCTTCTATATACTTCCTAAAATATAACCTTTCTCGACATTTCGACTGCTCATTTTCAGCCCAAAAATTTTTTAAAAATTCATCTATAAGCTCATCTAAACTATTTAATTCCCTTTCTTTGCAATTGAACCACAACAATGGTTCATCAACCAATCGTTCTCTTATTAATTTTTTTATTCTCTCTACATTCCTTTCATACTGTATTTCATTTTTTAAATCTTTAACAAAAATGCATGGATTTAATAATTTTATGTTTCCATTAAACTTTATTGTATTCTCATGACCTACATTTCTGTATTCTATATTCATTCTCTCTTCGGATCTATTCTCAATTCTTTTCATTCTTTCATCTTGTTCATTTATAATTTTTTCCTGATTTTCTTTCATACTTTGTACATTCACATTCACATTCTCTTCAATATTCTTCCCCATATCATTCATTCTATTTTCCATAATATCTATTTCTTTCTCTACATTATTAAACTTTCTATTTACAAAGCTATTATATTCTTCTAATTTATTATCTATACTTTCTTCAACATGTTGTCTTATTTCCTTTTTTTCAGTTTCAACTATTCTCATAATTTCCTCAGTTCTTTTATCAAATTTATTATTCACTCTCTCAATTTCATCTCTTATATCACTCATACCTTGTTCAATTTTAGCATTCGTTCCATTCTTACATTGTTCAATTTTTTTATTTGTTTCATTAGCTTTTAAATTTAAACTTTCAAGCAATCTCATTATTTGTGATTGACTATCTATTATTGGTGGTCTTTCTGCACTAATCATTTCACCCTCTTGATCAAATTCTATCAATTCTGTAGTACTCTGTCTATCTCCTTCCATTTTTACTTTCTTATTAATTAATCTAGTTCTTTAAATTATTTTGATACGCGGTTCTATTCCTTTTTTCAAATGGCCTCACGTTTGAGCGACAATTGTTAACTAAATTCTTATGATTTTATTTTGCCCCACGTTGTGGTGACAATTATTAACTAAATTCTTATGAGTTTATTTTGTTTTATTTGTTATTAATAATTATATTTTGATTCTACCGGCTAGCTTTTTATCTTTTTAATTTGATTATATTTGAACTTTGAATTAATGTTTATGAAGTTTTGAAGTTTATCTGAAGTTTATCTATAGAATAATTTTATATGGAATTAAACACAATGCTCTTTGATTTCACAATATTTAATTTCTATGACTCTTATTATCTCGGGTAATTCAATTTTATGTTTACAAAATCTATGACATAACCTTAAAATCACTTTTACAACTAATATTTGTTTATACTGTTATAATCAACAATCTTCCTTTTACTTTACAGATAATACGGATAATATGATGTAGAAATTATAAACAAACTTACGTTTAGATAATATCCAAAAGTGTGTTCAACAATGTTGGCAATTTTCAATTTACTTCTTTTATAATTTCGTTGATTCACTTTTTACACAATACTATGCTATTTCACGATAATCACAGGTAACTAATTTTGGTTACTTCTTCTTGAGAATCAGGAACTGTTGATAATACTTTGTTTTATTCTTTTAGATAAGACATAAAACTTTTCGATGCTTTATTGAAATTATATTGAAGAATGGCAATCGTTGGATACTTCTTATAAATTGGAGGTTATTACAACCTTTTACTTGATTTAGATACTTGGAACATTCGTTGACTTTTAATAAATTTTATTAACTTCGGTTATTTGGAACTTATCGAAGTTTGGAACACTTGCGTTCACTGATGTTTATTTTTATAAACTCAGGTTAGAAAATTTTAGTGAGTTGCCAGAGAAGAACAGTCTCTTCTTGGATATTAATGCAAACTGAACTTGGCTTTACTTTCAGACCCTTTTATAGGCCTCCAAAACCGATGCCAAGCATTTTCAAAATTAACCAATGAGGTGTTTACTTTTCATATCAAGAATGCCAAGTTAATTGTTGTTAAACTGACACAAGTACTCATTGTTACCAGACTGACACCAGAAATTCGTCTCGACCAATCAGAATTAAGTATTCTATAATTTTTGAATTATTGGAGATTTTAACTTATTTTAATTGATAGTGATTCCTTCTTTTTAAATTAATATTGCCTACATTTTTCCCCACACTTTGGTATAATATAACCTATGATTGGGTTATTATTAATATGATTATTCTCATATTTATGGTTTTCTTGACAGTTACTTATTCTTAAATCTAATACATACTATATTATATCAATAACATTCTTTTAACATTACATAACTCAAATTTACTAATCCTAACTTATATCTATAACATTATTCAATGTTTTGTACTATCTCATGATAGTTTTGTAATCACTTTAATTATGATTTCTGCCTTCGTTACACAGTACGTTTCTTCACTTTCACTGAAGTTCTTGTTTATCACTTCTTATTCTATTACATTGTTGTTTATTATGTTTTACATTGTTAATTTTAATATCCTAACTATTATTTGATCCTTTCTGATTTTCAAAGTTCGGTAACTTATTATTTTTAAATTGTTAATGTTTATGAAATGGAATCATAACAATATATATACATATATATATATATATATATATATATATATATATATATATATATATATATATATATATATATATATATATATATATATATATATATATATATATATATATATATATATATATATATATATATATATATATATATATATAAATATATATATGTATGTCAATCCTACACTTTGAGGACCTAAAACTGCAAGGATCCTACACTTCGGACCCAAACCCTACACTTCGGGGACGACCCCAAAGTGCAAGCCATAGTTTAGGTCAACATATACTACACTTTGGGTACGAGGTCCCCAAACTGTTGGATTCGTAAATATCGTACACTTTGAGGACACTTTACTAATTTGTTCATGTTACAGTTTGAGGACTTGAACATTTTCTGGAATTTTGAGATGTTAGACTGTATGGCCTAATTCAATTTGTATATCTATAGAATTATTACTTAATTTTAATTCCCTCACAATACGTAGTATATAGTGTAAGGGAAGTATTGTGGTCGGCACAAAAACAAATAACGGACTTTTCCTGATATATCCGATGTGAGCATTTTTGAATCGATCTAGACTATTTTTGAAATGATGTATGTATGTACGAACGTACGTATGTGCCTGCGTGCGTGTGTAACTCACTGTGGAGACGACTGCGCCCTTCCAATTGGTAGTATAGATTAGATTCGGTTTTTCGAATGGTATGATACTATCTTATCGAACCATAAATACAACCATGATTTTCTGGTTATAAATATATATCACACGCAAATATTTAACTCGCAGAACTTTCTGAATATATTATTTTAAGATTCAAGTAACGCCATCGATATAGCGTTACCTTCTATGTTATCTCTTTACTTTGTGGCAAATTTTAATAGTTCATATGACAGCAAGTATTAATATAAAACATAGTGTTGTGAAGTACATCATAATTTCAATATGACAGAGTATAATACAAAGTGATTTCATTAGCGGTTGCTAAATCATTAAAAGCTTTTATTTAATTTGCCTTGTTTATCTATCGATCTATCTATTTGTACGTTCTGGTGAAATTTGGCAGGTGTTAATCATTCTGGTGACGTGTTATGACATATTTATAAAAGAAAAAAACAAGATGGCGTCTCCAAGAAGACGGGCGGGTCTTGTGATTATAGTACAATTCTATTCAAAATTGGTATGAGGGGGTTTTTGTAGTCAGCAGCAGCATGAATTTTCAATCAAAATTTGATAATTTTAGATGACGAACGAATTGTGAGATCAAGGTCCGATTCTCCTTTAAATTGATATGTGGGGTTTTTGGGGTCGTAGGTTATACTATGTAAGTCAAAATTTGAAGATTCAATACGGTGGCTAAAATGGCGGACGTTTTGTGAATACAACAGTCCGATTCTATTCAGAACTTGTATATGGGATTTCAGGGTCGGAAATCATGATTTTTTATTTCCTTCTGTTACACTTCAATATGAAAGCTTTTTCTGTTCCTACAATCATATACATAAAACCGCAGAAATGTCCCACAGCTAATTTTCCAACAAAATCTAGGGAAGTCATGTGATCAATTGTTCACAGTTCATTAAACTGTACATATATATTTATGATTACACTATGAACCTTCCTATCTATACTAAAATTGGGGGATTTCATAGTGATTATAGTGATTAGTGAATTTATCTTCCATTTTAAAATTCATTCACTTGGAAAATTGGTTACTATAAGGAAATTGTAGATGTTAGAAACACATCTAAGTCTTCTACTAGAACCTTCAGAGTTAATTCCTATAATTCATCAAACAAGATCAACCATAGCAGGTTCAAAAAAGATCCACCGTAAGAAAAATATATGTGAGATCTGATGTAGGTACAGGGTTCTCCTTATAATTACTATTTTAATACAGAAGGATTGTGAGTGATAGATTGCCTTTTTTTTAAGATAGTAATGTATTGAGAGACTTGTTACCTATGACTGACCAATTCTACAAGGCAAATTAATAAATGGTTACATGTACAATGAAATGCTTCATTGGTAAGATCTTTCAAATGTTCAGTTGAATAGATGGAACACGGTTATCCAGTTTTCAGATATCAACGAATCAAGCATCGTATTTTATAAAATTGAGCTTCCTATCAAGTTTTATCTAACTTACGAAAATCGGATGACAAGAGATACTTGTTGCAGATGACATATTTTGACATATTCAACTTTAAATAATCAAATGATGTAGATGGAAAATTTTCTGTGATGTTATTAAATACTAAAAATGTGAGATTGACTTTAAAATGATCATGAAGAAAATGAATCATGTGTATGTTTCATTTTATAATAGGGTTTTGAGGCTGTCCAGTCTATTAGCGTTAACTCGACTTATTAGATACCCCCACAAATGAAATCGAGTGACGCCAACTCTAGTTACTTTGTTATTCTATAATTCCTGGTAGACCGCCCCATCTGATTGGGGAAGGAGTGTTAAGAAAATTTGTAGTTAACACTATCCTGCTGGTTTTGATTTGATAAATTTGGGAACAGAAGCCTAAGTTGAGGAATGTCATCTGTTTATTTGCCATTTACGAAAAAAACTAAAACTGGTTAACTCAAATTGCGAACTTTGGTATCCATCATCAAATTCCTGACAGTAATGAGTGCTGCCTTGCATAGAGTTTTTCTACCAAGTAAGAGGTATATATTTTGCCTAATCTGTAATTGAGATCTTGTGTGATCCATTAACGTACACCCGACTTTTTTGAATCCAAAAACGAGCGGTGCCAAGTTTGGTTACCTCCCCGGCTATCCTATACTTCCTCGTCGACTGATCCATTGGTTTGAGAAAGTACATAGCGTTAGAAAAAATGTCTAAAGTTAAAGGCATAGTGTGCAGGTGCATCATTTTTATGTAACTATATTTCCTGGTTTTGATTTAACGAATTTGGAAACAGACGCCTATGTTGGGAGATGATATTTTCCCTCAATAGATCTGAATCTCTATCAATGAAAAATGGTCCCACAATATTGTTGGCGCTAAATCGCAGCCAAATATTTATTTTTTGGGAATACTGTATATGAACCTGATCCATTTAGTTCAGACTATTATCAGCCCCATATCTACAATTGTATCTTTTAACATAACCGTTTAAACAAAATATTGCTTCATCCTTGTAAAAAATTTTTGAAACAGAATATGGATTTATATTTTTTTCATAATAACTTCGTAAATTTCTATTCTACGATCTCTCAATTCTTGCAGTAATTATATTTTGTGAAGATAAAAGTCTTTTTGATTATTTTTCAGACTGAGCGTCGTCGACACATGTTATGGCTTCGAGCTAATTGTTGCACGGACCATTGTCTACTACATTGATTGAAACATTCAACAAATTTTCGTCATTGGTTTCTGTCTTCCTAATGTTGAACGATTCTTAACACTGCCTGTCTCTCTAAATATTTTCACCGTTTCTGAAACAATTGCCTAGTGATGTTTTTATTCAGATGTATTTTATTGAATACTCGACATACCTGAGCGTAAATGCACAGTCACAGTTTCCAACAATTGTTGTTAGTATAGTAGTTATTTCCGTTTCCGTTAAATATATCTTAATTCCATAAGAAAATTAAGCAAACTTGAAATTCACAAATTTCCGTTAACAGTTATCAAATGTAATCAAATACTTCATCCGTTGTTTCATAGTCTACAAAATGAAAAATGTATCTACCCCAAGAGGAACACCTTTTAGCCATCTGTTTCGATCTATTTTAGAATTTGAAAAAAATCTATTCCTGACGATGATGAATCAAAGCACTGTTGCATGTTTTCAATACGCGAAAAAAAAACAATTAGGATTCACTAAAGAAATGTCAATGTTCGCTAATGCTTGTGCACAAAATTTTATTAACATATCTCGAAACTATTATTATAGAAAGAATTATAGTCTTGAATATTAAAACTTTCAGGAACTATTTGCCATGTTCCAGTTAGTATCATAATTCCAAAATTATGATTCTGAAAAGAGTTCAGAAGAATGTTTAATTCATCAAATGACATGAAAGGCTGCATATATTAAAGTGGAAAATTGATAATTTGCTATTTGTAAAGTATGTTGATCTTATGATATACGTTCCTAGATCAACTGTATCAATGTTCAAATCATTTTCAATAATACTGGAGACATTTTTAAATGTTATTTGTAAGTTGGAAGTGTTATTATGAATCAGGCCGGTGGAAGTATTCCATAAAACTCGGCTACATTCAAGGGTAGGTACCTGACCTTGTTTGTTGATTTCAACTTGTTTATTGCTGGGAACTATGAAACAGATGTTTTGGCTTCAATTATTAATACCTTGATCGTCTTTGTTGTTACCGCAAAGGAGCAATATTCATCATGCATTTCTAATTGTGTTTGAATGTAATCAAAATTGTTTCGAATGATTTCAATATTATCTAATCAGGATTATAGTTCTAATATAGCTTTAGATTCCTGGAATGAATTGACTAACGTATTGTATCTTGAGCCATCAATTGACTGCATTTTACTCTGATACTCATATATTTTATTGTAATTTCCATAACAGACTTTTTCATTTTTATAAAAAATATAATAAAAACACAGAAACCAATAATAAATTCATATAACATCTTTCCTTTGTATCACCTTATATTGTTTAGAATACCGACGTTGCTATGAAAATATAAAATGATGCTTAATTATCATAATGTATTATGGAGTAATGATTTATGTAAAGGAAAAATATTTAAAACAACCGTCAGAAATATTCTGTTGAACTTCCGCTAGTGTATCTAGTTTCATCGTCAGATTTTTTGATATCCGTATACTAAGAGAATATGTATGCACATCTTCTATCTGGCCAATGAAATTACGCTAGTTGTCACATATGAACAGGCTGGCTAAATTCCGATGTTTTAATAGGAAATCTCCATAAGTATGAGAAAGAGATATAAAAAATTAACATCCCATACTCGATCTCTTTTTTTTGATAAAATGTTCATGGTGAAATAAAACTTGGCTAGTGTCTTTTGTTTCATTTGAGAAATCTCAATTTTTCGAGTTTTTGATTTTCTGGTATATCTCAGTTACTTATGGAATTGTGGAGGAGTATTTCTTCAATAAAGCATTTACTAAATGACGTAAGCCTACTATTTGGAGTAAAGAAGTCTTAAGAATTATTACATAAATGCCAGATCTAGTAAGAATGATGAAATCGACTCAACATTATACATATATTTGAAATGGGAAAAAATTATTATGATTTTTTTTTGAAAAAAGTGACTACGCCACTGTATTCCACTTGTGAAAAATACTCGATAATGTAGAAACTATTTCAATCCAAATTCATAAATAACTGAAAAACGAAAACTCGAATAATCAAGTTTTCTCAAATAACTCGAAAACAAAAGACGAATCATTTTTCGATTTCACCATTGCCAATTTTTCAAAGGGAGAGATAGAGGATGATGGATTCGTTGTTTCTTTCTACCTCGTATACTTATCGAGAATATCTATTGAAACATCGACATCAAGCTACATGTACCTACATAAATACGGAATGTATAAATGCTGATTGACGAAGTTTGTACCTGAACAGTGTTCAATCTGGCATTGTGGTAAACAACTTTTTTTCAGAATTACTCTTAGGTAACACAATGGAGTGTTTCCAAATGAGAACTCCATTTGAATGTTCTCAGTTTCATTCCAAAATAGTTTCAACCAGAGTAATATGCTGTGATTCTACCTACTTTTTGCTTGTTACCAATTATTATGTTGAGAAGTGATGTAGGCTTTATCGTTTAATAAACCTTTTGTAAAATTTATGAATGAATATTATATATCTATGGCAAGTCCAGTGACATTATGTTTGAAAGTTTTTAATCTCATTGTTAACCGCTTAATCTTATGCTAACATGTATAGTTTCCTGGATATTTCAAAAAACTTTGCATAAAGATGTGTTTGATTATGACAGAACAAATAGTAAAGTGCATCTATCTATTAATGAGTTGTAGATTATACCGGGTGCGTAACTGATTCTACGTACCGAAGGTAACCTTGTTTTTTCTTTGGTTCTTGTTTTTAATATTTGACCATAACTTCATTCTGTAAATTTATAAGTAATATTTATTCAAACAATTTGTCATCGTTTTAAAGGAATTGAACTCGTTGTCAACTGTGAATTTTTAATTCTTCCAAATTATATATATATGCAGTCTCAAAGACTGCATTCAAATTTTTTTTTTCCGCTCTTGTTTTTTAATCCTTCATTCCATTGTTGATCGTTGAGGTTGAAATACAATTCTGAATTGTTCCTAACATAATATCCAATTGAAAATTCTTGTTTGATGTATTCATTACAGCTACAATTGATATAATTACGTGAGGTGTTAAAGGGGTTGTGTGTGTGTGAAGTTTTTTGTTTTATTCATGTGTATTCACAGAGATTGTTTTTATCTATGGTCAATTAATGGATTATTTTATTTATTTTTTTGATATTATCTGTGATTTGTTCTATATACACAATAGTTAGCCTTGTGAAATTGTTTTAGAATTACAAAAGATTTGTTTTCAATAACAACTGATAATATTCATCTTTCAATCAACTATATAATTTTATTCTTCATCCTAATTCAAATAAATATAATTCTTATATTGGATCATTTAATTTATTCAACGGAGAATCAACATTCAATATGTCTTCCCTTAGTTGGAGAAACAAGTGAATTTATATTTTTGTTATTTATTATTTGTAAATTATGATACATCCAAAATCTTAAGACTTGGAAAGTGCACTGTTGAAGCTAGCCTGTTCATCAAATTAGAATTCCAAAATGAAACCTAATAATCATAATAGAAAAATTCAAAATTCAAATAAATATAATTTAAAAGATTCAGTTCCATCTTCTTCCTAGTTTTTGATTTTACCAAATTCATGATAGAAAACAAACGCCCAAACCTGGGTAATTTGCGGAACTGTGAGTTAACCCGGATATCACTGTTATTACATGATGGTTATGGATATTTGAAATTCGTTAATGACGAACTTAGCTGAGTAGTTCTGTGATAGCTGGGTGTATAACCCTGTATTATCCTCAATTTCGTTCCAGAACTAAGTTTTCGATCTTCATAGATTCTCGTATACCTAATTATTTGCACTTTATATGCTTTCGTTCGTCCCTTTGTAAACTTCGGGAATTCGTAAGTAATTGCTTGTGCTTCACTTTGATACCTATTTATTCCAAGATGTGATTAAAATGGAAAGGAAATTTTTTTGAAATCTCATGTAGACTGTAACTTCCTTCAGTTTTGAAGCTCAAGTTCGCAAAATTTCATCAAGATCGGTAGTCACTTCAAGGGGTGAGCAATGGAGATGAGATAGTTTTTTCGAAATATAATTTGAACAGCAACTTTCCTTCTGCTTTGGAGGTCAAGTTCGCAAAATTTCATCACGATCGATAATCATCTTTTTCAACTGATGAGAGAGGGTGATGGGGAAGTTTCTTCGTGATCTTATGCAGAAAGTTAGTTTCTTTCTGATTTGAAGGTCAATTATTCAAAATTTCATCAAGTTCCGAAATGGTTTGCTCTGAGAGGTGGAGAAGGGAGTTGGGGCTGTTTTTTCCAAATCTCATCTAGAAATGTTTCGAAGGACAAGTAAGCAAAATTTCATCAGGATTGGTACTGCTTTAAGAAGGGGGAAATGGGAATGCGCTAGTTTTTTCGGAATCTCATGTACTAAGTGACTTTCCTTTTGTTAAGATCAAGTTTGCGAAATTTTATAACGATATGGTACTTGTCTGCTTTAAGAGGTGGCAAAGGATATTGGGTTATTTTTCGAAGTCTCATGCAGACTATGACTCGTCGTGTTTTGAAGGTCAAGTGTGCAAAATATCATCAAGATCTCAATTAAATATATATAGATATAGATATAGATTTATATAGAATACAAAAAACATTCTTCTCTGTATTTATACCAGCTCAAATTCTCGGCGTTGGCTGTCTACAGAATTTTATTACAGTCATTATACATAGAAAGCCAACAGCTAGCGACGACGGCCTCATATTTCTCTTGGTTTTTCTGCGCTTCATTTCAATTCGTTTCGTCGTAGTTTTTCCGTTATCTCAGAAGACAATGACTTTCCTCTTGTTTTAAAGGTAAAGTGAGCGAAATTTGATCAAGTTCAGTAGGTACATACTTATCTGATTTGGGGTTACACGAGAAATAAAAATATTTCTGGAACGGCTGATTCTAACCAAATCAGATTTTATGATAATTATGGGAAGTACTCGAGACTACAGCTAACTTCGTTCTCGGAGATTTTATTCACACCCACATGAAGAATAAATTTAGACCTCAAATAAAAATTATTCTCTGTGAAAGTTCCCAATGTGACATTGCCTGAAGGTTTCTTATAATTGTTGAACAAAATAGAGTCACTATAAATAAGACGTATAACCGTATAAAGTTTCTATAGTCAATACACTTTGGGGACGTCTTTTACCGTATAAGCTGTATAAGTTGTATAAAGTGTATATATTATACGAGTCCCCAAACTGTAGGATTGATATACACACATATATATATTCTTTTGTTGATATTCTTGAACCATTTGTAATATTTGTATGTTTTCTTGGTATATTGGTTCGTATATATACTGATAATGAAATAAAAACTCTGTTTTGACGTTTCGACAACGTTTATTGCCTTTATCAAAAATTGTTAATTGAATTAGTGTTTCCATGTAATTTAGAAAAGAATAGATGATTTTGATTAATGAAATGCGTCTGCAGCCGACTTGTGTTTTAAGATCCAATTAATCAAAATCATCTATTCTTTTCTAAATTACATGGAAACACTAATTCAATTAACAATTTTTGATAAAGGCAATAAACATTGTCGAAACGTCAAAACAGAGTTTTTATTTCATTATCAGTATATATACGAACCAATATACCAAGAAAACATACAAAAAATAAAAAAAAAAACACATATATATATATATATATATATATATATATATATTTGTATGTTTTCTTGGTATATTGGTTCGTATATATACTGAAAATGAAATAAAAATTCTGTTTGACGTTTCGACAATGTTTATTGTCTTTATCAAAATGTGAATAAGTGTTTCCATGTAATTTAGAAAAGAATAGATGATTTCGATTAATGAAATGCGTCTGCAGCCGACTTGTGTTTTAAGATCCAATTAAAACTGCAGAAAACATTGGATCGGTTGTGTGTGAAATGTATGACTAATTACAATTTGAAATGGATTGAATTTGATTAAATACAAGATATTTTAAGATTGTACAATTATAAATATTTATAATTTTTATTTCATTTTCAGTATATATACGAACCAATATACCAAGAAAACATACAAATATATATACATATATATATATATATATATATATATATATATATATATATATATATATATATATATATATATATATATATATATATATATATATTCATAAAGGGTACGTTGTAGCCTCCAAAGTAGATACTGGGGGTACGTTGACACCTCATATATGACGTTGTCACCTCCGAATTCGGAGGCGACAACGTTCTCGCATGTTTTCATTGCCTCTGGCCTCAGTAGGCTTTCCAGAGCCCTAAACCGAAATTTTTGTCGGAGGCCACAAAGTAGTCTCTATACTCACAAAAGAAATTTTTAGTTCCGGTATATACCGCTGGCGCTGGTGTTGAACAAAACTTATGGGGAGGGCACGTTGTCGCCTCCGATTATATAAATCTTATTTTTGCATCACATACGTTACGCTGCCGCCTCCGCTAAATGGCAACGTCGGGAAAGATGTAATGTTCGTATTATTTCTATGAGTATGTGAAGCTCGCGGAATTATAAAATGAGTGCAGTCACATATAACGATTTCATCAAAAACTAAGATGTTCTAAAAATATGCAGTCAGTACCAACAATCATTTAACATTTACAAGCCAACAAATGTTATGACTGTATATAGTATCACAATATTCAAGGAATATTTATGGTAACATAACCTCTGAATGTTCTCCATAATTTTCATTCGTTTATAAATTAGAATGTACCTAAATATTCAACACATATCTAGTATTTTGAAATAATTCAATTCTTAATGTGGTATATCCTTGATATTTTAATTTGTAGTGCTTTCCATTGAAGGCTGATATTATTCAAAGATAGCATTATGTGAAGTTATCTCATCCGAGCGAGTCTTTACATTTCGCCGACATCTTCGTTGGCGTAGTGAGAACTGGATGTATCGTCACTGTGGACATTCGGCTTATGCTAGTTGCGCTTTGATTGTAACAATCGAACATAACAGTGAATATGTTCGTGCATAGTCGAATCATAATGTTAAAAATGGGAAAATTCACAGGAATAGGTCTCCCGGATACAAAATTATGGTTTAGGTGTGCTTTCTCGGCACTTACCTACTTGGAGTAGTAGGGGAAGAATCAAAATTTGAGTGTTTTCGTTTCTAAAAGACCACAGCGAAATTTATAATGTAAAGAATGCTCTTTTCATAATACAGCTCTCAAAAAATCGATGGTGGAAGCCGTTACTTTATGGTAATTTATCATTTTGATTATATGAAAACATAACTATTTTGTTTTTATACCACTTTTATTGATGATAACGTGGAAACGTTACTATAGTTTCAACACCGAAGTGCCATCATCAAACAATTAGAAAATTATGAAGAAATAAATGAAACAGTTCAAGTATGGATAGAGTAGAGTTGAGTATTGTTGAGATTAAGGGATCAACAAAAATTCCAAAAATAGGTACATCCTAGGAAAGCACAGTATTATGTAGTAAACATAGCAACAATTTGTGAATCAGTGTGATTATAATTTAATATTCTAAGAATTATTTGAAGAGCGGTTTGAAAGACAGTACAGTATTACATAGTAAACAAGGTTACAATTTGTGAAATAGTGTGATCATAATTTAATATTCTAAGAATTATTTTAAGAGTGGTTTGAAAGACACATGAAAAGATCACTTCGATATAGGTCCATTGAGGATATTTTTATTACAGTTCTTGACACCTTTATAAATTTCTATCGATTCTAATGTATTCAATTTAAAACCTCTGGTTTGGTTATGTGAAATGCTTAGGCTATCTAAGTTAGGGAAACTATGACCAGTTTGTAAAAAATGATTAGCATAGGTTGAGTCAGGTTTGTTGAGTCTAAACGAGCGAAAATGTTCTTCGAATCTTAATTTGAAATTACGACAAGTTCTACCTATATAAAAGTCATCACAGTTAGGGCAAATCATCTTATAAACTCCAGGTTTTCTATATTTATTGGTTTTGTCTTTGGCGTTGTATAAAAGATGGGAAAGTTCATTCAATTATCCCTAAACAAGATTATGAGGATAAATGTCAGTATTCATCCAAGCGGAATTAAACGAAATACGTAAATACCCAACTAACCTTTTTCAATTAAAAACAAAACAATTCCTACAAAAAGTGGTATAAAAACAAAGTGGTTATTATTTCATATAATCAAAATGATAAATTACCATGAAGTAACGGCTTCCACCATCGATTTTTTGAAGAATGCCTGTACGGCAACCCAAGCCAAAGAATCCCATATGTTATCGAAGAAACAGCGAACGAGTCAGAATATTTTGTTTAATCAACAGTGCTTACATTTGAACATCACACCCAAGTATATCAGTTTAAAAACCATGACGAAATTCACAGCAGCAAAGAACGTGTTGAAAAAAGCGAGGATCATCTGGCTTAAAGAAGAAAACAAAAATCTCTACAGAAAACGTTCAGTGATTTCACATTACTTAAAGGTATTACACTCTGAATTATCTTATAAACTCCATCCTGTCGAATTCGATTCATTTTTCGATTATGTTGCGTTAGTAAATTCATTCACACTAAATATCTCACACAGTCAAAGAAGTTAAATGATCTTCTGAAATGTAAACCGGTCAATAATCACCCCCAAGAAATAACAAATTTCAAATTTAGTGAGAGAATTATTAATTACTCCAAAATCATATTCTCAAAAGAAGAACTTTGTTCACTCAATAAGGGACCAAAGTATTCTCCACATATTCAAACTAACACTTTTCTAGAAACTAGTATTGCTGAGGTAGAATTAGCCTTAAAAAATATTAACGCGAATAAATCTAAATTAACAAAATTAGAAATAGGAAAATCACGAACTAAAAAACAATTCAATCATATAGATATATCTAAAATCAAATCAATTATTCAAAAACTGAAAGAAAACAATTTAACCCTTACAAAGGCAGATAAATCGAATGCAATAATAATCATCCCTAAACAAGATTATGAGGATAAAATGTCAGTATTTATCCAAGCGGAATTAAACGAAATACGTGAAGACCCAACTAACCTCTTTCAATTAAAAACAAAACAATTCCTACAAAATAGTGAAATTTTATTTTAGAGTGGTTTCGAAAAACATAAACTGATTAATAGCAATCCTTGCTTACTAAAAATCAACGAGAAAATGCCCCCATACGACCTGTAGTGTCTTAAATCAATAGTCCAACAAGGGACCTTGCAATCAAATTAAATCAGAAATTCACTAATTTTAAACCTGAATTTACTGTTAAAAAGTCTCTCGAATTGTCCGAATTAGTCAAAACACACCATATACCAACCAATGGTTTTTCAGTTTCCTTTGATGTTTCAAACATGTTTTCAAATATTCCAACTTCAAAATGTAAGTCTCTAATCAGAAGCATCCTAGATAGATCACGTATTAGCCCTTCAATTCAAAATGAAATAGAACTCGCGTTTGACCTATGCTTGAGTCAAAACCATTGTCAATTTAATAATAAATTTTATGTACAGAATTCAGGTCCCGCTATGGGTAACCCATTGAGTCCACTATTAGCAGACATTTTTATGTCTGATCTGGAAGACAAAGTTATGAACTGCACATTAGCAAAAAAACATATTCAATTTTGGTATAGATACGTAGATGTACTTGCCTTCTTCAAAGGCACATCCAGACAATTAAATTCTTTTCTTTCATTTATTAACCAACTCCACCCAAAAATTGAATTCACGTTGGAAATGAAAAGATAGAACATTAAACTTCTTGGATTTAACACTAATACGTGACCATAATAAAATAAACTTCAATATCTACAGGAAACTCACTTGTACAGACATTACTATTCCGAACTCATCGTTTAGCCCTCGTAGCCATAAATTAGCAGCATATCACTCAATGATCCATAGAGCATTTTCGATACCATTGTCAATAGATCACCTTACTATTGAGTTGAACACGATAAAACGAATAGCCATCAATAATGGTTTTCCGGTAGATCAAATAATTAAACTAATAAATCGCAAACAACAGCAATTAACTATCTATAATATTTATCTGCGTATAAAACACATAGATGTAACCACTGGATTCATCTCTTTGACATATTTTGGTACAGTAAGCGAACATATTGTTAACATTTTATCACGCCATAATTTTAAAATCAGTTTCAAACCTCAAAATAAACGTTGCCATATTTTATACAACGCCAAAGACAAAACCAGTAAATATAGAAAACCTGGGGTTTATAAGATGATTCGCCCAGACTGTGATGACTTTCATATAGGTAGAACTTGTCGTAATTTCAAATTAAGATTCGAAGAACATTTTCGCTCGTTTAGACTCAACAAACCTGACTCAACCTTTGCTAATCATTTTTTATAAACTGGTCATAGTTTCCCTAACTTAGATAGCCTAAGCATTTTACATAACCAATCCAGAGGTTTTAAATTGAATACATTAGAATCGATAGAAATTTATAAAGATGTCAAAAACTGTAATAAAAATATCCTCAATGTTCAGTTAGACCTATATCAAAGTGATCTTTTCATGTGTGTTTCAAACCGCTCTTAAAATAATTCTTAGAATATTAAATTATAATCACACTATTTCACAAATTGTTACCTTATTCACTATGTAATACTGTACTTTCTCTCAAACCGCTCTTCAAATAATTCTTAGAATATCAAATTATAATCACACTAATTCACAAATTGTTGCTATGTTTACTATAATTTATATATGGTGGGGTAACTATGATTCGATAGAGTTGTAGAAGTGCCTATGTCCACCTCCATGTGGCCCCCGCCGGGAAATGCTTTTGGGACTGATGGATCCTGAACCGTTCATTGCTACTTCTCAGAGTGAATCGCGGGCTCCTATGAAGCCGCTGGGTTTTATCTCAACTACAAGTAGATTTCGGCCTCAAAACCGACTCTTGATAGGTCCTCACCAAGTCCAGCAGCTGCCTAAAATCAGCTCGTCTTGGAAACTAGTGGGGGCGGTGAGTAATATTAGCTTGGAAGTGGCAGGGACGGTGATGGTCAAGTCGGACCTAAAAGTAGCTAACGGACAAGGCTAAATGGGAGCACAACCCTAAAGCCACCTATCAGTACAGTAGCCGACCTGATAGGTGTGTTTTCGGCTACCCATGTGTTCGTGCCGTGCATGGCGTCCCGTACGGGTGGATGAGAGGATCCTGGTGGTTGAGCCTTGTCGGGGCAACACACCACTTTGGCCAGGATTTCACCTTAGACGGGCGGTCAGGACTAACCCACCCTGATCAATCGGCTGCGCTGCCCCGTCAGAGGGCCGGTAGGGTGAGCCTCTGGGTGCAATGGGGTATGCAGCGGCTGTGGGCACTTCGGTACCTGCAGCTGCTCGCGTGCAACTTGCATCTGGAAACTATGTCTCCAGGGTAGCGCTGGCGTTGAAGTTCGACGCCCCCCTTTGTTGGGCTCCGTGGCGGGTGGGGAGCTCTGGAGATGAATTTTAAAAAGAACCCAATATGGAACACAAACAAAAACACAAACAAACAAAACAAGAAGGCGGGTCACAAAAGCCACTTCAAAAAAACCAAGGGCCGAGGAAACATCGAATCTCCGGAGCCCAACAAAAAAAGCGGCAGAGGGAGAGGCGGCTGCAGGCGGCTTTAGAGGCTGGCGGCAGCAACCCTCCATCTGCTACAACATCGGCTACCGCTAAGACCAAGGCTGACTTGCCAAAACCTAAGGGTGATGGCAACCAACCCAGGACAAGCGGCGGCACACAAACAAAAAAGAGGCAGAGGTCGGAGAGGTCCGACGGGTCCTCCCCAAGGGTAAATCCCAAAAGGAGGGTCCCCGGTGGACCATCCACCTCAACTCTAAAGTTCAGCGAGGTGGTTGCTACCCATTTGAGGGTGGCAATCATCGACAAACAGAACTGGAACAGCAGTTCCCTAGGCCGGCTTTCAGCCACCCAGGTGGAGCTGCTGAGGGAGAAACTGGACGGCTGCCTGGACAGTGCGCTGGCCGACGCCGAACATGCTCCACCAATATTCCGGTCCTCTACCTATTCACAGGAGATCCTCAGGTTCATCTGTGAAAACGAGATATCCTTGACCTGGTTGAGGAACACAGTATCAAGTTTGCCTCCCCTATGGGACGGGGCAAAACTAGAAGTTGTCCCCGTGGACCAGCTACCAAAGCTGACAAAGGTGACTCTGTGGATCCCGGGAAACCCTGGAGAAACGGAAGACATCCTACGCCGCTTGGCGGCTCAGAACTCATGGGCGAAGATTGGTGACTGGATCACCTTCCACAGCGCGGCCAAGGACGAGCCGAAAGGCAAAATCCTTGTGTTCGGTGTGAGGGAGGCTGATCTTGTCTGCCTGAACAGACGGAATGGAAGGCTGAACTATATGTTCAACTCCCACAAAGTCAAAATCCACCAGACCACCTCAACGGCGCAAAAAGAGGTCGAGTCCCCTACCCCGATGGAGAAGGGAGAACCGATTTCCAAGGGGTTAGAGGCTGTCTCCATAGAAGAGGGTGTCTCGGACTGCTAAGAAACTAGAGCACTCTCTCCACCCCCCTCTTGTAAGATCTTCGAAATGGCAAACAGACTAAACTTCTTACAAGCAAACATCCAACACTGTCGGGCCGCGGTCGCAACTGTATGCCGCCACCTAGACAATGCAAAAGATAAAATAGCTCTCATCCAAGAACCTTGGTCTGTAAAAGGCAGAGTTTGTGGATTGACTAAACTAGGTGGTAACATTTATGTAGCCCCAAATGTAGACAGGCCTCGGACGTGTATTTACATCCCGAGACAAATCCAGGCCAACTTGATGCCGCAGTTCTGCACTGCCGACCAAACGGCGGTAAGTGTCGGTTGTGACATCGGAAATAGCCAAACAAACGTCATTATTGCGTCAATTTACCTACCCATCGACTCGGTAAATCCTCCACCATCCAGAGAAATGCTGGAGTTGATCGAGTTCTGTGAGGTAGGAGGCAAACACCTCATTATTGGTTGCGACACAAATGCTCACCATTCATTCTGGGGGAGTAAAGACAACAATAAAAGGGGTAAATCACTATTTGAGTATTTAGCTACCACGAATCTGGAAATAATAAATCGAGGATGCGAACCTACCTTCGTAAACTCCAGATGTCAGACAATAATTGATATCACTCTGACATCCATAAGTATTTCAAACATAATCTCCAGTTGGCATGTGATGTCTGAGGCATCCATGTCCGACCATAGGTGGATAAGTTTCTCCTTAACGTGTAGTGGCATAATGAGCAAGCCCTATAGGGACCCTAGGAAGACAAATAAGGAGCTGTTTCGACAACATCTTATCCAGTCACTGGGTGAACTAAACGGTCCACAAAACTTTACATCGACTGAGCAGATCGAGGAAGGCGTTGCCCTTGTCAGATCCAGTCTGGTCGAAGCTTTCGAAAGTTCCTGCCGCTTGCGGACTGGGGTTTCAGGGGGCCAGGCGACACCATGGTGGAGCGGGCAACTCGGGGACCTCAGACGAAGGTGCAGAAAACTCTTTAATAAGGCGAAGAACTCTAGAAGTACTACTGACTGGAACGCTTATAACGAGCAACGGAAAGTATACAAACGAGAAATTCGTCAAAACCAACGCACAGCATGGAGGACGTTCTGTAGTGGAATAGAATCTACTACTACAGCGGCTCGTCTAAAGAAGATTATTTCTAAAGATCCCAATCAGCAACCCGGCAGTTTGAAGCTAGGGGATGGCACCTTCACTGCCAACCTAGCCGACACTGCTGAACTTCTTTTGAACACACACTTTCCAGGCTGCACTTTGGAACCAGGTGGGAACTGGCCTGACTATGCTACCCCAACCCCTGTTGAAGGAGATTGGGCTGTGACAAAACAGACGGTGAGCGCCGACAAAGTAGCCTGAGCAGTCAAAACTTTCCTTCCCTTCAAGTCACCGGGAGTAGATGGCGTGTATCCAGCCCTCCTCCAGTGGGGGCTGGAAGACATACTAGATCACCTGGTACGAATCTTTCGGGCTTGCGTCGTTCTTAGATACATCCCCAAAGAATGGAGGGAAGTACGTGTAGTCTTTATCCCAAAGCCAGGGAAAAGTGACTATTCTTTGGCTAAATCATATAGGCCAATCAGTCTGACGTCATTCTTGCTGAAGACATTAGAAAGGTTGAGCGACAGAGAGATTAGGGACACGGCGTTGATGATTCATCCACTGCACCCCAACCAACACGCGTACATCCCGGGTAGATCGACCGATTCAGCACTACATTCCGTAGTTAGCAGAATTGAGAGATCAATGGAGAACAAAATGTTCACCCTGGGTTTGTTCATAGACATCGAGGGTGCTTTTGATCAACCATCCTTTGATAGCATAAGCACTGCCCTGGAGGAACATGGAGTGGCCCCCGGTTTAAGTGGTTTGACCCGCCATATCCTCGAATAGAGAGCAATTCAAGTAACTGTAGGAGCCTGCACCGTAAGAGGTATCGCAAGTAGGGGCTGTCCGCAGGGCGGAGTACTATCGCCGCTAATATGGATCATATTAGTTGACAACCTACTTCGGCGACTCAATGAGTTGGGCTACTACACCATTGGATACGCAGATGATCTTACAATCCTGCTTACAGGACTTTATCTTGGAGTACTCTGTGAACTAATAGTATAGTATAGTATAGTATATATTTCGTTTTCCAAGATTTATACAAGTACAAATTCTTATGAAACTAGTCCAATAAAATCTACAAATTCAATTTAAAGATAGGAATTCATTTACAGAATAAAAAGCCTTATTTACTAAATATCTATGCAGTCTATTTTTAAAATTGCTAAAGTTATTAAAATCGCCAAACAAACTTACAAATCGATTAAAAAATGTTATACCCTGATATAAGTCACAATTTTGTCCAACTCCTAATCTGGAGAAAGGCATGTGTAAATGATTACTAATGCGGGTATTATGGTTATGAAAATGATTATTTTGTTCTAGTGCATGTTGTTGTTTTTTTATGTTTAAAGTGAGCAAATATATGTACAATGATGGCAGCGTCAATATTGATAATTTTATAAAAATTGGCTTACAGTGAGTTCGAGGGTGCGCATGAACCATACATCTAATAATTTTTTTCTGCATTATAAAC
Organism: Endomychus coccineus; assembly: GCA_958510875.1. Taxonomy (NCBI): domain Eukaryota; kingdom Metazoa; phylum Arthropoda; class Insecta; order Coleoptera; family Endomychidae; genus Endomychus; species Endomychus coccineus. Next base: position 107,152,045 of record OY294069.1, on the reverse strand, counting down.
GCTTTGTGAGAGTGAGCTGAATTCCCCCAAAACATTAAGCCATATGATAAAACTGATTGTACAAGTCCGTAATAAGCATGTTTTAGTATATTTGTAGATATTGTTTCCCGGATGTGTCTAATAAGGAAACAAGATTTGCTTAATTTTGCAACTATGTTGTCAATTTGTTCCTCCCATGTCATTTTGTGGTCCAGTGTTACTCCTAAAAATTTGATGGAATTTACTTGTATTAAAGATTTGCCATTGATCTTAATAAGAGGACTGCAGTCTTGGACTTTATTTTTTGGTAGGAATACCATGAAAAAAGTTTTAGTACAATTCAGCATAAGCCCATTGCTCAAACACCATTGATGAAGCTCATTTGCTGAAGTATTGGCCTGCGCCATTGTATCATTTAAACATTCTTCAGATATCACTTTGTTTGTGTCATCAGCGTAAATAATAGTTTTATTTTTTGAGGTACTTAGTGCTGGCATATCATTTATAAATATTATAAAAAGCAGTGGTCCCAGAATTGAGCCTTGCGGGACACCAGTCAGCATGTATTTCGGGGTTGATTTAAAATTTTCAATGCATACAATTTGTGTTCTGTTTTGAAGATAACTTTTGATCCATTCATTTGCATTGCCTCTTATACCAATTAGGTTTAATTTTTCTAGTAGAAGATTATGATTAATAGAATCAAAAGCTCTACTCAAATCAAAATAGAGAGCGAGGGGTGACTGTCTATCATTTAAGGCTTCATAAATATGATGGCACATGTCGGCAATGGCAGTGGCGGTTGACCTGTTTTGTCTAAAACCATTTTGGGCATTCGATAATAGTTGATTATTTTCTAGAAATTTTGTTACCCTTATACTAAAGCTACTTTCTATGATTTTGGCTAACTGACTTTGAATGCATATATTCCTATAGTTGCATGGTTCATTTCGTGACCCCTTGTTTTTATATACAGGAACCGACTTTGATATCTTGAGGGAGTCCGGGAATGTTCCACTAGAGAAGGATTCATTGACGATATAAGATAATGGTATAGAAATTATATTACCAACAGCTCTCAAAACTGTTCCTGTTATTTCATCGATTCCTGCTGATGTTTTTGTAGTTGTTTTCTGTATTAATATTTCGATCTCTTGTGGAGTTATAGGAGTCATGTAAAATGTTTTTGAGGAATTTGTGGGTAACTCTAATTTATCATATTTTGGTTCAGAGAATGTGAAATTCATAAAAAAGTCATTAAAAACATTTGTTATTTGATTCATATCAGATGTGTGAATTCCTTCAGGTGTAGTTAATTCAGAAGGAATAAATTTACATAATTTATTTTTTTGATTCATTAATGTCCTGGAATAGGACTCCTTCATAATATTTTTTGCGGTACTTACCCTTTTGTTATTATAATTTAATTTTGTTTGTTTTATTTTATGTTTATACAGGCCTTTCAGCTTTTTGTATCTCGTTTTAATAACTTCATTATTACTGGATTTTGAGAGTTTGGCTAATTCACAAAGTAATAGGTGTATATTTCTTAACTCCTTGGAGAACCAATTATTTTTAGAACGCCTTGATTTAAACATTTTATGTGGGAAGGCTCTATAAAAATTGTACAAAAATGAGTTATAGAATGCATCAAATTTATCATTAAAGCTACCAGCATCGTACAAATCTTGCCAAGATTCATTTCTTATTAAAGTTTGAAATGTTAGAATATTAGATGCTGAGAAATCTCGTTTGAATGTAGTTTGATTATTTATATTTCTGTTTACAATGAAAGGTATCTCAAGGTTACATAACTGATAAGTGTGATCAGAAAATGGAGTATCCTTAACAAGAGTAGAATGCAGAGCGTTCTCAAGATAATTGAAGACTGGTGCATATAATGCTCTCTGTCAGTGAGCCCCACAAAGACAGAGCTAGTTCTGTTCACAAAGAAACGAAAGCTGGACCAGATGGTCCTACCAAAGCTTAAAGGTACCCAGCTCAGGTTGGCATATGAGGTCAAGTACGTAGGTATCGTGCTTGACAGCAAGCTAAACTGGCATCGACACCTTGAGGTAAAAGTCAGCAAAGCATGTGCGGTTTTTTGGCAATGTCGTAGGGCGATGGGGCGCTCATGGGGCTTGTCCCCTAAGATTACCCTGTGGCTATATACGGCTGTCATTAGACCCATGCTCTGCTACGGAGCACTTGTCTGGTGGCCCAGAATCCGACAAGCAAATTAAATAGCTCACATCAGTCGGGTACAAAGGCTTGTGTGCTTGGCAGTGACTGGGGCTATGAGAACTATACCAACTGCAGCAATGGAGACTATTCTCAATTTGCCTCCCCTGGACCTCTTTGTACAGGAGATGGCGCTGGGAGCGGCTCTAAGACTGCGGAATGGAAATTTGTGGGATGTGAAAAGAGGAGGTGGTCATGCTTTCATTCTCGAGGAGGCGTCCGTGAGGATACCTTTACTTGGAGCGCAAGCAGACCGCATACCGGCGAAGTTTACTTTCACCAAACACTATCACATCGATTTAGACGAAAATGACGAAACAAAGCCCGACATAAACATGTTTACGGACGGCTCCAAAAATAGCCGGGGATCAGGTTCTGGAATATTCTCCGAAGAACTTGACCTTCGCGAATACATACCTCTAGGATCCCATGCTACAGTGGTCCAAACGGAGCTAGTAGCAGTGACCCAAGGAGCTAGAATAGCGGCGGACAAAAATACCGCCGGCAAACGAATACGGATCATGACAGACAGCAGAGCAGCACTACAAGCCCTTAGTAGCCAAAAGGTTAACTCAGGTTTAGTTTGGGAGTGTCACAGAACCCTCGAAAATCTGTCACAGTATAATGATGTTCAACTCACCTGGGTGAAAGGACATAGTGGACATCAAGGAAATGAAGAGGCGGACAGGCTGGCGCGAAAAGGCTCCGGACAAACACTATTCGGGCCGGAGCCCTTCTTGCCGCTAACCTCAAGCACTCTGACTGCTTTGATAAAAGAAGATACCCTAAAACGGCATACCGAACGATGGATATCGAATGATAGCTGTAGACAGGCACATACTGCTATAAAAGCACCGTGCCCAAAAATTGCAAAGTTCTGCCTACGACTGACAAGATTTAATCTTAGAAGACTCGTAGGAATATGGACAGGACACTGCCGACTAAATAAACATCTTCACACGATGGGAGTCGTTGTCGACCCCATATGTCGAGGATGCTACGAAGAGGATGAGACAGCGGAACATGTGATTTGTCACTGCCCGGCGCTCTCATCGACAAGAGATGCCATTTTGGGGGACCCCTGGCCAAATCTGGTCAACATTGGCGACGCTCCACCCGGCGCGGTCCTCGGGCTGATCAACGCAATTGGTTGGCTCGATGGCTGAGGAGGGACAGGGGCCTTCGCCTTGAAGGGGTGGCACAATGGGCCCAGTTCAGAGGCCTAAGTGCCAGTATAATTATACACCCTTCACATCAAAATCCATCCATCCATGTTTACTATATAATACTGTACTTTCCTAGGATGTTCCTATTTTTGGAATTTCCGTTGATCCCTTAATCTCAACCCTACTTTACTCTACTCTATTTATGCTTGAACTGTTTCATTTATTACTCCATAATTTTTCAATTGTTTGATAATGGCACTTCGGTGTTGAAACTATAGTTACGTTTTCACGTTATCATTAATAGAAGTGGTATAAAAACAAAATAGTTATTATTTCATATAATCAATGGAGCTCTCAATATTTTTTCCCAAATCTGCGAACTTCATTGTTTAAACAATGACAAATTACAAAAAAAAATTGTTTCTGACATTATCAATTAACGCTATGTTGTAAATTGAACAATCTGATTTGATTCAAAGGTATTTAAAAAGCGGGTCTTCTAAGATCAATTACAACCTTTTATCTTCAACCCTTAATTTGTCATTAACGAATTAATGTTTTGATTAACAATTTCTTTTCCAGAAAGTTATAACTATTTTCACATAATAGCTGAAAAATATTGAGTTCTCATCACAGAAGTTGTATTTCTATTATTCTTCGGATATATTGCATATTAAGCTAGTAACTAACAATTCAAAGAAACTGGTCTTTGGAAAGGTTTTTTCACTCAAAACCCCCTGCAATGGCTAAATATGGATAGTACCTATCAATCATATATCGTTCTACACAGAAATTATCAATTCAAAGCATTCGTTCAATTAATTAAAAAAGGCTACATGAACAAAAAGAATATCTCTGTAGTAAAATGTTGTATTAACAAGTGGTCTTCGAATCAATATATTGGCGCAAAATGAAAACTTCACGCCTAAGGAGACCCAAATGCTATAGTCGGAAGCTGAAATATCTATTTTTCCTGTGTTGCTTCGGTTTTCTCACAATTGTTCATTTAAATTTTGTGGAGCAAAACTTGAGTCGAATTGAAGGTAATACGTTGTTAACCTCACTACGATAAAAGTTTTACAAAATCCGTTAGATATTTTATATGTTTGCGTCACTTTCAAAAAGGTCAGTTCATCATCGGCTGACGGACAGTAGCGTATGGAAGCGCATGAGTGGTGTGAGCGACATATTCAAAATTCTAGCGGCAGAAGTGAAGGTTTATTTTACTAAACGCCATTTATTAAGAACGGTATGGGCAGGTACATTTCTCTTGAGTTTATAGTAGGAAAGGAGGGGAATAATAATATGAACAGATTTTGACAAGTCTCTATTCACCACGTGCATTTCATGAGCTTACAGTGGTACGTTTTTCACAGAAATTATATGTTCATTCTGCGCCCATATGCAATCCCCCCTCTAGCACTGCCTTTCGAATTTTGGATCTATCGCTCGCACCGCGTTATGCGTTCCCGTATATACGAGTGTAAGATATTTTTCTTCTGGCGGCGATAATCTGGTATTTTTCAAACGATGCAAACATAAAATATTCAAGGTATTTTATAGGACTTTTTTTGTAATTAGATTAGCGTATTGCTTTTGATTTAAGTCAACAATTGCTCCTAAAGCAATTAAGTAAATACATAATTTTTGTGCAGGACCATACAGAACTGATAGTTATTATCCTTATCTAGGTACTGCAGGAGGTTTTGAATCAAAAAACCTCTTCAAAGGCTAGTGATTTGCTACTTATGTTTTTTTCAATTGTTAATTAATAGCTTAATGTGCAGAATAGCCAAACAATGAAGAAGTACAATTAATTTGATATATCCCAACATGTTTCAGCTACTATCGTCTAAAATTAACTGTTTGCTTCTTAGAAAAAAAATTGTTGGTTGAAACATTAATTTGTTAATGAGCAATTAAAGGTAGTAAGTGATCTTGAAAGATGTGTATTATAAATACCTCTAATTCTATTCGAGATTTCTTATTTAAGACTCACCGTTCCTAGATAATAACAAGAATAGGAAACATTTCGCAAATAAAACACCATTTAAACACTGAAGTTCGCATTTTTGCGAAAAATATTGAGTTTTATAATCAGCGTATTTTTCTATATTATAATTCACCATAATCTCGCTGCGGTCGTGCAAAAACTATTTTAAAAGTTACCCCGAATGACACCCATACTCCTTTGTAGGAGGAACATTGAACACGATCTCAGAAGGCGAGTTGTTAAGAATTACCTTGAAAAACAAATAAAAGCTGGTGCCTGATTGGAATCAGACAATTAGAAAAAAAAATTCCAGGGCTGGTTGTCGAAATTCGAAGAATGTGAGGGTGTAGGTAGTGTACCAGGAGATATTGTATTCTCCTTCTGTAACATTAAAAGACAATGGAAAAAATGTTGATCACATAAATAACTTTGATTCTATTTTATAATGCTCGATCAAACTTTATTAACGTATAATAGCAGTATTAATGTTGTTCAGGAATGCAATTGTACAATAACGCATAATTTGCAATTATTGAGAACAACCAAATTGTGAAACTCTTTGCCTAGTGAGGTCTTTGCAGATGACTTAACTCAGAACTATCCACTCTACGTTCATATGCAATCCCCTCGACCGAAATTTCGTCACTTAAAAATATTGCTCGACACATGCAGTGATCCCCTACTCAATGTTGTTGACAGGAGGGTTGAAGTTGTCGTCAGTACATTTTGGAACATATGATTTTTTAAAAATATTTCTCAGAAATCAATAGAAAAAGCGTGAATCCCATTTTCCCAAAATTTACGGTTCTGATAACAAATAACTCTTCTTTCAAGATTTTTGAGCAAGGGTTACTACATCTCTCGTGTATCTGACTAAACTTGGTCGGGCGGGGAGATGCATATGAACGCAAAGTGCACATACAATTTGAAAAGGTACCACTGTGGGCTAGTTATAAAAGACCTGTTACAAATGAAGTGTTTAGAGATTATAAGGTCCAAGTAATGAATAGCGACTTATTAACATCTGTTCATATTATCACCTCTCTCACTGCGACAGACTCAGAAGAAATGTAGCTGCACTTACCGATTTTGATTTTGATTAATGGAGCCTAGGAAAAAGTCTAGCACTGCCGTTCCAATTTTGGTTCTATTATTCGCACCGCGTATGCGTTCTCGTATATACGAGTATACGCTATTTTTCTTCTTGCAGTGATAATGTGGTCTTTTTTCAAGTGACGCGAACATATTAGATATTCAACGGATCTTATGGGACTTTTTTTGTAGTTAGAATAACGTATCACCTTCAATTTAAGTCTACAATTGCTCTAACAAAGTTTTAAATCAACAATTGAGACACAAAACCGGAACAATGAAATAAAATTAGGATATTTCAGCTTCCGGTTATCGGATTTAGGTCTACTAATTTTTGTTTAGCGTGTTAATATATCAAATGCTGAAGACCGCATGTTGATGTGACATTCCACTATGGAGATATTTTAATTGTTTTCGAGCCCTTTTTTTGAACAGTTAAAATAATCACTTTAAATAAATAATTTAAGGACAGTCGCATATAGGAATGTTAGGTAGTATCCGTATCCAGGCACTGCATGAGGTTTTGAGTCAAAAAACCTCTTCAAAGGCTAGTTATTTGGTGGTTATTTTCCAATTGTTGATTAATAGCTTAATATGTAATATATCCCAATAATGGAAAGACTACTAATGCTTTGATATATCCAACATGTGTCAGCCAATATCAGGTATGATTTACAATAAATTCGCGGGTACAGGTCACACTGACACATATGCTCATTATTCTAGCCTTCACGTACGTTTGGGTCTCAGTATCATCATCAGAAGATGCTTGTCATTTTTTGTACAATCTCAACATATAAAAAAAAATTCTCCAATTTTACGGTAATTTGAATAACAGTTATCGGAGAAGTCTAGAGATATTTGGAGAATAGCATACAAATAAGATGCCTTCTGATGATGGTCATGAGGCCGAAACTTACGTAAGGACGAAAATAATAAGTATGTGTTAATATGACTTATCTCATGAGAATTTATATACAGGATCTCCCAGGTTTTAGTAGCAGAACTTCAACAGTCGATAGAAAATTCGATTTTGAGAAGAAAGTTCCTATAAACATATATGCACAGACGCTTAATTTTTGAGGTTGGTAGTTGAACTTTATAGAAAATTTCTTAATTTTGCTAGTATCTCCGAAGATAATTAAGATGTCTGGATGAAATTTGGTGTCGTGGATGCATAGAAAAGTCACCATATTTGCACATAATTCAAGACCGGTATTGCTCCCAGTGGCCTAGATATAGGTATTCAATAACAATAAATAGACCCCAAAAGTGTTATCACCTTGTCAAGACAAATAAGGTCTTCTGACATTCCTTTGTACCTGGCACCATTTCACGGCTAATTTAATTTTTGTGATTAGCTACCACGACCATGAAAATCGGTGAATTAGAGGAACCTTAAATTAAAGAGCGTCGTTGAGTGACAATAATAAAATAAGCTGTCATTTCTAATCTGTACAAAGATATATTACAAAGAAAGGCCGAATAACAAATTTTTATTTCCAAAAATGTTCAAGCCAGATAACTACAATGTACTTTAATTAATAGTAAGTTCACCTACAAGAGTTAACACGACACCATTTTCTAAATTTTGTGTGTTAATTTTTAAGAAATTGATCGAAATGATTCCCATTTTCTCGTATACATGGTTCATTCACAACGTCGTATAATAGATATTCTAACTTCAACGAAAACCTTTTTCCAATTTTCATCAGATTTTCATGGAGGTGGTATTAATCACAAAAATCAAATTTGTCGTGAAACGGTGCCAGGTACAAAGAAATAGCAAGAGACCTTATTTGTTTAGAGTTAAATACTGCAATTTGTTACTAAAAAGTAACCTATACAGGATGATATCACTTTTCGGGCCAATTTATTGTTATTAAATACCTATATCTACGCCACTGGAAATATTAATGGTCTGAAATTATGTGCAAAAGTGGTAACCTTTCTACACATCTATGGTACTGAATTTCATTTAGATAAAGATATCTCAATGAAATGATGATCAAGAGATTATCTTCGGAGATACAAACAAAATTAAGACATATTTTATAAAATATCTGTACCCTGTATCTCAAAAATTGAGCGTCTATGTATATAAGTTGAAAGGAACTATTTTTCTCAAAATCAAATTTTCTATCAACTGTTGAAGTTCTGCTACTAAGACCTGGTACACCCTGTATAACTATCAGTTCTTAGAAAATTAATGAATAAAAACCATAATTTGTTAATAACAAATGAAAGGTCGTAAGTGATCTTAAGAAATGTGTATTAGAAATATGTTTGATTTGGATCTAGATTTCTTATTTACGACTCACCATTTCTTGATAATAGCAAGTATTGGGAATATTTTGCAATAAGTTACTGTTTAAAAATTGAAGCTCGCAGATTTGGAAAAAATTATTCAGTTTTGAAATCGGCGCATTTATCTACATTATAATCCACCATAAACTCGTTGCTGTCCTGCAAAAACTATTTCCAAAGTTACCCTGAATGACCTATACTCATTTGTAGGAAGGAATTACCTTCAACAACGGCTACAAGCTGGTGCGGTGTCTAATTAAATTCAAAGTCATCAAGACAAACAGAAGAAAAAACATTAAATTCCAGTGCAGTTTATGAACCAGGAGACAGAGTCTTCTTCTTTTATAACATAAAAAGAGAATGCAAAGAAAGTTGATAATCTAAATAACTTTGATCCCATTTTATGAAGCTCGATCAAACTTTATCGACATGTGGTACTTGTATCGATGTTGTTCAGTTCAATTTCACAATAATGCATAACTTGCAATTATTAAGATCAGCGAAATTGTGAAACTCTTAACCTGGTGAGGTTTTTTCAGAAGACTAAACCCAGAACTTTGAGACTGTTGATCGTGAATCTAATTATGTAAAAAAAGAATTCGATATCAACGATATTACATTCATTAAGCTGACTGATACCGAAGATACATGTTCCTTTAAAATGGGCGAAAGTGAAGATATTCTTCAATCTCTACTGGTACCAGAGGGCTGTTCTCGAGGAGTAGTTGTACGTGAGTTTATAAGCTTCAGGAAACGACGTCCACGATTGAGACGAATTTTCAACTTCCCAAATAACAAAAATGCAACCTTGCGTTGTGAGTTTATCAAATAATCAACTTTTTTTCTATCAAAATGTCCTAGGCTTACCCAACTAACTTCTATGATTAGGTAATTAGTTTCACTTATCCAATAATAATACTATGTGAAACGAGTTTGAACAAATAATTTTCTACACTTGAACTTTTTGATGATATGTACAACTGTATACCGTAAAGATCATAACAGTATCACATTGTCACTAGAACTAGTGAACTAAACAACGTGGAGGTGATGTGTCTATCGCAGTTATAAAAATCATCAATATCTAAAGAACTAATTGTGTTAGGAAACAACAAAGTGTTAAAATACAACTTCAGAAGTCTCACTTAATATTATCCGTAACTCACTTTCCGCTAAATACCTACCCGAATTATCAGTATAGCAGTATTATTATTAAGTAGATAGGGGTATTTTAAAATAAATGAATGTAGATGACACAGTTTCATGATCTTATCAATGGAATCATTGACATTTGGTCCCTAAAATGCTCATTGTGTAAACGAATTACTAAAAGTATACAAAAACTAATTTTCAAAAGAATATATATATAGAAGACTATAATTTGTCCTTTGAGTTAAGGGAAACGGTGTAGACCTATTAATGAACGATAAAAAAATATGTATCCACGAATCTGAAAATAATTTTATAAATGAATCAAAAGAATTTTGCAATTAAGAAAAAACTAACAAAGCCTATATGAGTTGTACGTATTTCGATAATATATTATAAAACCCTTCTTCCTTTCAGAATATATACTTTGAAAAGAAATTGAACAATCTCCCTATAAAAGCTACTCGCTTTGATTCCTCTCAATAATTTATCCTCAGTTCACATTTCTTATACTGATATAATTAATACCATTTCTCATCCCAAGCTTAATTCCTGATGGAATACCAGACTATTTTGAAAGACACTATAATCACAATTTAGCTCATCCTTTCTCCTTAATTTATAATAAGTATCTAAGTGAGGGTGAATTCCCTATAAGCTTTCAGAGTAATTCCTGTACAGGGTGTCCCATTTTGGGTACTTTTGCGGAGTATCTCCTTTATTTTTAAAGATAGAGAGTTGCGGTTTTCGAGACACTGTGCTACTTTTTCGTAAAACTCAAGATGCCGTCAACAGAATTTTCATAGCCCTTTTAGTTTTTAAGATACAGGGCATTTCTGAAAATGTTGCATTTTGTGACCCCCCTCGTATCTCCGTTATCCTTCAACTTATCGAAAAGGTAAAATAACATTCTGATAGATTTTTTTCCGTAGAATGCAGTGGTGTAGATAACTTTTGTTACATATTCACTGTTTTTGAGTTATAAAGTAAACTTATGTTTTTTTAAATGGAACACCCTGTATATTTATAGACTACAAAATTTGTCTTTTTTTTACCTTTTCAAAAATATATGATAGTATAAACTTTTTTTCAGAAACACGCAAATAATTGACAATTTTCAGAAAATTAAATACATATTTTAATAGTAGGCTATGGATAACAATAATAAACAAGTGCAACTTACATATTACTAACAAATAATTGGATACCTTGTATATAGGTATCTATTTAAAAAAATTCCCATAGATCTTTTTCTAACAGTAAGTTTGTAACAACAGTTTTGTGGCGTAAAGTGACAATATAACAAAAACACAAAAAAATAACATTATTAAAAAAAATTAAATGTGATGTTCAAATTGACCACCATTTTCTCTAATGCAAAATTGGCACATCTTTGAGATTCTTTGAATAGCGTTCAAAAGAACCATTGTTCTCATTCGCAGATTTCGAAAAGCTAAATGAATTGCCTCTCGAAGTTTTGCAATGCCGTCATATCGAGTTTTATATACTTCATTTTGTATATAACCCCATAAAAAAAAAATCTAAAATTGAGAGATCTGGTGATCGTGGAGGCCATCTAACAGGTCCGTTGGTACCTATCCATCTTTGAGGAAAGTTATTATTTAGAAAGGCCCTTAAGAGCCTAGAGTTATGACTTGGGGCACCATCTTGCTGTAGGTAAACAGCATTATACTGGGCTAATGGAATGTTTTCGAGCAGTTCTGGAATAACTTCCTCAAGAATTTCTAGGTATCTACGTGCTGTAAGACCTCCTTCAAAAATCCTATAAACTATATGTCTACCCAAAATAAAACATGAAACCTCAACTCCAAAGCGTCCTTGTTGTGCCCTTTCAAACATTAAATGCAGATTTTCACTACGCCAGTTCCTGGTATTGTGACGATTGAAAATGCCAGCACTTGAAATAAAGCATTCGTCTGACCAAAAAACAAGTCTGCCAAATAAATCGTTAGCATCGATTTGTTGCAAATACCACTGGCAAAACAGTGCCCGGCGCTCGGCATCGCCAGGATGCAAATGTTGTAGTATATTAAATTTGTATGGATGATAGTTATATTTCTTCAAGATCCTCTGAGCGTTAGTTTTTGGCACACCAATTTCCTTCTAAATTTTTCTACATGAGGACGAAGATGTTGCTTCTATATATCCTAAAGTATCTATCTCTTTTCTTTCCCTGTTCTCTTTGTTGTATGTTTTAGGGCGCGGGTGAACAAATGATCCGTGCTCAACTAAATTTGCTTTTAAACGGGCAAATATCCCAAAAAACGGTTGCCTTCTTTCTGGATATCTAACAAGCAAAAATTAAAATGATAGCCATAATAGCTTACTCACCTTTGGAAATATAATTCCGAAGCTTCTTCAGAATTTTCATTACTCTGTATAAAACATACCATCATATCATATTTCTCATAATTTTCGTAAACTGCCATTATTCGAAAAAATTGATAAATATCTATTGAATAAATTGAATAATGATACCAAAAGAACGAAAACAACAGCTTAACAGCTTAAATGCGATAGAGATTTGATGTTTATTTCTGTTTCTTGTCATAAACAATATCAATGGCCTACAATTAAAATATGTATTTAATTTCTAAAAATTGTCAATTACTTGCGTGTTTCTGAAAAAAAGTTTATACTATCATATATTTTCGAAAAGGTATAAAAAAGACAAATTTTATAGTCTGTAAATATACAGGGTGCCAATTTTGCATTAGAGAAAATGGTGGTCAATTTGAACATCACATTTAATTTTTTTTAATAATGTTATTTTTGTTATATTGTCACTTTACGCCACAAAACTGTTGTTACAAACTTACTGTTAGAAAAAGATCTACGGGAATTTTTTTTAATAGATACCTATATACAAGGTATCCAATTATTTGTTAGTAATATGTAAGTTGCACTTGTTTATTATTGTTATCCATAGCCTACTATTAAAATATGTATTTAATTTTCTGAAAATTGTCAATTATTTGCGTGTTTCTGAAAAAAAGTTTATACTATCATATATTTTTGAAAAGGTAGAAAAAAGACAAATTTTATAGTCTATAAATATATAGGGTGTTCCATTTAAAAAAACATAAGTTTACTTTATAACTCAAAAACAGTAAATATGTAACAAAAGTTATCTACACCACTGCATTCTACGGGAAAAAATCTATTAGAATGTTATTTTACCTTTTCGATAAGTTGAAGGATAACGGAGATACGAGGGGGGTCACAAAATGCAACATTTTCAGAAATGCCCTGTATCTTAAAAACTAAAAGGGCTATGAAAATTCTGTTGACGGCATCTTGACTTTTACGAAAAAGTAGCAAAGTGTCGCGAAAACTGCAACTCTCTATCTTTAAAAATAAAGGAGATACCCCGCAAAAGTACCCAAAATGGGACACCCTGTACATAAGTCGGAGAGAGAATCACATGTTCATAGATACCGACCAATATGAATTAATTAATTTTGCTGAATTCAAAAGCGCATCAGTCGTTGAGGAGAATATGAGGTGAACTGTGTGTACATATATTAAAGACCCAGCACGCAGGTATGGAGGTGTCTATATGACCTCTGGTGATGTGGCAACACCTTCGGAGGCAGCAACGACCACAAGGTGTACGCATATATACAATTTTCGGAGGCCACATGATACACTCTGTGCTGCTCATATATGACCCTTTGAAAATTTGGAAATCATTTCCCCTCTCAAGAAATCCGAATTGGTTATCATTTCAACACCCCATATATAAATTTTATATCAATGTATCTCAATTAGAAGACCCGGAGGCGAGGTCGCCTCTTCCATGTACCGGAGGCGACAACATACCGTGCATCAATATATATATATATATATATATATATATATATATATATATATATTTGTATGTTTTCTTGGTATATTGGTTCGTATATATACTGATAATGAAATAAAAATTCAATGTTCGCTAGAGTCTTTGTGCCGCTAAAGTCTGCCCTTAGGATGAATGGCTATTCAAGAAAACAGATTCATAACTCTCAACGCAAAAATGAGAAGGATGTCAACAATGAAGATCAACCAGTGGGAAACGCTTTTCTACCTTACATAAAAGGCACAACTGACAAAATCTGCAAAATACTGAGCCGTCATGATATCAAAACAAGCTTCACAACAGATAGGAAAATCAAAAATGTTCTTCGGAATCCAAAAGACAGAATTCCTCTAGAATGCCAAGGAGTGTACGAGGTGCCATGTGGTAATTGTGAAAAGACATACATCGAACAGACCAACAGACGCATTGATGTGCGAAAGACTGAACATGCAAACGCTGTGTCGAAAAACGAAACCACGTCTTCACTAGCTGAACATGTAAGAAGTACTGGCCATATGATCAACTTTAGCGGCACAAAGACTCTAGCGAACATTGAACATTTCTACACCAGAATAACCAGGGAGACAATAGAGATCGAGAAACGTCCACATAGTCTTAACAAACGAGATGACGGACTAAGATTACCAGCAACATGGAAACCCGCTTTAGAAAGTCGGAAGATACAACCAAAAACAAGAGAGAACGTGGTATCCAGTGCACGTACAACAGGTCACGGAAACTTTCCGGCTGATTCCATCGTCGCAATGACGTCATCCAAACGTGTCACTTGGAGCCAAACACGTAGAAATCAACCAAGCGTGAAATAGTTCGAAAGTCCAAAGGTCAAGCATAACGGGGGATATAAATACCTGTCCCTCCAAGTAAGCGTCAGTTCGCCTAGATTTTCCAGACTCTACGGTCGAATCACCTGAAGATGGCAAATGCGACTTTGCCGAAACGTCGTGAAATTGGTCCTTTTGAGGACCGAAACCACACAACGCGGATCAATACCCGAGAATCCAGTTCTACACATTACGTCCGCGAGAACCTAAAAAGAAACATATATATATATATATATATATATTCCTCAAAAGGACCAATTCCACGACGTTTCGGCAAAGTCGCATTTGCCATCTTCAGGTGATTCGACCGTAGAGTCTGGAAAATCTAGGCGAACTGACGCTTACTTGGAGGGACAGGTATTTATATCCCCCGTTATGCTTGACCTTTGGACTTTCGAACTATTTCACGCTTCGTTGATTTCTACGTGTTTGGCTCCAAGTGACACGTTTGGATGACGTCATTGCGACGCTGGAATCAGCCGGAAAGTTTCCGTGACCTGTTGCACGTGCACTGGATACCACGTTCTCTCTTGTTTTTGGTTGTATCTTCCGACTTTCTAAAGCGGGTTTCCATGTTGCTGGTAATCTTAGTCCGTCATCTCGTTTGTTAAGACTATGTGGACGTTTCTCGATCTCTATTGCCTCCCTGGTTATTCTGGTGTAGAAGTGTTAAATGTTGGCTAGAGTCTTTGTGCCGCTAAAGTTGATCATATGGCCCGTACTTCTCACATGTTCAGCTAGTGAAGACGTGGTTTCGTTTTTCGACACAGCGTTTGCATGTTCAGTTTTTCGCACATCAATGCGTCTGTTGGTCTGTCCGATGTATGTCTTTTCACAATTACCACATGGCACCTCGTACACTCCTTGGCATTCTAGAGGAATTCTGTCTTTTGGATTCCGAAGAACATTTTTGATTTTCCTATCTGTTGTGAAGCTTGTTTTGATATCATGACGGCTCAGTATTTTGCAGATTTTGTCAGTTGTGCCTTTTATGTAAGGTAGAAAAGCGTTTCCCACTGGTTGATCTTCATTGTTGACATCCTTCTCATTTTTGCGTTGAGAGTTATGAATCCGTTTTCTTGAATAACCATTCATCCTAAGGGCTGCTCGGATGGTTTACATTTCTCCATCGAAGTTCTTCGCATCAGCGAGACGTTTCGACCTTGTCATGAGGGTATTTACGACTGATTGTAGCTGGGATGGATGGTGATGCGAGTTACTATTCAAATATCGGTTCGTGTGGGTCTTTTTTCTGAATACTGTATATCCCAATTTGCCGTCAGTTTTGGTAACCTCGAGGAGGAAGGCGTAAAGACTAGGGTGGTTTTTTCCCACAACCACCTGGAATCTGTTGTGCCAACCTTCAGACACATTTTTGGTCCTCGACAGATTTTGTAACACGGGCTCGTACATGTTCCACAGGGAGGGGGGATAACTGTCAGACCAATGTGTCAGGTCAAACTGTCAGTTCAATGTATCAAACTGTCGTTGCTATGATACTTGTTCAAATCATTTCAATTATACTATTTTCGAATTGGTGGAAAATCGTTACTAGAGAAAAGGTTATTGGAAAAAAACCTAGTGAAAAAATATACCAGTGGAAAAAAAAAGTAGTGGAAAAATATACCAGTGGAAAAAATGGATTGGAAAAAGTTTCACCCAATCGTATATAGTGTTCCGTGTTACTGAATTTTACATAAGGTAAATGGTAGTATAATATTTTATTTTCTAGCATTACGATATATTGATTTCCGTGGTTTGTGATTGGTAACGTTTGTATGATATCTGAGATCCGTTGCTTTCAGTAATTTAAATTGTTATATTTGAGTTTATCCCGTCATAGGTCGGACCGCGCACGATTTGAATCTGCACGTGAATTGAAATATTGAAGTAATTGTATGTGAATGTTTGAATGACAGGGTCCTCTCTGGTATATTTGTGCACGCTGTGTCAATCCCGGAAGTATAAGCTGAGGTGGTTGTGTGATTGATAATCGTAATAACTCCTTATCCGAATGAGAAGCTCCGGCCGTGGGTGTAGGGGTTATTGCAGATACGATAGTTAGGGTTTGTGCACCATGTCAATCCCGCAAGTATAAGTCCTAAGTGTCTAGAATCTGAATCTGCAAAGTGTATGAAATCTAACACTGTCATACAATTACCGGGCACTCCGTTGATAGCTAGTACAACGGTGAGGATGTGACAGAATAAACTCAATCAAAGTAATTATCTGAAAAATCCAATATTTTTACCGAAAAATGACAAGGTACATGTCATACAACGCTTGACACTGACGCTACTTTTTATATGTAAAATTCTCGTGAATGATTCTCCACCAGCTCCTACACGGCGAAGGGAAACGAATGTTATCGGAGTTTTTTAGTTGTACGCGGTTTTTACACATAGGGTTGTTCAAACTTTGATGCGTTAATTTACTAGATTCTCGTTTTGGCGACAAAAGTTGATCGGAATGAATGCACATTTTTTTTTGAGCGGGGATGGATGCGCTTTTTGCGATTCAATTTTTGGAATAATAACACTTATTCAAAATCAAGGAGATTTAGAGAAGTGACCATTAGGGAATGCATATTCGGATATCGCGCATATCTGTTGAAATAATAAACTGTTTACGTGTAATACTCGTATTTTCTGCCTGATCTGAAATAAATGATATATCAAATTTTAAGTTTCGTAACAGGGTTATTACACAACTACCCCAGCTTAAACTTCCGGGATTGATACAGCGTGCCCAAATATATCAAAGACGTTATTTTTGTTCAAACATACACACTTTCGGACACCGTCCAATTATTTGAATCTTTCAATTCACGCGTATATTCAATACGTGAACTTTATTGGTGCGCGCTCAGACCTATGACTGGATAAACTCAAATGAACAATCTAACAATCCATTAACTACGACAGGATATCGGATATCATACGAACATCACCATTCGCAACACACGGAATTCAGTATATCATAATGTCGAAAACAAATATCAAGCTATCATTTACCTCATGTTCATTCACTGAAGCATAGGACGATGTTAAAATTTCGCACTATTGAGTTATTGTCGTCTATCTAATTAACTTCAATAATCAATTCTTCCATATAACTTTAATATCTTTTTTGACCAGTCTGCTGCTGTCTTTTATACGTTTTTCGAAGTTCTGGTCAAGTTCGTACCACCAAATCCTCAATTTGTACGGTATCCTTTTCCTTCGTGTCCCGAACAATGCTTGTCAGTGCGCTGCTTTTTGTATCTGAAAATCGTGCTCATGATCCTCCGGTAATTCCTCTTGGGAAGGAACTTAACATGAGATAAACAACACGTGAAAAACATATTGACAGAGATAAAGACCATAGTAGATAAGTGGAAGGAATAATTCTGTAATGTATGTGAGATATGCATCAGCTGCCATTCAAGTGATGAGTGAATCGACCAATGGTCACTGGTGAACAAATTCAAGTCAATGGACGCACGTCTCTGAATCTCTTGGGAAGGCGCGCTACAATGTAGTTCCAGAGATGATTCTAAAAAGTATTTTCTGAAGCAGAAAAGTGAAGTCAGCAATGTTTTGAAATAGTTTCTGAGTGAAGTTTGAACAAATGGTCACCTCAACAAGCAACTCAGATGTGATGAAGGGAAAGAGTTTGACAACAAGAGAGTTTTGAACTCGCCAATCGAGGCATAGAACATTCCATTTCTCCACCTTATACATCACAGTAAAATGGTGTTGCAAAAACTTAAAATCGTATCATTGTAGAGTGTGCTGGGTCTATGTTGAATTCAAGCAAGTGAACAAAGGTATTGTGGACGAATCATGCAATACTACTACTATATATCTTCTGAATTATACTGGAAAGTCATCCATCGAAGATGAATCATCTTATGAATTGTGGTATAGAAGATCAGTAGGAGGTCTTAGCTATCTGATAATAGTTAGAAAAGTCCATACTAATAAGAATTTTTGCTCGAAATTTGACGACAAAGCTGTTCATGGAGATCTGGTTGAATATATGGGTAAAAGATATAGATATAGTATGAATTTCAATTCAAACGGAGATTGTTACAAATCAAGATGTGGAATTTAAACCTAAAGTTATCAACGCCAAAGGAGTTTCGTGTGTAGAACTCATGGAGATGAGTCAGCTTAATTCATCGTCCGATGTACAATTGAAGAGTTTTCTGTTTTTGTATGGAGTACAAAA
The DNA here is from genome assembly GCA_958510875.1 of Endomychus coccineus. Taxonomy (NCBI): domain Eukaryota; kingdom Metazoa; phylum Arthropoda; class Insecta; order Coleoptera; family Endomychidae; genus Endomychus; species Endomychus coccineus. The sequence continues at coordinate 107,133,199 of OY294069.1, read as the reverse complement.
ATTGTTCATGCATCTCATATCTCATTCGTACATAATTCATAAAATTCATACTTTGTGTTGTCTTGTTGAGTGTTTGTTTATTCCTTCATTCAGTCTCCTGAAGCCTCTTCGCGATTACTCTCTGCATCAGCTACATGAGGAAGAATTGCCGTAATCCAATATGTTGTAGTGTAGCTTGCAATTGCCCTCGAAATATTGTTATACCGGTAGGACCACTATTCCTTCTGTCGTCATTCGTCATAATCCGAAAATTTATTTCGATTATTTACAGTATTGTGGGATTGTTCTCTTGTATTATGATAATACTATGATAATCATTATATATACCAGTGTTACTCTGGTAATCATATCCAGTCGGTCGAATTTGTCTATAGGCTACATTACACTTGGTTGACATCCTGATTATTATACCTAAAATCACACGATGTACATGTGATGAAGTCGAAAACTCAACGTTGACGTAAGACCTAGGAATGGAGGTGATATCCTATATAATATGATGTATCCTCAGGAAAAATGGGATATAAAATGAACTTTATTTCAGTAGGATCACTTATCCATCAACAAGAACAGATAATAATCTCTCAATTTTGTAGGTAGCTGAATTTTTGATACCTTGGCTTGTATAATAGTACTCGGTACGAATAAATTTCTCCTTCTTATGTACCGAAAAATGATTCATTATGAATTATTTTGTTGATTATATTATCCAGAAAAGTATGAATAATTGGGGTTAATAACATGCGATTGTGGCCTACTTGTCTAATAAGCACTGAAAAAGAAATGCAGAAAATTTTGTATCGGTAGTGTATTGGGAGAAATATTATGGGAGTATAGATAACTTTAGAATCTATTGATTACCTTCAAGGATTCTCCCCAGGAAGGTAACGTGAATTCTTTCTCATTAACGGTATCTCTCTTCACTGGCTCCAGTTTCCTCTTGAAATATATTAACACGACATCCATAATTATCAAGATGAGGTATGGAGGCTTACCCAACTTTCTCACAGTTGCAATATCTGTAGATTTGATTGTCTGGAATAAGAATGAGATTATAAATTCTCTTCGAGTTGAAGTAAATTTCTCAACTCTTCTGTGACATGAAATGTGTGAATAATAAAGTGATTTTTTTTTCCGTGACAGAGTTATGGAATTTGTAGCAATTTATTATTGCGGAATCTGTATGAAAAGACATACTAAGAGCTGTACAATTTTTTCAAATATCATAGCTACACTTTCTGCCATATATTTTGAGGCGAGTATTTACAATCCCTCATTCATTGAGGTCATTTTGGAACACATATGCCCTAAAAAATTTCCATAGATTCACTTTGCACTTCCTGTAATGATTATGCCTCGATCGAAAGTTGTAACGAACGGGTTGCGTTACGTGATTATATATAGAACTCTTTAAAGAACAGAGTAGAATTCTCTTCGGCGAGGAAACTTGTCATATGATATTTAAAGATATCTGCCGGTCAATAAAACAGAGATTATTGATACTACCATTCCTGATATGAAATGCTACTATATATCGCGAAGTGGGAGGTAGTAGAACGGAAGTCGAAGAGAACTCATTGTGGTTTGTTCCTTTGTCTAGGTAAGTCGAGAATTCGTAATTCATTGTCATACAATACATTCTCTTAATTTTGCTCCCGAAATATCATCACATCAGGCTATTTAATTTGATTTAGAATTGTTATTAAACGTCTGGATGTACAAAGCCTGATTGTGATAGTATTTCGGCGGATTTTTTATCTCGATTTGCCTAGGGGGGCAAGCCCGATCATTTTGCGGATAGCATATTTCAAAGAATATCATTTCCATCACAGCATTGATTGTTGTAACTCTTGTGAGAGAATAATCTATCGGAACGTAGGCAGGTTCTCATGATAATATTTCTGTAGTCCTTGTAAGTTTAATTCCGCATTGGCACATGCTATTTTTTTGTGATTCGTAAGAGTCGCCATTTTGTAATCTGATACGTAGTATTCAGAGCTGTCTTCGTCTGCATCGTGCTATAAATAGTATTAGGAATTCTCACAAGGTATTATTCAATTATTGCTTATTGAATTTTTAATTATCAGGACTGCTGCGTTCACGTGAATTCAGAGAAGAGTAATACCTCAATTTGATGCAATTCAATTCAAGTTTCTAGATTTGTGCTAACTAGCAAATTCAACGTTTTGGTTATTTCTTTTCAATCACAATTTGATTATTTTTCTTTCTATCTCATTTATTTGTATCGTTAATTCAGTCACGTATTATTATTGTTCAATTTTAAGTAATTCTTGTAATTATATAATTCTTGCAGATTAAATTATATTTTTGTCTAAATTTATATCTCTTCAAGATATCAATTTTGTTATAGTGTATTACATATTGGGGAAGATAACATTATCGGAGGTGGAATCATTTGGTTATTCCGGCCGACGGTGTTACTTGTCCTTTGATCTCAAGTCAGGTACTGTTCGTTCTTTGACATTACAGGGTTTGAACGTCTGAGGTTCCTCACCCCTTCACTCCAAGACGGTTTAGTGACTTCCCTGACAGGACCAGCTTCCAGTTCCTACGAGTTCCAAGGAGGGTAACATTTTCTTGTTGAGTGACCACTATTTCATTTTCTGATTTTGTTTTTAACCAAAATTGTATTTCGCTAGATTTTTTTAGAGCCATTCGTGGTCTCTTTACTATTTAACTATCCATTCTTACAATTAAGTAATTCAGTTAATTTCATAACTAATTACCCTAAATTCTTTATATACAAATTGATTTAATTCTGTAATTGTTACTTCAAAATTCCTTTTATTTATAAATTAATACATCATATAAACTGTAAATTAATTTTGTTAATCACCAAATTCCATCAGGAATAAATCAAATTGTTAAGTTGAACTTGTATTGTTTTTCTAATTTCCATCAACTAATAAACCATCTCGTGGTGCTTGTATTCTAGGCTGTGAATTCATTTATATTTATAGTTTTTCAGTAAGCAATTGGCGCTCAAACAATTCACCAGTCTAGAATCACAAGGCACGTTTCACTACGAGCCCTGAGATGAACTAATTCAAATTGAGCTAGTTGGGTCAATATATACCGACCCAAGCGGGTCCGTTTCACTGGCGCCCAGCATAGATGGGCTGCCGTTTCACATCCGTTTCAAAGTGTCATGGCGCTTGTCACTTGTTCAAACTGTCTACCATTGAGGTGTAATGGCTCCTTTAACCCGTCAGAACTGCACAGGTTGTTTCTGAAGAGGGAGTTCATGTTGTGACGTGTGTGATCTGTTATGAGTTCTGTCACGTGCTCGAGTCGTCTGTCACATGATCGATCTGTACATCTTTGAACTTTCATGGTGTCTATCACGAGTTAGAGACGTCTATCAAATTTTCAAACTGTCAATCATTGAAGTGTAATGACACCTGTTACGTGAACTATCACCTGTCAATCGTTGAGAACTGTCATGGCGGGTGTTGGAACTGTCATGGTGGTTGCATGTCAAACGATGAACTGTCATGACTGTCTGTGAGGTGGGTGTCATGGAGTGTATGTAAAACGATCCACCGTCATGGTGTCTGTATGAACTGCATGGCTCATGACCCATGTGACGTGGTGGGCGGATGAGCTGCTGTCATGATTGGTGTTGGAACTGCGAATGTTTTAACATTTCTATCCCATCTACGATTCCTCATTTTGATTCAAGGGAAGATGAACAAACTCTCACTTTTGGTAATCTGAGTACAATAAATGCCATTTCAACTTCAACTTTCAACTGATTTTTGGTAATTTGAGGATATCGTCTTTAACAGACTAAGACATTGAATATTACTAATAATTCCTTGGGGTTATAACGTTCAATTACGTTTAACACGTTAGACGCCACACATTTCGCCGGCAGCAAATCATTGCTGTGCCGTGCTTACTGTTATATTTTGTCGAAGTGGCAACACTGAGGTAGTAGAATAGAAATGTCAGACGGTTACCTGTGTAACAAGTAGACTCTTCGAAAGTAAATTAATAAAGTGTTTGATACTACCCGCTGTTCAATTGCAACACTCTCATATACATAATATATTGGCGACGAGTGAACCATAGTTAGAGTGCGGCAATAGTGTTTCAGAAGAGATAATGTTATCAAAGTAATAACTAACCTATACAGAAAGTCAGCGGGAAGGATCGTGTACCGTGTACGTGGAGTCGGGAGTACAAAACAACTATTGCAGGAGTGATATCATTGATCAGTGTTAAGTGGAATAAAAATGTCTAAATTCCAAGAATATGATGAAAACTTAGAATCTTCCGATTCATGGGAAGAAAGGCTATAACAGTACTTTCTCATACAGACAGTGCCAGGGAATCTCCGAGATGCAAGTCTAATAACTTCAATTGGTCCAAAAACATATAATAAGTTGAAAACAGCATTGTACCCTGGAACAACAGTAGGTAAAACGTACCAAGAATTAGTCAATATTCTTAAAGCAAAACTAGTGCCAACAAGAAGTCTAATTATATAACGGTATAAATTCCATAATCGTAAACAAAACGTTGATGAGAAAGTTGAACAATATATTGCAGTCATCAAACATTTAGCTAGAAGCTGTAGATTCGAGGAATTCTTAGATCAAGCACTAAGAGATAGACTTGTTTGTGGGATCACTGATGTTGATATACAAAAACGTCTGTTGGGTGAGTCTAAACAATTGTCGTTCTATAATGCTTATTAGATAGCATTGAGTCTGGAAATTGCCGATGCACAAAGTCAGCTAGTTCAAGGTGGTGATACAAGTCAAAAGATAACTGGTGAAAGGTCTGGCTTATATAAATTCAAACCGTGCAACAGGTGTGCCAGAGGTCATGATGTGAAAGTGTGCCCAGCAGTGAATTGAGAATGCTTCAAATGCAATAAAAAAAGGTCATACTAGTTAAGTTTGTGGAAGTAAAGAGAAGAATAGAGGAAAAGGACTGCATCAACTGGAAGAGAATGGGGTTGAAGAGAAACCATTAGAGACAAGATTTCTAGGTAAACTGTCAGTTAATAAAGACGATCCTGTGAAACTAAAGTGTAAAGTGGAAGGTAAACATACAGAAATGAAAATTGACTCGAGTGCATGTAAGTCAGTTATGCATATTCATGATTTCAATTTGTTAAGCTCAAAGTCAGAATTGGAGCCAGTCAAATTCAATTTGAGAGTTGTAACAGGTCAGCCTGTAAACATTGTCGGTCAGGTAAATGTAAACTACTATACATTACCATTAGTAGTGTTGAAAAGTGAAAATAAAATTTGTCCATTATTAGGGAGAAATTGGCTATCAGTTCTGAATCCTGAGTGGCAAAGTCATTTAAGTAGATGCTCAAAAATTAGTCAGTCAACTAGTAATGAAATTGAAGTGGTTACTGATATAGATCAGGAGTTAGGGAAGCAATTGAAGTCTAGATTCAAAGAAGTATTCAGAACAGATGGTAGATCAAGTATTGATACTTTTACTGCTGAAATTAAGTTAAAACAGAATATTACACCTATCTTTCATAGAGCCTATAATATGGCCCCTGCTTCACAGCTTAAAGTAGAAAATAATTGAATCATTTGGTTAAAGATGGCATTCTAGAGAAAGTAACACATAGTAAATGAGCTAGTCCCATAACGGTTGTTGCAAAAAAGAATTCTGACAAAATTAGAATCTGTGTAGATTTTAAAAAGACTTAAACCAAGTTATAGAAACAGATCATTGTATGCTACCTTTACCAAAAGATATATTTGCAACTCTTATTGATAAAAGTTATATCAACAACTTGAAATAGGGTCTGCTTCAAAAGAGTTACTTACTATTAACACACATTTAGGTTTGTATCGATTCAATCGATTAACTTACGGAATTAGTTCAGCACCAGGTATTTTCCAAACGGTAATGAATAAGATTTTAGCAGGTACTCCAGGAACCAGTTCTTACCAGGATTATATATTGGAGTCAGGCACTACCTTGGGTTGGGAAGAGTGTGACAACAATGCAATAGAAGTTTTGTCACTTCTAAATAAATAGAACATAAAAGTATATGAGTCAAAATGTCAGCTTTACAAAACAATGATAGAATTTCTAGGCTATAAAATGAATAGGGAGGGTATTCATTCCTCAAGTGATAGAATAGATGCAATTGTAAACTGTCCTAGTCCCGAAAATATCACACAATTGAAATCGTACTTAGGGTTATTGAACTAATATGGTCATTTCATACCAATGCTCTCTAGCGAAATTGAGCCTTTATATGATTTAGCAAAAAAAGATGTTGAATTTGCTTGGTAAAAATTGTATGAGGATACTTTACAGGCGAGTAAATCATATTTATTGTCCAATCAAATATTGATTTATCATGATCCTTTGTTACCGATTTATGTAACATGTGATGTTAGCCCTTACGGGTTCGGTGAAATATTGCGTAACGAAGTGGAAGGAAAAGAAAAACCAAATGTTTTTGCTTCCAGTACACTATCCAAAACAGGAGTGAAATATTCTCAGATTGAAAGAGAAGCCTTAGCCATTATGTTTGGCATCAAGACGTTCCATAATTATATTTTTGGAAGTGAGAAAGGTATTCCAGTAGCTTCTGTTCCACGTCTGCAGAGATGGGCTATCAAATTGTCTAGTAACTGTAATCTAGAATATAAAAAAGGTAGTTTGATGAGTAATGCTGATGCTCTGTCAAGACTTCCATTTAAAGGTGGTATCAACGTGAACGAAAATTTATATTCTTCTATTATCGCAGAAACGGTGCCTATAAATTATAAAGAAATCGCTTCAGCTACAACGAATGACGTTATATTATCGAAGGTTATAGAGTTAACTCAAAATGGATGGCCGAAATTCGTGACGGATTCTAACTATAAACCTTACTGGGATGAGAATCATGAGTTATCTGTTGAACAAAATTGTCTACTTTGGGGTAATAGAGTAATTGTACCTCAGGTAATGAGGAATTAGTTTTATCGTTATTTCACGAACAGCACATGGGAATTGTGAGAACAAAAATGTTGGTGGAATCATATTGTTGGTGACCCTCTATCAATTTAGAAATAAGCAATTGTAAAAATTGTCAGGTTAATCAGAATAAGAATAATCATGGACAATTATTGCCTTGGCTGAAGGCAGCCAATAGTTTTCAAAGAGTCTATATAGATTTCTTTCATAAGTCATCTTTCACACTACTGATATTAGTTGACAGTAAGTCTAAATGGAAAGATGTGAAGCACATGAGTAACGGTACTTGTACAAGAACGACTATAAAGAAATTGAAAGAAATATTTGCCACATTTGGTCTGCCCCTAGAAATGTAGTCAATCTAATGGCATTAAGCCTACAAAATCACCAGCTTATCACCCGTCATCTAACGGTATTGCTGAAAGATCTGTACAAACTGTCGAAAGAGCACTGGAAAAAGGATTATTTCAAGATAGTAGCGGTATGTCGGAAAGTGTATTATTTTATCTAGATTACACAACTTCTTATTCAGCCATCGTAACACTCCATCTACTAGCACAGGACTGCGTCCCTTTGAGCATTCGTTTGAAATGAATCCTAGAACAAGGTTCGACCTTTTAAAGTCACCATTTCAAAGTTCAGAACTTGCATTGCCAAGTAAACATGATTATCGTAGGTTAAATAGATTGTATTCTGTAAATGAATCAAAGTATGTTGAACAAGTAAGGTCTAAAGAGCAAGGTCCAAATTGGTGCCTAGGAAAAATAGTAAAAATGTTGAGCCCAAATACATATCTAGTAATTGCCAATGATCATGTGAGGTTTGTGATATGATCAGGGAAGCAATATTGAGACAAATTTCTAACCAGGTAGTGACTACAAATAATGTTAACTTACCTAGGGTCAAAACGATGAATACCCTATTAGTAAGTGACGTAAATAAAGACATTGCAGATACTCTAAGCGTGGGTACTGATGAAGAAGGTGCCACAAGGGATTGTAAAATAACTAGATCGGGTAAAATTATCAAACCAGTTGTTAGATTGAATTTTTAAGTAGTTGCCTTTTGTTATGAAGGAAAGGAAATGTTATGTTTTGTCGGAGTGGCAACACTGAGGCAGTATAATAGAAATGTCAGACGACTATCTGTGTAGCAGTACACTCTCTGAAAGTGAATAAATAGTGTTTGATACTACCCGCTGTTTAATTGCAACACTCTCACGCGGATACATAACACATACTTTATCTGGTTCATTCCTGACTGGCCACACGTACAGAATGCTTCAAGCGTGACTTTAAGTGTATAACAACATTTTCCAAGAGTGAATTTGTTATATTTAACGATGTATAAACCTTGTACATCTAGAATGAATAAAAGAAACTATATTTTGATGACGGAATTAGAAGAGTTGGCAGAGAAGTTTGATGATACCGATTCAGATTCTCTTGAAAGTGAGGAAAGTGATGATGAATTGTAGGATTAGAAAGCAATGGTTCAGATAGTACCGACAACGGAATAACTAATGAAGCAATAATTGGGCAGCCTTCAAACCAAATTCACATTTCCTGGAAAAATCCAGATGGAGTTGCACAAAGAGGATTCTTATTTTCCGAGAACCCAGGTATATTCACCAACATACCAGCCTTACGGACGATGGACTCACCCGGACGACAATGGTAGTATTGGTCAGTATCAAAATTATATCAATGAAGGATTACCTAGCCACTGTGGAATTGGACACAAATGAGATATTCCTGATGGAAAGCATTACCTCCGAGTATCTCAAGGGTTACTGTATAGACTCAACTAACGAGGAAGATACGTGGAACTTACATTCACAAGTAAATTGCCGCGACAACTTGCTGGAGCTCAATGAAGGAGAAGAGCAAATTATTCGGAATGAGGAAGGAGACACATACGCCGTATTAGAGCGAAGCAACAAATTTTTCCCTCTGCTACTGAGACAGATGACGGAGACTTGTGGCCATCAGACCTGGCGGATTTAACATTCTAAATTGCTGATTCATAACATCAATATAGACGAACCCTCCCCAGTAATCGAACAAATAAAAACAACTAATGTAGATCCACTAGCAAACTTCTATATATCGAATAGTCAACCATACGAGGCTTGTCAATGTTATACGCCGACATAATCAGCAGCGTTGTTTGATGCATCGATAGATATGTCAAAACTAACTAGCCAACGTGCTGCAGAGACGAGGAGCCATTGAATGGACTTTGAAGGAGGATCCAGTTTACCTAGGAATAATGTTAGGTGTCATAGTCTATCTATTCCAATACAAACCGAGAACACAACACTGTCTCAACGAACTGACGATCACCGTATTTACGGTGAGCAAGTTCATAACCCCTCTCTCACACATATTGCAGAGTGGCAGTCCAAATCGAATAGAATAGCCTAATGCCACCTTATACCAGGTGAAAGAGGTCTGGATTGGTTTCACCCCACTATCAATAATGAGACTAACACCCTCACGCTACAAACTGAATCCGAAGACCAACTGCGGTTCCATCCAATGAGACTGATTAGCGCCAGCAAATTATACCCTCCAGAAGACCTGAGGAGAAGTCAACGGAACTTGATTTCCGAAATGGAAACCAACCAGAGGTACAATACTCTGAAACTCTTCAGCAACGAGGAAGTCACCAGCTTAATAAAGTATACTCTTAGGTACATATGGTGATGGTTCGATACTATAGGAACGGTCATGAACAGATTCTCGGGCATCGACTGTATGTTTGATCAAGTAGATTGTGGGAATCGGCCAAATTGGATAGAGCCTCTACAAACTATTCGGATGGAGGCTGCCTCTGTCCGCTCGTCTGTGGAATACTCTCACCGCCTTAATGGTCAACCGCCAGCACTCCTATAGAAGCCCGGTGAAAGCCACTCGTTCTAATACACCAGCCGAATGCATCCAGAGGGAAGCCATACCGACCGCACCATCCGTAGCGACGCACATTGAATCCGGGGCCGCAATGACCATCACATCCAACTCCGCGTTTCATCCTACTCTGCAATGAACCGAACGATCAAGAAGACACAGAGCCGATTGCCGCTTTGGCCAGTCCCTGTCCAGCTTAACCTAAACTACCCTATTTGCATATATTATTGGGATTATTAACATTTTCTGGGTTTGTGCCCCAGATTTGTGGGCTTACGGAATTATTGTGATTTCAGTATAATATTCTCCTGTCGGGGAATTCTTGTTATTTGGGAGACTTACTCCCGCTGAAAATCTATAGCCATGATATTTGTTTTATTTATTTTGGTGTTGGGTATTATTGTGTAAGCTATAAGTCATTAAATGGGTGTTGCAACCTGAATTCTTGCATTACTCAAGAATCATGGGCTGATCAAAAATACTTGGCTGAGTGTAGGAGCATGTTGCCTTCAGAAATCAGCTCTTTCTTAGAAGATGAAGGTGGTGTTATGATTCGGTAATTTACGACCAAAAGAAATCTAGTAGTAAAAGATTAGTCGGAATCATAAATTGTATTGTTCTTGGATTTCCCCTGTGTATCGGACGCATGAGATCCTGAAGTACAGCACACAGTAACACCCAATTTGGGGCTTGCGGGCAATCGAAATCATTTGCTTGATTGAGCGATACAATATCTCCAAAATTTTTATTAGGTAACAGCTATTGCCATATTATTGCCAAATTGCTACTAATTCATCAAATTATTAGTTTTATCCATATTCAAAAATGAAATTCCCACACGCCAATTGTCTGGCGACAGAAGTCTGTAAACCGAGAAGATTTGGATTTGTACGTGCCTTTCAAGAATTAAGTCTTCAGCTGAATAACACTTTCTTCAAATGACGCAACGTACGCTCTGTCAGTCGACGGAAAACCGCTGGATATACAAAATGCACGCGAGAAACTTACAAACAGGAGGGAAGCACGAGTCTTCCGCCGGGATTCAAAATATAAGAACTAGGGTATTTAGGGAAAAAGTAAGTTCCTGTGCAATTTTTCTTTTCAAAATTTAGTTCACCTCTTGTTGAAATTTAGTCACATACATTTTTTCTCATCATATTTTTTTTGTCCAAACTGTGCCGAATCCATTTTTTAATCAAATTTAAATTGAATATTCCACTTATTGATAACCTGAGTGGCTAATTGTTAATTTTCAACAGTTGTAAGGTTTTGCTTAGTTTCCGATTGTTTTAGTTTAAATCAATATAAGAATAAGTAACGAAATATATCGGAAGTACTGATTCACTTAATAACCACGTTTTTTGTTATATATACTAAAATCCAATTTCCTATTTGATTGTTTTGTGGAGGGAATAAAGTACACAATTTAGTTGAGTGAGAAATACGTAAAGAGCAAGGAAGGTCGAAATATAAGAAAGTAGGTGTGGGAAATTATTGCAAATCTAGAAATCAGTACTCAGATCATAATACGGAAACTTGGGAAGCCATTGTTTATTTTTTTTGTATTCAGATTAAGGAACTCAGTCAAACAAATGTATATTTTGTTGTAACGAGATGAACTACAAATTGAGGTCCGTGGTGTGTAATATTCTGTTGGTGGTAAGAAAGATTCAAAGTATATGTTGAAATATCGACTTTAAGAAAATCAGTTGTAAGGGACCTAGTTCAGTCCAATTTTTTGTTGTTGTTTCTTTTTACCGGCGGGCTGTCGCCTTGTCTACAATCTAACTTCACATCCCGTCTCAGTTGATATCTCGACATCATCCAGAAGTGATATGCATATTCATCTGGGAGAACACTTGGTAAAGAAAGATAAACTACTGTCTGTGAACTTTGACTTCAAAATTAGCCTACGGGCTCAAAACAAATTGGCGCATCTCGCCAGCGATCCAGTCGAGCGCGGGGTTCCAGGAGCGATATGGAAACCAAAGTGGAAGAGAACGTTAGTTGACCTTTGGAAATACGGTAAGAAGCTCCGAGGAATACTTTTGGTGGGTCGAGACAATTATGTGTTAGAGATCCGCGTAGAAATTCTAGAACTTTCACCCCCTTACATCCATAGTTCGATTGTGTGATGAGCAAAGAGACTCAACCCAAGTACATTTTGATCATTCTGTGAATGGCTATCATCTGTTGGGGGCATTGTATCAGGGTTGTGAGTTATTGAGAGTAATAAAACATCGCCCACATATTGGGTGCGAACTATTCAACAATATTGCATGTTACATATCCATAAAATTTGATTTCTATTGCAGTGACAGGAAAGATATTCTTATAGAAGGATTAACGTTGAATTTTTACCTCAATTTTAAACAAGGTGGGCAATACTTTCGGTCAGAGTACGATTAAATTTCCTTCAAGACTAGACATTTGAATTCATATTCGTCAGCGGACTCAGTTGTGTCGCTTGCTAACGGAATTTGGGAAGGAAGAACAATTAAGAGACTATTGAGGCAGCGGCTAACTAGATTGTTATTGGGTAAGGTCAGACCTTCTGGCTATATGCCACGTGTCTCATATCAGTATCAATGTTATACTGTCAGAATGAATCGAGAAATTAAAAAATAAATAACCGATCGTGACAACCCCGCGTAACCGTGTTGCGCTATTTTAAGAGTTATCAATCAACGCTTTTGGAAAAAATATTCTGGACCAAATACGTAGATAACAAAAGTAGTATGATTATGAATATGTGAGATTAGTTGAAGTTGCAACAATGTTACAACTACAGAATTCATGAATTTATACATTAATTGATGATTGTTTTCTAAATACATCACATCTCACAATAGATGCTACCACTGTTTACTAATTTTCCATAATATGATCACTACATGAGAGCAAAACTTTCAACGTTCGCCTTCGAAGAACATCTTGTGAGCCAGCGGTAGAATGTTGTGAGAGATAGGCATTGACATTGGCATTTTTCTTGAAAGTTTGTACGTTATAGGCTCAGGGAAAGACCTCACTAGGGAAAGAGTTTCACTCAACTCCGCCGTTCGAGAGGAAAATGAAGTATAGTAAGAAAAAGTTGGGTAGGTTTCGAGATTAACAATGAAGGAGTAACTACCTTGAGCTCGTTCAGTCGTCACTTGATAAAAAATTCCAGCCTATATTGAATGACTTAATGGTAAGATTTCGAATTCATATCTTCATTTAATGAAGGTGTCTCACCTTGTAGGAATATTTGTTCAAGTTTTTTTGATCGTATGTCATATATCATATAGCACGTAACTCACACTGTATTAATAAATGAAGAAAAATGTCTTACAAGCAATGCAGCTTCAGCAGCATCTAGGGCAGGTTTGGCTGCTAATAGTTTATTTGCTGCTTCTTTTTGATCAATTCCTATCACCTCCACCAGGCTCTCAGCCTTTTCTTTTACGGCTAACGCCTCTTCTTTGATTTTGTTAGCTGAAACGGATGCCTCTTCAACCTCTTCCAATACCTAAAATAGAGAAAGCGTTTGAATTTTATCCATTATCGGATTGAATATATATTTTGATATGATTACTAGAAGTGAGTTGCTTCAATCTTGTAACGGGTTCGCCGTTACGTGATTTAAAGAACACTGTAATGAACAATTTAAGATTTCTTTTCGGTTAGGAAACTAGTCCGATGTTATCTCAGAGACATCTTTACGTTCAATAACACCGATTACTGAAATTAGTTGCCGCAGGTTCGGTAGCGCGAGTATCGCGAAGAGGGGTAGAGATCAGAACGGAAGTCTCAAGCGTTCATTGTCGTGACAGTGTTGATGGAGGTACGTTCTTTGTTTTTTTATCTTTTCTTAAATTTTGCTACTGAAATACAACTAACCTCAGGGACCCTTCAATTTGATCTGTTTCTGTAATTAGAATACTGGATGTTCAGTCCCTGATTAGGTTATTTTTCAGTGGAAGTAATTAACATCGTACCTCACGACACTGCACGCAATCAATTTGCATTTAGCATATTTCAATCATAATCTTTTTCATCTCTGCATAAATATTTGTAATTTTTATACGCAGTCAATCTAACGAGACGTAGGCAGATAACAGTGATAGTATTTTCTTGTCCCCTTTGTGTTTAACCCCACATTCAGCACGTGGTAGTTTTGAGTGATTCTTTTGAATAGCCATTTTGTAGACCTGGTTCATGAGAACGCAGGGTATGTCTTATCAGACATAAAACGTGCAATAAATATTGTTCGGGTATCATAAAGTAGGTATTCAATTACTGCTTATTGAATACGTAATAATCACGTCTGCTACGCTCATTCAGAGTTTAGTATAAATTACAAACATCAATTCTTATGTGCAAATCAATTCAAGTAATTCAGATGTTATGCTAATTGACAAATTACGAATTATTAATCATTATTCTCTCAGTCACATTTTAATTATTATTCTTTCAGTCACATTTTAATTTTTTTGCCAATTTAAATATCAATTGTAATAACTTAATTCCTTCAGATTATTTTAGATTGTTGCTTAACTGGATATCTCTTCAAGATTTCAATATTGTAATAGTGTTTTTACAATTTGGGGAGATAAAATAATCAGTTGTGGAATCGCATGGTTATTCCGATTGATTGTGTTACTCGTCCCTTTGAACTTAGGTCAGGAACTGTTCGTTCTTTGAAATTCCAGGGTTTGAACGACTGAGGTGCCTCTTTCCTTCTTTCCGAGACGGTTTAGTGAATTCCCTGGCCGGATCGACTTCCAGTTACATCAAGTTCCAAGGGGGGTAACAGTTTTTAGTTTGAATAACCATCTTTTCATCTCTCTGATTTGTGTTATCCAACTGAATTTGTATTCCACTAATTTTTGTAGAACCATTTCGGGGTTCACTTTTAATTCTTTACATTGATAATTTTTTTCAACCAAAATAATTGATTCCAACTCTTAACTAAATTTATATATATTTATTTTTTTGGTACTTAAATTCTGTACCTAGTATTTAATTTCATATTTGTGAATATTCAAAATTCAATTTTATTTTATGTAATACAAAAATTGTAATGTAGTACGTAGTGCCTGTATTCTAGACTGTGAATTCATTTATTTTTGGTTATTTGTTAAGCAGTTGGCGCTCACGCAATTCACCAGTCTAGAATCACAGAGCACGTTCCACTACGAGCCCTGAGACTAATTATCTCTAATTGAGCTAGTTGGACAATTTAAAAACCGACTCAAAGCGGTCCGGTTTTATCGTGGATTACTACCTGATTTCAGTCTTCGCTACAGTATATCAACACTCGCGGTTAGAGTACAGGATATGACAACACAATAACATATCAGGATAACATTATTCTCATTTAATGCGAAAAAATATATTCCATATTCCAACGCTCCTGAAAAAATTGCCCTACCTTTTGTGCAGCCTCTGTAGCAATGTCCATTTCAATTTCTTTCACTGCAAGTTCTTTCCGTAGCTCGTCAACACTAATTTGAGCTTCCACTAGCTTAGTTAGGCCTGTTCTCATCCTGTTAGCCAAAACTTCAATGTCACCTAATTTCTGTGAATATAACTGCTTATAGAAATCCAAAAACGAAATATATGTTTTTGGTGTAACGAAAGTTCTACGACGAAATCTGAAAAGATACACAGAATATTAATCAAATTGAAACTAATTTTTCAGTTTATTGTTTCGTTCTTCAAATTCTCGAATGAGAGATGCAGATTGAATAGACCAGGGAGCAAACGCCTGTTCAATTCGTTCGATAATCGAACGATCCGTGCTAAGACTTTCAGGATAGATCGATTTCGACTCCAACTCTGGGGATGAGTGATATTGATCAATGACCGTTTCTACTAGCTCCTATTGGGGTGATATTCTCCGAGTGAGGGCACCACAATACTGTCCTACTAAGTTCAAACGTCGTGTTTCTGTTTTTTCGAAAAATGAAGATCATCACAGTCACGTCTATCGACAACTTTTGGCTTAGTTGTGAGAAAAACTGCTGAAAACTATATAGTTCTTTGGAAATAAAAAACGGGGCTAAAACGAGTATATCTAAAAATATCAGGAGTTACCACTTCTGAGCTAATTATATTGTTTTCACGTGGAATAAAGTACCACCATCTTAAGATTTTGCGCGTTTATTAGTGCTGTTGAAACAAACAATCTATTAAGTTGTGTCACGTTGTCTAAATTAACGTCTTTCATTGACGACAGTCCATGTCTGTATACTGAAATTTTTCGGCATACTCCTCTCTGCAGTTCTATCCCCCGTGAAGAAACACCTTCATTTTTCTATGTTCCGATTCTGACTATTTTAGGTAATGGTCTGCTGAAATAATAAATTTGTGTTTTGATGTCCACAAATCTGATTCGTTCATCTAGTCCTGGATATACTTCTTCAATTTTGCCCCGTTCCTACTTGTTTTTCAGACAATTACCTTCAATAACGAAAAAAATGTCAACTACTTCTTTGTCTCCCAGTTATCACACCAGTCGCTCCTCTTAGTCAATGTAGACAAATACTCCCTGATTTACCTCTCCCAATACTCGTTAGCAATTTGTTGTGTTGTCCTTCATTGACACCTTAGATTGGTGTCATCTAGGTTACCATAACAGCAGTCTCTTTTTGATGAATTTATGATGAAATGATTGTGCGTCAGTGCCTCTTAATCACCTGTATCAACTTTGATGATAGGTCATGCATTGATGATCGCTTCTTCAGCAAATAAAGTCAGCAATAGTTCGTTTTCAGAGTTCTATTTATCGAGATCGCATGAAAATAGTTCTTCACAGAGCGGATCGAACTCTTCCAATCCCCTCTCATATAACTTGAAGCTGGAGAGTTATACTTCTGTTCAATATTTCTAAGAATCATATCTTTGTTCATTTCATCTGGATTCAGTTATTTGATAGCTTTTTGAAGATCTTGATCAATTTGTCCCATTGTCTGATATCATTTCCTTTGGAGATCCTCGTCTGACAATCATTTCCGAAAGACAAGTAAAAATAAATTCTAAATAGTCCATCCACACATAAGTGACATTTGACATTGGGCGTAAGTCTTTCTTTTGGAATTTGCATCATCATTGGTATAAGAAGTTTGACTTTCTGCACCTTACAGAACTGACGATCAGCAAAAACATTTATAACGGGGGATCGTTAATCAATTATCCAGTATTAATGCCGGATCTCAATTTGAAAGGTCTCAAATCGTTGGTGAGCCAATTTTTTATGATAGTGCTGTAAGATAAGTATAATAAGGGTCTAGTACATGTTATTTCCAGTATTTAAGACATAATCATTTTTAGAAAATTATCATCTCATGTAAAATTAAAATATCTAGAAGCAAAGTAACAAGAACATCCAGGGGTTGCCAGATGTTTTCTGTTTTATATCAATAACAAATGTAGCATGTGAAAAATAAAAGAATTTCTAGAATAAATATAAGACAATGCACAACCGTGAGGGTGATACGATATCATAGGTCAAGATTTTTTTTTTTTTTTTTTTGGCTCTCGGACAAGGCCTATTAGCCAGTCGCAATATAATACATACATATATACATTTAATGAAATCGGAGGTTACAACTGTGATTGCTGCTTACTGGACAAAATAAAATTAACCTAACACAAATTTAATTGACTATCAAGCAAGAGGAAGGACAGGGATACACGCTTCCCGCCCAGAGTAATTTTTTCAAATTCCAATATACAGTCGCCCGCAGAGAAATTCAGCTTCGTGACAGATTGCATCGCGATACTTTCCTTAGCAAGTCTATCGACCACTTCATTATCTCTAACTCCAGCATGGCCTTTGACCCAGACAAACTTAACAGATTTGCCATTTTCTCTCAGGAACGATATGAAGTTTATAATGTTTGAAATGGAAGGACTACTTAGATAATTAACAAATGTGAAATTTTTGAGGGCTAGTGAAACTGACTGAGAATCGGACGCAATAAAAAATTCTGACTTGGCTGACTTGTCTATAAATTTCAGAGCTTCGGAGATAGCTATCGCTTCCGCAGAAAAAATTGAATTAATTGGGTGCAGCTTTCGTTTGAATTGTACACCAGAAGCAGCAACATAGTATGCACAACCAGTACCAGTCTTGGTTTTGGAAGCGTCGGTATAAATAAATTCAGCATTTGGGAATTTAGACATAACATTTTTAACCCATAAATTATTGACCGATGGAATGTTCGTATAGCTCGGAATATGTACCGATAATTTTGAGAAAATATCAAACAAATTTCGATCTTCTCTACGACAAGGTATAATATTGCCTCTATATGAGGAGAGCTCTCTAAAAGCTATACATACCAGAGGAGAGTTTTTTTTTAACCAAAAACTATTACATAAATCGTAGTTATTGAGAGTAGAAATTTTATTGTCAAGCGGATGAGATGATAACTGTAAATTTATCATAAATTTAAATGCCAAAAAGTCTCGGCGAATGAAAAGTGGTGTTTCCATGGATTCGACATATAAAAGGCCCGTTGGAGTAGATTTCATTGCCCCAATACAGATTCGCAAAGCCTGTCTTTGTAAAACGTCTAATCGTTTAAGAAGAGAAGGACTACAGGATCCATAAAATATAGAACCATAATCTAAAATAGATCTAATAAAAGCTTTGTAAAACAAAAGAGAGGACTGAACATCAGCTCCCCACCATGTCTTAGTTACCATCTTAAGAAAATTTATACCCCTGTTGCACTTAGAAATGATTAAATCTATGAATGGTTTCCAAGTCAACTTTGTGTCCAAGATAACACCCAAATATTTTACTTCTCGTTTTAGCGGAAAAATATAGTTACCGAGTTGAATAGTATTATCAGCAACAGTGTTGTGCCTAGAAAAAATGGTACATATTGACGTTTCTGGAGAAAGCACAAAACCTTGGTTTGAAAACCAGGTTTTTAAATCTACCATAGCTCGACCTAGGGCTTCAGTACCAGTCTGGGGATTTTGGTGTTCTAAATAAACGCAAAAGTCATCAACGTATTGTATTATGCTGATATTAAATTCTGTGAAGTTGTGAATGTCGGCAGTGTACAGATTGAAAAGCAGAGGACTAAGCACTGAACCTTGCGGCAAGCCGACCGATATTTGACATGGGCCAATTATTTAATTATTTGGTTTTCTAATAAACACAGACCGATTCCTATATAAACCAACAATCGCTTTAGCACAAGTATGCGGAATGTCAAAATTGTACAATTTTTCTTGCAAAAGGTTCAGTTCTACGGAGTCGTAGGCCCCTTTGATGTCTAGGAATAAAGCGATTAAATAATTGTTTCTAGAAAAACAATTTTGGATGTCAGTAACAATGCATGAAACAGCTTCTGTAGTACCAAAACCTTTCCCGAAGCCTAGTTGATTGTACAGAAGGGATTGTTCGAGATTGAGCCACCATTCCAGTATATTTTTGATCATCCTTTCCAAACACTTATGTACGCAAGACAAAAGAGAAATAGGGCGGTAGGAATCAAACAGATCTGAATCTTTATTATTTTTCAAGATTGGGACCACCAAGACTTTTTTGAAACTATCCACGCACTCATCATTAAGCCATATATCATTAAATATATCTATTAGAAATGTTAGAGCTACAGTGGGTAACTTAGATAACATGGGATATTTTATTTCATCGAGACCTGGAGCTGAGTTAGGGGAACTTGTGATAACTTCTTCCAATTCCACTAAACGAAAAGGTGAAAGTAAAGGGTGATTATTTTCAACTGTTGTCAATCAATAAGGATTGACTACCGATGGGGGGGGGGGGGGCAGGTTAACGAAGAACTTGGGGATCCAATCTTCATTGCTAGATTTTTTGAAGTTTAATGGAATACGTTGAATTTTTTTAGCTTGGTTCCACAACTCTGTTGCTGAAGTATTTTTATTAAGTTTAGAGCAACACATCTGCCAGCTACATTTCGCCTTTTGTTTAAGGAATCTTTTACATCTAGCCATTTCTTTTTTACACAAGTCAAAGTTTGCTTCTGTTGGGCACCTTTTGTAATAGACCAGAGATTGTTTTCGTAAAGCAATCGAATCATCGCACTCTTTATCCCACCATGGCGGCGGAGGACGACGGAAAACTTTGGGACATTTGTACGAGGCTATCGCCAGGTCAGCAGCATTATTGATCTTCTCTAGCCAGAAATTCATTTTGTCATTCGCGTTGTCAAATGCTGGAACGTCTATAAAAGTGTTTGAAATGATTGTTTTAAATGACACCCAGTTAGCTTTCTTCATGTTCCATTTGTTTTTTGGAAGACTATATTCTTCACAGGCTGAAACTTTGAAAATGTAACTTAAAAAAATCGGAAAGTGATCCGATCCTAATGAGTCAGACAGAACTTCCCAAAGTATATTATTAGCTATGTCAGGAGAGCATAGAGTGAGATCGACCACCGAATTGTTATTATGACGATCTAATCTAGTAGGTGACCCATTATTTAAAATAACAAGTCCTTCATTATCAACCGCATTAATAATCTGATATCCCAATTGATCATTTTTATACGAACCCCATGACATACTATGACCGTTAAAATCTCCCCCTATGATAAGAGGGGCGGATATTTGTTGAAAAATATTTATCCAATCATTATTTGAGGTCATAATATTCGGTGGTCTATAAATAGACATTAAGGAGATTGAATTATTGTTGGAAACAATGGTTACACCTCAAACTAAAACTTCATCCCTAAAATTATTTTGAAGTGAGATTTCTTCAAAAGAAATAGAATTTTTAATTAGAATTGCGACCCCAGCTTTACCGTCAAATCTATCCTTCCTAATCAAATTGTAGCCACTAAACTTTATCAACTGGTTTGGCTTAAACCAAGTTTCACTTATTAGAGCCACATCTATATCCTTTGTGAGTAAACAGTTCATCAAACTTAATTTATTAGAGACAGGGGAAGGAGCGTTCCACTGTATAATTTTTAGACAGCACTTTTTTGATGTCATTGCTATTAAAACGTAGAGTCATCTAACTCTAACACGTTATTTAATTCAGTCAAAACTATGTCCTCATTGAGGTTATTCAGGTCCTCAGGACTAGAACATTTAGAAAAAATTGAAAATATGCACTTAGACATTGTTTCAACCATTTTATTTCTTTCGGGAATATCAAAATTATTTGAACTTTTTTTAATGGGTGTAATAGGACCATCACCGCTAAATCTGAAGGGGAACATAGGTGGAGGAAAAGTTAGGTGAGCAGGAGGAGAAACCGCTTTACGCTTCTTGGACCTTTCCGGTTGAGAAATGAACGACTTATTCTGACTGTTGTTCTGCGGTAAGTTAACCGGCGGCGGTTGGCTAGCAGACGAAAGTGAACTACGCATGGTTACTTTTGGTAGAGGTGGGAAATTCCTAGAATTATTCTCTAGGCAATCATTTAACACATTAAATTTGTTATAAGAAGTTAGCTTGGCATAAGAAGACTCATCATAACCTCGAGCTTCATGATATGATAAATTAAATTCAGACATTACCTTTTTAATTTTTTTTTCTGTTTAATAAAATGTGTGCAATCTTTAGCTATGGACTTATGATCAGGAGCTTTACAAAAAATACAATAGCGATCATCAGGATCCATACAATTGTGATTATCAAATTTTTCTTTACCACAGTTTATGCATAACGTTTTTGAACTACGACACTGATTAGAAACATGACCAAAATGTAAACATTTATAGCATTGTACAACCCTGGATTCGAATGGTTCGACAGGACATACTACACTATTAATTACAACATGACTGGGAAGTACATTTCCTGCAAAAGTCAACACAACAGACTGTTTGGGAATATAAACAATTTCCCCTTCAAATTCTGATTTTCTCGTCATTCTGCGGATATGTGTGACTTGTGTGTCACAGTAAATATTGTCTTTAATATACTCTATGTCGAAGTAGGTGTCTACGTCCCATATAATTCCTTTCCTCTCCAGCAAATGGTTCGGAATAAATGCTTCTAAATTTTCTGATTGTAATTTCACATTCTTTACAAGGCTGTTTGCATCCCTCGAAGAATTTACTTGAACTTTAATTCTATTTATACCTACGCTACTGATTGCCCTGATGTTTTGAACTTTTAAATTTTTATGAAGAATATGTCCTACAAACATCGGATGCAGTCTACCTAAATTCTGTTTATCATCGGTTCTTTGCATATAAACATAAAAAGAATTAGTATTATACTTATCAGCGATATCAACATCAAATAACTTGATTAAATCCTTTTTTGCGGGTGGCGCTTCCTTGGAAACAGCTGTAGAATCGTTCGTTGATTCAGAAATATCGTCATAAACTTCACTTAAAAATGTATTATCCCTATTAACTTGGGCGTTATTTAACGTCCCACTAGGCCCCCGTTAGGGGCAGTAGCCATGATTGCAACACTCACTACATTAGCGATTGAAAAGCACCACAATTAGAATTAAAAAACTATAGATAATCAATAAAAATTGGAATACGTGCCGAAATATTAACAGATGCCGAAATATTAACAGGTGCACAGTGCACTGTGTGAACTCTCGGACGCTATGATAGGTCAAGATAGTTTCAAAATTTCACAAAAGTTCCTTGTTTTAAATAAAAACATAAGCCTGTCAAGATGAATAATCAATATAGCACGGAAAACGGAATGTTAAGGTATGATAAATGTTAATGTTTACCATCTGGAGATGCTTAGATAGCGATAACCGTTGTCTTCTTAATATGGAAGTTTTAAACGTCTTTCTTTCATAAGTTACAAAATTAAAGTGTATCATACGTGAATCGAGACGTAACGTAGTATTCAATCATCAAAATTGTAATTAAATATAGCCTTGTTTATAGTTGAAATAATTGGTATAGAAAAAATCAGATAGTAATTTTTATTTTATCTATTTTGAGTATTATATTTATTCATTTATTAGTTGTAAAGTTAATAATAATATCATTTCTTATTATCTTCAATTATCATAGACATTCTTCTATCATTATCCTTCATTTCTTATTGTTATTATCAAATTTTATTGTTGTTGTTGAGTACGAGTTTATCTGATTAATATTAGCGTTTACATTTCCACTTGCCTCCCAGTGTGTTAAATTTATAAGTGTCTTGTGAAATAAAAGGATAAGTGTAAACGATATTTCTCGCAGTTGATCTGGCTGATTATTGATTGGAATTAAACTCCAACGTGTCATGGTTCTTTGAATTACATGTCCACACTGTGAATAAATACATAGATTGAGGAATAGGAATAATATAAATTCCTCAAGTAAATAGTACAGTCATTTAAAGACTTTATTTCGGAATATCTTTGTACAGTTGATCTTTGTCTGAAACTTGTTGCAAAATGTTTTTGATGTCATGAGCATCATTGGTCACCCAGTCTCACTCATCATGGGGAATTTTTGATGTTATTTTGAGATAGAGATACCCACTCGGGGGTTTTTGGGGTCTCTTATTACGATTCCGAAGTCAATAATAACATAATTATTCATCATTACCTGGAAATTGGCCAATTGACATCGGAAGTTGATGATATTCAACATAGTTTATACCTTTTTCTTGCAAAAAATGGACTCAATTGTTTTTCTTGAACTAGCAATTATATACCGAATTCAAAGATGACCAGCTCATTTATAATCGCCCGGAAGTTGGTCAACTTGAACCGGAAGTTGATGGAATTCACCATGATTTAGACCATTTACTTGCAAAAAATGAACTCAATTGATTTTTTTGAGCTATCAATCTCTATACCAAATTTGAAGATAACGAGATCATTCATAATTGGCTAATTAAAACTGGAAATTGCAAAAAATGAATTGAATTGCTTTTTTTCGAGCTAACAATCAGTATACCATAGATAAATAAATTATCAATCTATAACAGCCGGAAAATTGACCAATTGGAACTGGAAGTTGATAAGGTGCATAAGATTTGATGCTGTTTCATATTCCTATGACATATTAAAAAAATCAGTAATATCATATTTTGATGATAACATACACCATTTGAGGGCAACAAACGAATGAAAAGTTTTAGTTACTCAACATTATTATTTTTACATTTACAGTTTGTCATCACATTCATTCGGTATAGTGATTGCTAGCTCAAAAAAACCAATTGAGTCCATTTTTTGCAAGAAAAAGGTATAAATTATGTTATATATCATCACCTTCCGGTGCCAATTGTCCAATTTTCAGGTGATGATGAATATTTCTGTTATTTTTGACTCCGGAATAGTAATTGGAGACCCCAAAAACAAATGGATGGGTATTTCTGTCTCAAAATAACAAGTTTTTTGGGATCTGAAAAATTTGTCAATTTAAATTGTTTATAAAAGGTCAATTGGTTAATAAAGCAATTGTTGTGCCAATTTTCCATGGTGAAACTGGATGATCAATGATTCTTAGAACATCAAAAACATTTTGCAACAAGTTTCAGACAAAGATCAACTGTACAAATATATTCCAATAGTTGCCGATTTCTCGTCTAAGATGACTATACTAAACGTTTTATAGAGGTTCATAGAGAGAGAAAGCCATGTTACATAAGTCTTGTTAAGTTATGCTTGCTTGGTAATATTATTGGATGTTTTGCTCTTGGTTTCATATAAGTTGTGAGATCTGTTTTTCCACTGAGAACAAGAAGTCCGTGGTCGTCTAAAGCTTGGGAGAGTTAAACAGTTATCATTATTTTCATCCACATAGAAAATCCTTGTAAATTTAGGAAATGATGAGCATCATCTACTGTTGCAACAAAAGTCACAGATTTATTTTTCTCTCCAAATTCTTCCGCAGTCGCTGCTGAATTTTGCGGTCGCCAAGAATAAATGTCGGAACCACTTTTCGAAATGTATTTTATGTCCTCAGTCTTTAAAATATGTTCCGGTGGTAATATCTGCAGCCTTGAAAATTTACTAGAAAACGTACTAAAAAATTCAAAATATACATAGAATTCCTACCATATTCTTCTATAACCACAATTGTTAAAAGTAGTATCTACATAAGTGATATCAAATATTTTACAACCCCTCATTCATACGATATGGTTAAAAGTTTCATTAAACATAATTCAATGTGGTTGGAAAACACAGGTAAATCCATAACTCTTTTTGTCTGATTTCACTTTTGGGAAGATACGACGTTCAAGCTTGGCATGTCATAATAGATAGATAGACAGATAAATATATAGATTTATTCTCAGACGACTTCGCTTGCAATGTATTCACATGTCAGGTACAATATAAAATGAAATGTCATTAACATAGGTGGTATTTCTTTGCTTGACACTTTTAGGAGACATTCACGCTAATTACTTATTAACTACAAATTATGTAGCTAAAATCAAGACACTTTACAAAGAACCAATTGAAAATTTAAAACCGGAAGAAATGACACATTAAGAAGCGAACATTCTAGGCAGTTTCTTTCAGGAATCATTCACTGTAGGAATAAATCGTTTGCTGTAATAGAATTTTCTGTATATTCTTTTTCAAAAGTTTAGTGCCCAAGTTATCGAAGGAATTTAGATTCTTGTTGTTAAATTGAATGCGCATATGGTTTATACCTTGTTGACATAATATTGTTTCATTACAGTGTTGTGGTGTATATGACAGTTTACTTAGAATTGATCTTCATTTTCATGAACATATAGGATGTAAGCAAGTATGAACACACAAGTGACGATGAGTATCTTAGTTTTATTGAATAGGTTTCTACAACTAGTACGATAATTAACCTTACACTTTCATCTGATACATTTCCTTCGAATTTCAAACATGGACTCCACATAAGGATTGTCTCTCCACATTATTAATGCATAAGACATTCTACTATAGGAATTTTCAATAGTACGTTGTGAATGCGCTAGAACTTATTTGCATCGTTCGCCGTATAGAGAAAATTGGTTAGAATAATTTCTTGGTAAGTATTTCGATGTGCATAAGCCATTTTTAATTCTGTTAAAAATTTAACTCTAGGAACTTGATGTTCTGATTTTCGGCTGAGTGATTCATGATGAACATTTTGAGCTGTTCACACTTAAATGTAATTTTGCAACAAAACCATTTTCCCGCTTCTTTTTCCGACTCTGATGTCTTATCTGTCACTTCCGATATGTTTCTCCTACTGCTAATCAAATTGCTAGCTAGCATCCGCGAATAAGCATGTTTTGACATATAAAATGTTTGGTAGGAGGTCATTGATATAAATCAACAGTCCTCTTCTAATACAGAGCCTGAGGAGCGCCAATGTTTATTTTCTCATAGTCGATTTTCGGTTACGGTTCGCATATTGATTTATAACTATAAGGTAGAATTTGATTATTCCTAGTAGCGCTTTAATTTTTCAATCATTATATTGTCGCTTACTCTGTCGAAAGCTTTACTAAATATCTGCTCAATTAAGTCTATTATCGCTATAGTTGTATTCCTATCGTTTCGGTAATCATGTTGACAGCCTATTTCTATTCTATCGTCAAGTAGTTTTCAGGATCGTTTTTGTCTCCCATTTTATGAGCTGGAACGACTTTTGCAATTTTCATGGGAAAATTCCTTAGGTAAAGCATTGATTCATTAGTATCCTCAGAGAGGATTTAAAGTATCAAACTTTGTGCACATCTGTATTGAAAAACTTTAAATTGGAATTCGACCGGGGACGTGTGTCAGAATCGAGCGTTACTTTGCCGAGTATAAAAGGAGAAGCTAGAGAGACAGAGCACTTTCTTGGCACCGTCAGTTTTGGTGAAATTCACGAACTTACCGAACATTATTATTATTTACCAAGACTTTCTTGAGAAATATATGTATGAAGCCGATTATTTTCGAAATATAATTTTCCGAATAAGCTATTCAATTTTTATCGACCTTTGGTACATTATATAGATATGAATACACTTACTACGATCTGGGTTGCTTACTGAGACCTAGGAGTGGATAATATGAGAATTCACTCACTACAATCTGAGTTGTCTACTGAGACCTAGGAGTGGATAATATAAGAATGCACTTACTACATACTTGATTGTTTACTGATAGTCCAAGCAATGAGCCGGGATTTCAGCTATAATAAAAAAAAGACATGTAGGTCAGAATCGAAAAATTTTTCTGAGATTCGATTCGTGGGGTTATCAGGATCATTCATAATAACAAAACCTCACTCGTCATCCTTCCTCACCCCCTTGGGGCCAGAAATGGCCCCCAGAAGGGTAATTTCGAATTTAAGATGCACCAAGGGGGTTTTTTGGGTCGCTGATCACGATTCTGACGTTAGATTTACTTGAAATCAATTCTAGGGGTGGAAAATCGATCAAATTTTTCATTTTTGCACCCTTATAGATCATTTTGACAATGTATATATTTTTGATTTTAAATACACCAAGGGGGGTTTTTGGGTCGCTGAACACTATTCCAGCAACAGATTTTCAGAGGTTTTTTTTTTCGGTTATTATTGTTATAGGAGGATAGATATTACGTTCATTGGTCAGCTGATAATCTTGTTGTAAACTATGAAGCCTTTATATATAACTTTGAAGGTTCATCGATAATTTGAAAATTTTTGTGTTCACATATTTGAGAATTCACCCGGAAACGACGCAACAATAACAACTATATACAAAACAACACACAACTATATAAAACTATATACTATATTCCTATAACAATAATAACTATATACAAAATATCGGTTGCTCACAATAGGAGCATAAGCCGGTTTCTCAAAATATGTTGTAGAAACAGTAGGTCAAAGAATATTACTGAATGATTAAATATCTGTGTTATTTTTTCAATATTTTATGAGGAACTTCTTCTCAAAACATCATTATTTAACACATAAACAGATTATAAATAACAAATCATTAAAATATAATAAACTATCATTTATATTTAATTAGTCAGAATTGATTGATGTTAAGAGGGATAAAGTGCCTAGAACACAATGAGTCAAATACCATCCGAATTGCTGCAGGCGATTTCAAATATGATGATCAGCGCAATTCAGACGGCAGCAGTAAACGCCATTCCAGCAGCTGGTGCAGGTGTACCCGGAGCTAGTACATTCATGAAACCCACTGTATTTTCTGTGAGCATGTACAGATTCACCCAGGAATTGACGGTAGAAGACCGTTCATATGGGTGCAGAATTGAATAACGCTTTGAAATTTTTACTCGATCCTCTTCCTCCTGAAAACCTTTCATAAGAAAATTAAGAAAAGGAACTTATCGAGCGTTTTGATCGAACAAGAAATAAATATGCTGAAAGTATCAAATTCCGACAAATCAATCAGCAAGAAAAGGAGGATCACAACGAGGCTTAGGTACATACCCTGGGCCCAAGGAGCTGCGCAAGGAGCATCGCAAGATAGTGATGATGGAGACCGGTATTTATGAAATGGGTGCGGATGCTTGCACATAAGAAGTCAATGTTTTTTTCTGGACAAAACTTATAGAAACTGTGGAAGAAAAGGCCACATAAGCCGAGTTTGTCAATCGAGATCGCAACAAAACACAGCACATATATCAAACACGGAGCAGCCAAACGACAGTATTAACCAAGATGTCGATTCAATCGATTACTTTTCAAAATTAATGTCGTTGGTGGCACCAAATCAGTAGATCGGCGGATGATAGAGGTTCAAATCGATGGACGCTCCTTAAAGATGGAGCTGGACACTGGTGCACCGTGTGCCATAATCAGTGAGAATACATTACGATCTATTAAACCCAGATTTTCATTAAAGCGCTCCGACAGGTGATTCGCCAGTTACACGCGCCACAGAATCGATTGTCTCGGTCGACTTCCCGTTAATGTTACAATTAAAAATAAGACGCGGAGGCTTAATCTGTATGTTATCAAAGGCGACTTTGATTAGTTACTGGGCCGAGAATGAATCGGACATTTCACTTCTGAGATACATTTTCCCAAACTTTTTCCAGAATCAGAACAAATTCACACTATTTCAACTGTGACACCCTGTCTCACCCCGAATCAGAGAAATAGTTTGGAACTCTTTTTGAACAAACATGAAAATGTGTTCAGCGACACAGCTGGTGAACTGAAAGGACAACCTGCAACAATACACCTGAAACCTGGGGCAACGCTGGTCTTCGCCAAAGCAAGAGATATTCCATTAGCTCTTCGTGAAACATATGCTACAGCAATTGAAACAAAAATCGCATCAGGGCACTTTGTGAAAGTTGACTATTCGAATTGGGCATCAACGACTCATGTGGTTGTTAAAAAAAACGGGAAACTCCGCATCACAGGCAATTACAAACCTACACTCAATCCGCGCATGATAATAGACGAACATCCAATTCCCAAGTCAGAACACATGTTTAATCAGATGAAAAGCGCCAAATTTTTTTGTCATCTGGACATAACTGACGCCAATTCTCATCTTTTGGTTGATTACTAATTTAGTGAGGCCCTGACCCTCAATACACCAACTCATGGATTGATACGGCCAACACGAGCAGTCTATGGGCGGCTGACATTCCTGCCATATGGCAGCGACGCATGGAGGTTGTATTAAAAGATCTTCCAAATGTCGAAAGTTTTTTTGTTGACATAGTGGTGTATGCGGAAAACTTTGAAAGAATGATGGAAATAGCCGATCTTACTCTGGAACGCATGAAAACCCATGGACATCGGCTCAATGGTGGAAAATGTGTGTTTGGAACAACATCGATCATGTTTCTGGGACTTAAAATCGATGCCCAAGGTATTCATGAATCTGATAAGCATATTCAAGCTATTTGCGATGCACCTAAACCAACTTCGAAAGAGGATATGCAGCTATTCCTGGGTAAGGCGACTTATTACAGCTCATTCATTCCAGACCTGGCAACAAGAAATCGACCTTTGCGAAACATGCTTCTCACAGACAAGTTTGAGTGGACACCGGAAGCAGAAAAAGCCTATGAGTACATTAAAAATTCTCTTATATCGCCCAAAGTCCTTATGCCGTACGACCCATCGTTTCCTCTAATCCTGGCAACAAACACCAGCAGAACGGGCCTCGGTGCTGTATTATTACACTAGCTCAAGGATGGACGAGAACGCCCCATCGCCTATGCAAGTCGAACCATGAGCTCAACCGAACAAAAATATCCACAAATAGATAAGCACTTGCAATAGTGTGGGCGGTACAAAGATTTTTCTATTATCTCCACGCTCGACATTTCATACTGTATACCGATAACAAAACACTGTCACAGATACTGCACCCCGAAAAATTGATACCAGTACTCTGTATTAGTCGGATGGCAAACTAAGCTGACTACCTAGCTCATTTTAATTATGAAGTTATATTCAAACGGAACTGAATGCCAACGCAGATTATTGTTCACGAGTACCATTGCCTGCACAAGTTAACAGTATTTGTCAAAATATTGCACAAGAAAAGGGTGAGAGAGAAGATTATGATGAATTCGACGATTTCATTATACGACAAGTCCAACAACTGCCAGTTCGTGCAGAACATATAGCTCGAGAAACCGCAAAAGATCCTCATCTAGGCAAAATCCTGCGCCTGGAATCAGGACAAAGTCTCGCGCGCTTCGGCTATAAAGCACCTGAACTTGAATACAAAATCGCAGCAAATTGTCTGGTTTTCGAGTACAGAGTAATTGTCTCATTAGAACTTCGCCAAGCCGTCCTTAATGATCTACATGCAGCACACTTAGGTATCGTGAAAATGAAAGGTATGGCTCGCTTTTGTATATTGGTCTGGTATTGATGCAGACATCGAGCGCATAGCAAAATCTTGCAATGATTGCGCCACCAAAATTTCGTGAACATCATTGGGAATATCCACAGGGGCCATGGGAACGTATTCACAGAGATTATGCGGGACCTTTTACTGGGAAAATGTTACTCATAATCTCCTTACTCATCATCTCCGATGCTTACAGTAAGTGGCTTGAGCTCAAAATCACCGATAAGACAACAACAAGTGCAACAATAACTATCCTCGATGAAGTTTTCGCTGCTTACGGCGTTCCTACTGTTATAGTTTCTGATAATGGTCCCCAGTTTTCCTCTATCGAATTCAGAGATTTCTTGCAGCACATTGGAGTCAAGTACCACAAATTCACAGCTCGTCACTATCCGTTAACTAATGGCCAAGCGGATAGACGTGTACAGACAGTCAAGGATCACTTTAAGATAATGGTCACGACACCTGGTTCTCTGCAACGAAATTTAAATGAGTTTCTGCGTCAGTATCGTGAAGCCCCGCATTCCACTACCCGCCAATCCCCAGCACAGATCTTTCTCGGGCGTTCCCTGCGCACTCGCCTCGATCTTTTCAAGCCTGAAAACCTCCACACGAAAATCAACGTAAAACAAGGAGCTAGCCTCGAACCCTCTTTCCATTTGTTCTATCCAGCTCAATCAGTTTACTTCCTGTCACGTAACCCTCGGCAGGGTGATCTCCACTACGAGATTGATTTTTTTGGAAAACATTGATCAAATACGAGGACACGAAAAAAACATATCTTCGTTACAGCCAAATGACGACATTCGTCGTCCAGAAAACCCTAACTTGAACCAACGGCGAACTCATTTTTATTAATCAAATGTATCCGCATCACAAATTCCATCAGTGGTTACATCTCCTAGGAATGCACTGGAGGTAATAATGTCTCCTGCACCACCGGTTCTAATCTCGCCGAGTACGCCTCGAAGATCTTCACGTGTCAGTAAACCTCCACAGCGGTTTTCTCCGAGTTAAGGGCAACTTCAGAATGACGACTTCTCAGACGCAAGAATACTCCGAGGGGGGAAGGAATGTTGTGTTTGAATGATTGTGATTCTCATTTTTTTTTGTTAAAAAATATCATATAATAATATTTGTCACTGTCATTGAAATTAATTGACAGAATTCATTGATGTTGATTATTCTCTTAATAAACGATATAGAAAGATCATTATTAGCGACCCGAAAAATTCCCTTGGTTGATTTAAGATCCAAAAATAACATATATTGCCAAAATGATCTATAAGGGTGCACAAATGGCCTATTTGATCGATTTTACAACCCCAGAATTGATTTCAAGTACATCTGACGTCAGAATCGTGATCAGCGACTCAAAAAATACCCTTGGTGCATTTTAAATTCGAAATTACCCTTTTGGGGGCCATTTCTGGCCCAAGGGGGGAGGAGGTTTCATGTGTTATGAATGATCCTGATAACCCTACGAATCGAATCCTATAAAAAATTTTTGATTCTGACCTACATGTCTTTTTTTTATTTTCCGGTTCGTTGCCTGGACTATGAGACCTAGGAGTGGATAGTATAAGTTGAGTTTTATGTATTTATACGCCTTGAGGAACAAATAAATGTTATCTTGTCCTATCTTGTCTTATTTGTCTACGATTATTGGACTATGAAGCTTATTTAAAATTTCCAGTAACTGATTGACTCTAAATAGCTTGTGAAATTTCAATGTAGTGGCACACAACTGAGACAAACGCTAAAATATAATTTCTGATGGTGGTAGGGGAGCAAAAATTGGAGCATTGAAGTGTGATTTCTGAAGAAATATCATTTCAGACAATGTTCAAAATCGGATTATAATACTAGTTCTGGTACCTCTCGAAATATAAGTTGCAAATCTCGGCAACTCCATCTTGAATTTCACCCATGATGAAGATTAATTCTCTCTTCACTTCGGGCACGCATATAATAGAGAAATTCTCCAGGAAGTGACTTGATACTTCAATTAGAGCATCTTTTGGCCAACGGAAGAACCAATCCACAGTGCACCCAGAAATTAATCCCGGGAATTTCAAAGCTCTGCTTCTGAATTTTTCTCCAACCTGTATCAAAGATGAAGGTAAGTTTTATCATTTGAATGAAATGTTCCATCCTATTAGGAACGTAAATACAGAGTGTAACACGACCAACGTCCGTGTTATGAAGTAGAAGACCGTTCAGATGAAACAGTGAATTATTTTGCGGTCTGCATCTGTCATTTTCAACATGTGATTGTATTTCAAAAACGGTTGTACCTAGATATAGCACAGGGCTCATAAATATATCTAAAATCATTTACAAAATTCGAAAATATAAAATAGGATGTCTGTTCTATTTGAAATAGGCAAGTTAATCTTCACATCCGATATAATCATATGTGCCAGATTCTTAAAAATATTCAAGCTAAAAGACAACCATAGATTTCAATACATAACCATCTCGAAAATTTCCTCATGCGATATCGATAGTGGGCATTCGTCGTAAGACAACCTGTAGGTATTAAATGATGTGATTATATAAGTAACGCATTTAAATAGAACAAATAAGTATCCAATACGATTCTTTCCAAATTGATAAAGATTCAAATCATGACCGAAATGAACTGTGATCCATAGATCACTTACTCCTATAACTCGTTGGAACTGAAAATACATTGCATATCGTTCGAAATAGATGGTTGTGGAAAAACAGCAAATTACACTTTATCCCAATATATTGAGAGTTCACCAGAAAGTGTCTCACAAGGGTCAATGCTAGGAAAAATAACATATTATTATTATTTTCACGAATTACCCACTATTATTGTTAACTCCGTTTGTTAGCTCATACTTTCGGACACTTCTTCGGGATAATTGTATGGTTGTGATATATATTCAGTAGTTGTAGAAAACATCAGATTATACTATACTTCATTAGGAAACTCTCTCCAATCAACAATATATGTATTTTACAATATGAACACAATAATCATTCCAAACCTGAGGTGTAACATTTCTGCAAGCCTCCTTAGATCAATTTGAGCAGTTTGTGAATTCTTCTTTCACGTTTGGCATTTAAATACCAACTACAATTGATTGCATGAATTCATCGGATCTGAATCTGATTATTTCATTACGATTTTCAGGCCCCAGATTGTTTTTGAAGTTTACTCCTCGTCGAGAAGATCTGCTAGGGTCCTCAATACAGAAGTAACACAATGCTGTCTATGTGTCTGTAAAGCTGTCGCTTTATCGCAGGTAGTATCAGAGTAGAACCAGAGCCCAGATGGTAGTGCTGAACGATTACAATTAAAATTGCGGGCTCTAATTGCAACTAGTGCTTGTTGATATATTCATGTACAACTGTTGGTGATGGAGCAGAATTGAAATTCCGGAACCTTCCAGAAATCAATTTATTCGTGGAATGAACATTAACGTTTCAAACTGAACTACCATATGTTTATGTTAGAGCAATTCGGAAGGAAATTCAAGGAATATACTTCACCTCTTACAGGTACGATCGAATCAGGCCCTGAATAGTTGAATTGAAAAAACAAATACGGTATGTTAGGTCAATTATCATAAAGCGGATAAGCATACAATTATGGACATTTGACAACCTTCAAGGAAGTGGATACAATTAGTTCGTACTTAAAACGATATACGCTGTGCGGGAATATAAGCAGTGCAGGTGGAAATGTATCTAAACGGTTTCGAAACTAGAACCTGCTATATTTATATTTCTTATTTCAAATCTAGGGAATTCAATTGATCTAGCTCTAGTCTTAGGACATGGAATGGCACTCGTTGTAGAATGGTATCAGAACTAGCATGCACGACACTTCCAAGTACTTGATACCTGCAGATTATTACTGCTAGTTATGCGTAGTGTACAAGAACTGTAGGTGTTGTATATCACCATGTACTTTATTATTCAATTTTGATTGTGTGTTGTCATGGTAGATGTCATACATATTGATAACTTATGTGATTGTCAATAAAATAAAACTAGCACGTCAATAGTTTTCAATTCGTTTATCTATACAGAATAGTTTGACCTAAAGAAAGAAAACTATCTGAAGATAAGTTTTCTAACATTTGGCGACCGTGACAGGACACTCTATTTTAAGTATGGACAAAACGAAGAGAGCCCTAGATCTACACCGAACTGCTCTTAAGAAGATATGTAGTAAGATTCAAGACGATTTATCCATGAACACATAAGATTTGATTGATATTCAGAGTAATATCAAAGTTGTAGAAGAAAAAATGCTCCGGATAGTTGAACTGAATCAACTTTTTCTTGATTTGATGTTGGATTCAGATGACTGTGAAGACAGTAATGAATGCTGAAGTTGAAGTTATGGATAATTTGAGTTCTCAGTACCACAAATTAAAGTTTCGTTGTGAAAATTTGGTGTGTCGAAAAGAAGTCTCAAAGAAATCAGACTCGAAAGGTAAACTGAAGATTCCCAAATTAGAATTTCGCCAATATGGAGGTGATTTGAAGGGATGGCTCGGGTTCTGGAATCAATTCAGTAGGATTGATGAAGATTCTGATATAGAGGAGGGAGACAAGCTTCAGTATCTCATTCAAGCCACCATATCAGGTTCTAGAGCCAGACTAATTGTGGAAAGTTACCCTGCCACAAAAGGTAACTATGAAAAGGCCATCGACAGTTTGAGAAGAAGATTTGGTAGAGAAGACTTATTGGTAGAAGTATATGTCAGAGAACTCCTCCAACTAGTTTTAACAAACCTTCATACCAAGAATAGATTATCAACCTTTTTTGATAAAATTAAGTCACAACTAAGAGCCCTAGATAGTTTGGGTGTAAAATCTGATACTTGTGCTGCTATGTTGTATCCCTTAGTGGAGTCTTATTTAGGAGAAGATTTAATAAGAGCTTGGCACAGGAGTCAATTTTATTCCATTGAGTCAAATTTGAAGAAACGTCTTGACGCTCTGATGGATTTCCTTGAACAAGAAGTGATGAACGAAGATAGGATTTCTCTAGCTATGATCAGTTTTAAGGACAAGAAGAATCAAGAAGATAGAAATACAATTAACAATACAATTAACGTGCCCACCGCTTCTGAACTGTTCAATGAAGGTGTTCCCCGATGTGTTTTTTGTGAAGGAACGCATTCCTCCTATCAGTGTAAAGAAGCTGGGAAATTGAGTTTTGCAGAGAAGAAGCAGAAGTTGTCTGCATGCTGTCATTTGTGTACTAGATTTGGTCATATAGCACGGCGATGTCGTCTAAGGGAAAATTGTGATAATTGTCGAGAAAAACATTGTACCCTTATGTGTTATAAACAAGTTTTGAAGGCGTCTAATACAAATGAAGTCAAGTCAGATAGTCATGAAACAGAGAAAGCTGAACAGAATCTGACCAACCATACATATACTGAAGTTTTTCTACAAACCATGGTAGTTAAACTTAAAGGTGAAGATCAATCGAAGCAAGTGAGACTTTTGATTGATACTGGTTCCCACCAGTCCTATCTTACTGAAAGGATTGTCGAGGAGATAGGTTATATTCCGATTCGAGAAGAAGAGCTGGTACATTCGCTTTTTGGAGGAATACAAAGTGAAACAGTGAAACATACGTGTTATAAAATTCGACTCTATAGTCTTACTGAAGACTACAGCTGCAACTTTGAAGTTTTGGACCAGCCATTGATCTGTAGCAAAGTTAGTTCTGTGAGAAAACAACCTTGGTTAGAGGATGAATTGAAACTCATGGGCATTGAAATCAGAGATACAACAGATGAGCTCATAGATGTGTTAGTTGGAGCTGATGTAGCTGGTAAGCTATATTCTCGACGAAAACATGATCTGAAATGTGGTTTGGTAGCAGTTCACACGTTATTGGGTTGGACACTTATGGGAAAAGTAAAAAATGTTGATCGTCATACATCGTCCATGATGATAACCTCGATGTTTTCAAAAATGTTGCTATATCTAACCTCTGGAGTTTGGATGTGCTTGGTATTGAAGATCTTAAGAGGATGAAGTCTTCACAAGAACAAGAGCAAGTAATTATGTATTATTTTTTGAGTACTGTTAAACAGAAAGATAAGCGATATGAAGTGAGCATGCCTTGGATTGAAGGTCATCCTCCCTCACCTTCAAATTTTGATTTGTCATATAAAAGACTTTTAAATACTACAAAAAAGTTAAAGAAAGACAATTTTTACGATGTTTATGATGAAGTCTTTAACGATTGGCTAGTAGAAGGTGTCATAGAATGCTTACCTTATAGCGGATCTATTGAAAAGTCAACTCAGTTTGGTCATTTCTTACCTAATCATCCTGTTTATAAACTCAATACAATAGCAGTACTATACCTGTACTTCCAGTATTTGATGGTTCTTCGAAAGAAAAGACTCAACCTTCACTAAACCAGTGTTTGGAGAAGGGAGTGAATCTTATTGAGCTGATTCCTTCCATGATATTGCATTTTCGAACAGAGAAGATTATTGCTGATATCAGACGAGCTTTCCTTCAGATTGAGTTGAACGAAAATGATCGAAATTTTATGAAGTTCTTATGGTATGATAATGATGGAAATTTGGAAATTTTCAGACATGCATGTGTGGTATTTGGTGTAACATGTAGTCTTTTTTTGTTGAGAGCTGTTACAGAATACCATCTGAAAAAAAACTATGGATAAATCAATTTGTGGAAAAAGTAATTACTCTTCAGAAGTCATTTACGAACTGATGAAGTCTTTTTACGTGAACAACGTTGTATGTAGCAAGTGTGAAAGATGAAGAAGCTCTACACCAATTTATAGAACAGTCAAAAAAAATTCTGGCTGATGGAAAGTTTGAGTTGAGAAGGAGGGAGCATTCTTCAACAAGAAAAATAGAAGGAGCATAAAGAAGTAATGTCTTGGGATTAATATGGAATCGTGGGTTGGATACATAAGAACTTTCTTCAGAATGGTTTGACAAAATAAACACAATTAATGTAACCAAAAGAACCATTTTGTCTGCAGAACATGAACTTTTCGATCCTATTGGTTTTTCCTGTCCAGTATCATTGTTCCCAAAGTTTCTACTTCAGAAGACATGGTCTATGAATTTGAGTTGGGATGATAAAATCGATGGTGAAGTTCGAGATGATTTTCCGAAATGGTTACAAGAATTACCCTATTTGATAACCATCAAAATACCACGTTGGATATTATCCAGTTCGAATTCTATAGTACCAGTCAATCAATCTGTTCACGTTTTCTGTGATGCAAGTTCTACTGCTTATGCAACTTGTATTTTTTTAAGAACAGAAAATAGTGGAAAAATTGAAGTAAGATTGATAGAAGCAAAATCCAGAGTGGCTCCTATCAAGAAGTTAACAATTCCTCGACTTGAACTGTTGGCTGCGACAATTGGCGTTAGGATGTTTCAAAATTTCAAAGAAAACTATGAACCGCGAATACAAGTCTACTGTTGTCAGATTCTTCAACAGTACTGTCGTGGATTAAAAGACAAGATCAGTGGAAACCCTTTATCTGGAATCGAGTTGAAGAAATCAGATGTTTTTCGAAGCCTCAAGATTGGTATCACGTTCCTGGTGACATGAATCCAGCAGATCTTCCATCGAGAGGTAGTTCACCCAAAACATTAGCTGATGGCAGATGGTGGGAGGATCCTAAGTGGTTGTATGATCCGGTTCCACAATGGCCGAGCCAAAATGTTGACTATGATGAAGAAGAAATAAACAAAGAAAAACGAAAAACTGTGGGTTCTTCCCTTTCTGTGACCAAAGAATGTACATGGTACTATCGGTATTTTTCAAAAGTTCAGCAAAATTGTTAATCTTGTTGTATGGATTAAGAGATTTATAACGATTGTTATGAAGCAAGATGGTAATCATTATGGAATTTTGACTGATCAAGAACTGAAAGGTGCAACAAGAAAGTTTTGAATCAATAAAAGATTCGAAGTTATCATCATTGTGTCCGTTTTATGACGAAGAAGGATTGATGAGGTTACACACTAAAATTTCTGATAGAAATGATAGAGTAGAATTTTGTATGCCATATGTTTTGCCATCAAACCACGAAGTTGTTAGACGCTTGATTTTCGAGAAACATATTAAGAATGGTCACGTCGGTATTCAGTCATTGATGCGAATTCTGAGAGAAAACTATTGGATTCTGAAATGTAGTTGCACCGTGAGATCTGTAATAAGCCGATGCACTACTTGCAGAAGATTCAGATGTAAACTACTCGACACACCTGCGATAAGTTTACCAGAGACTAGAGTTCGTGACGCGGCAGTTTTTGAAGTCCTTGGCACAGATTTGGCGGGTCCATTATACTTGGAAACTAACGAGAAGGTTTCGATAGTCCTCTACACGTGTGCACTGTACAGAGCAGTACACCTTGAATTGACCGCTTCTCTGTCAAGTAACGAATTTTTACAGACCCTAAGAAGATTTTAATGCTTTCTGCAATTTAGATTGGACAGAAGTGGTTAAATGTTGTTCTACAATACAACAAATCGACTGGCGGTTCAATCCTCCAACAGAAGCATGGTGGGGTGGTTAGTGGGAGCGTCTCATAAGACTTATGAAAGATGTACTACGTGAAATTGTTGGGAAAACTTGCCTCAATTTTGAAGAACTGCAGACAGTGCTTTGTGACTGTGAAGCAGTATTGAATACTTGACCTTTAACTTACATGTCTGAAGACCCAAATGATTGTATTGTCCTCACACCGGCTATGTTTCTACAAGACATTAAAGAAGTTGGAGTAGCAGACATTGATTAAGTTGAAGTCAAAGATATAACTGAACACTACCGATATCGTTTGAAATTGAAAGGAGATTTGAACAAACGATTTAAGTCTGAATATTTAGGCCAACTAACATTATTTTCGGAGAAGTCTAATGACACTGTAAAAGTAGGGGATGTTGTTCTCATATCGGATTAAAATAAGAAAAAATTGGAATGGCCTATGGGTCGAATTGTCGAAACGATACCTGCACGTGATGGAAAAATAAGAATTGTAAGGTTAAAGACCGCGTCTAGTGAGCTGTTACGACCAGTCCAGCGATTGTTAATGTTGGAGATCGGAAGTTCGCAAGATCTTTCGAAGAAAGTGGTAGAGAAAGAAACGAAAGAATCTTGGATAGTAGACTTCCGCGGACAGCTAATCTTGAAAAATCTTGTCTTCCGGATGGATTTCGCGTCACAATAGCTCGACTTGATGCCGACGTTTCGCCAATCATTACAGGTGGCATCTTCAGGGCAGGCTTGAGGCTTGAACTGAAACTGGTTCTACTGGTTTCTGTAGCCGTATTTATTGTAGGAAAATCCTTCACGCTACATAGTTCACTGCCTTTGTTTCGGTGGTTAACTTCGTTCCGGCACCTGACCCTGTCGTTGTGCGCGATCATGTGAGAAGTGGAATTTTCGAGGATGAGTTTCCAAATGTTGGGAAGGTAATATCCTGAGTCACGGTTCAGATTATTCGGATGTTTCAGGATTTCTATAGCTTCAAGGATTTTTCGCTGATAGAAGTTTGGGGCTCGGGCTAGGATTTTTGTATCTTCGAAGAGGTTT
This sequence comes from Endomychus coccineus, assembly GCA_958510875.1. NCBI lineage: Eukaryota > Metazoa > Arthropoda > Insecta > Coleoptera > Endomychidae > Endomychus > Endomychus coccineus. The sequence goes on along the minus strand of OY294069.1, from coordinate 107,092,987 downwards.
TGATGATTTGTGTCAAACTTGTGTTTCGCAAGTGCAGATCTACTGGTGTCACGAAGCCTTGTACATCGCTCATGTTCTTCCACACGAGTAGCTACTGTACGACCTGTTTCACCAATGTAGACTTTACCGCAAGAACAGGGAATGCTATAAACACCTCCTAAGTGGAGAGGAGGAAGAGGATCTTTGATAGGTTTGTAAAACTGAGATAATTTTGGAAGTGTGGAAAAACGGGTAGAAATATTATGTTTTTTGGGGATTTTGGAAATTCGATCTGTTATATTTTGAATATATGGAAGATAGGCTGTGGATAAAGCTGGCGGGGGGGTTTCTGGCTCAGGTCGATTCGAAATCTTAGGTGAAGTGTATTTCTTTATGGATTTTTGAATGTTGTAATGGGAGAAATTGTTTGATAATAAGGCAGATGAAAGATGTGTTAATTCTGATTTTGAGGATTGAGGCTGAGATAGGTTGACAGCTCTGTGGACCAGGGAATTTATGACAGATTGCTTTTGGGCAGGGTGGTGGTGGGAAAGATCATTGAGGTATCTATCGGTATGGGTGTATTTTCGATACACAGAATGTCCTAAAGTACCGTCAGTCTGTCGAATACCCACTACATCCAGGAACGAGAGTGAAACCTTGCGATTCGACTTCCATGGTGAAAAGGATATTGGGATGTAATGAATTTAAATGATTGAGGAAGGGAACAAGCTTTTTGCGACCATGTTGCCAAGTAACGAAAGTATCGTCGACATATCTAAACCAACATTTCGACTTGAGAACAGATGAGTCAATGGCATCTTGTTCAAAAGCTTCCATGAAGATACTAGCTATGATCGGAGAAAGTGGGGAACCCATGGCAGCTCCCGAGGACTGCTAGTAGAACTTGCCATCGTATAGAAAATATGTGAAGGATAGACAAAAATCAAGTAACGGTAGCAAGTCCGTTGAAATGTTTTTGGTAGATTTTGGTAAATTACAGTATTTTATAAAGTTGATTTAAAACTAGATAATTTACAAGCGATAAGGTTAGTAGAATTTGTGATAATTGATTGCTGAAACACTTTCCTAAGCAGAGCTCGTGTGAAAGCGCAATAACAAATTTTTTAAATTAAAAAAGAAGAAAATAAATTTTTTTATTACAATTTCTAGTAGTGCTGTGGAAGCTTATTTTTAAATTACTACATTAGTAGGTAATATTAATTTAATTAAGTAGTTCCATGAGATTAATAAATTATTAGTGTCACCAATCCATCTACCCTAGTAGTAGAAATTGTTCAACCCAAAACTTGATATAATGAAGGAGCAACTATGGATTTATGGTTGTTTCATATTAGATAATTATATAACGGTTGTGAATCTTTCGAGTGGATTAGGAAATATGTTATTTTTTTCCGAAAACTTTAATGTTTGATATACCTTTCAAGTGAGTTGGGAGATAATTGAAAAATCTCGGTCCAAGATGGGAGATGGATCTTTGTCCAATTCTTTTGAATGCTTTATCGGTTGCTAATACATTATTGTTATGTGCTCTAGTATTGATGTTATGTGAAATAGTATTTTTTACCGATTTTTGAATATCGACAATAGCTTGTTTCATCAAAAGTTGCCTAATGTTGCATACTGATGCCTCTTCGTACAGTAGAGCTGTAGAAAATAATCTAGGTTTGTTTGTTCAGAATAATTTTTAGTATTATATTTTGGGATGTTTTTAAAATATTAAGCGTATTCTCATATACGCCCCCCCATCCTTCTATTCCGTACTGTAATACCGTCTGCACCAGGGCATAATAAACGACTCGGATATCTTTTTGCGACAAATATAACTTTAGTTGCTTAAAAATGTAATACAGTTTTCTAACTTTCTTTGTTAAGTTTTTTATATGTTCATCCCATTTCAGATGGGAGTCTATGTTAATGGCTAAGTGTTTTATATTGTACACAATTTCTAACACATAGTTTTTGGTAGGCTCTGAGCAATCTGGTCTGTCAGTATTACTTAATGAGATAGTTTTATACAATGGCAAATTGTTTGCGTATGAAGTAAAAGGTACTAGTTTGGTTTTATGGATATTTATTGTTAACAAATTTAGTGATAACCACTTCATTATGATATTCATTTTGAAAATGATTTTTGTTTACAGTAGATCCCAATTTTCAGCTTCGAAAAGTATGACAGTATCATCTGCATAAGACACTATTAGACAATTTTGATTTAGTTGTAGTAAATCGTTGTTATAAACCAGGAATAATATGGGACCTGAAATTGTTCCCTGTGGAACCCCGTGATTTGACATTTGCAAAGTACTGTAAGTATTGTCTATTCTAACTTGTTGTTGCCTATTGTGGAGGTATGATTTTATTGTCATTTGTAACACCTCTAATTCCTGATTTATATAGTTTGTCCAACAGTATCTCATGGCTGACTGTTTCGAAAGCTTTCTCCAAGTCAAGAAAAACTGCAGCCGTCGGAATGGATTTATCTACGTTTTTATAGATTTTGCCGTAAGAATATTAATTGCATCTTCCGCTCCTATACCACGTCGGAAACCAAACTGAAATTTCGATAATAGTTTTTTGCTTTCTAAATATGTCATAATTTTTGTTTTAATTATGCCTTCAATTATTTTGACTACGTTCGAGATTAAGGCTATAGGCCTGTAATCCACTATTCTTGTTTTGTCCCCTGATTTATAAATAGGTACTACAATGTTTTTTTAGTTCGGAGGGAAATATACCAGTAGTAAAAATTAAATTAATTATGTGTTGCATTGGTTTTGATATGAATTCTTCTATCAAGCGTATATTGTGTACTGTTATATTATCGGCCCCTGATGATTTGACTGGTTTCATGTCATTTATTTTACTGATAACATAATTTTCTATTACAGGTGTTAAGAAAAATGTGTCTGTAATTGGTATATTTGGTGATGAGGGTGGCAGGTAACAATTGTGAAATTATGGAAAGGGTGTCTGGAATGGAAACATTATTAAACAGTGATTCGACGTCGGAGCTGACGAGCAATTCGCATGGTTCAACTTTCAACGTTTGAAGTTTTTCAACGAAATGAAAGGAATTTAGATTAAAACTATTGGAATCACCTACAAGGGGTTTGAGAATAGATGACAGATATCAAGAGAGCTTATAAGTAGGAGATCCGATAGTGCTGACAATTGGTCTCATGGGAACTGAGGGCTTATGATATTTAGGCAAACCATCGGGGACATTTCGAACAATGGGGGATAATAAATGTCTTATCTGAATCAGGAAGGGAAGGATTTTGTTATCATAATCTGAACGATTCATGACAGCAGTGGAGTTTCCTTTATCAGCTCTCAAAATAGCTAAATCAGGATTTGATTTGAGTGAATTGATAGCTTGAATTAAAGGCTTAGGGCAATTTGACTTAGGAATCTTGGAATGACGAAGAATTTTAGCGGATCTTCTACTTATAAACTCTCTCGATATCTGTCATCTATTCTCAAACCCCTTGTAGGTGATTCCAATAGTTTTATCCTGAATTCCTTTCATTTCGTTGAAAAACTTCAAACGTTGAAAGTTGATCCATGCGATTTGCTCGTCAGCTTAGACGTCGGATCACTGTTTACCAATGTTCTCATTCCATACACCCTTTCCATAATTTCTCAATTGTTACCTGCCAAAAACATTTCAATTAATTGATTTTTGTCTATCCTCCACATATTTTCTATACGATGGCAAGTTCTACGAGCAGTCCTCAGGAGCTGCCTTGGGTTCCCCACTTTCTCCGATCATAGCTAATATCTTCATGGAAGCTTTTGAACAAGATGCCATTGACTCATCTGTTCTCAAGCCGAAATGTTGGTATAGATATGTCGACGATACTTTCGTTATTTGGCAACATGGTCGCGAAAACCTTGTTCCCTTCCTCAATCATTTAAATTCATTACATCCCAATATCTTTTTCACCATGGAAGTCGAATCGCAAGGTTCCTGGATGTATTGGTTAGTCGACAGACTGGCGGTACTTTAGGACATTCTGTGTTTCGGAAACCCGCCCATACCGATAGATACCTCAATGGTCTTCCCCATCACCACCCTGCCCAAAGGCAATCTGTCATAAATTCCCTGGTCCACACAGCTGTCAACCTATCTCAGCTTCAATCCTTAAAACATCTTTCATCTGCCTTATTATCAAACATTTTCTCCCATTACAACATTCAAAAATCCATAAAGAAATACAATTCACCTAAAATTTCAAATCGACCTGAGCCCCCCCGCCTGCTTTATTCACAGCCTATCTTCCATATATTCAAAATATAACAGATCGAATTTCTAAAATCCTCAAAAAACATAATATTTCTACCCGTTTTTCCACACTTCCAAAATTATCTCAGTTTTACAAACCTATCAAAGATCCCCTTCCTCCTCTCCACTTAGAAGGTGTTTATAGCATTCCCTGTTCTTGCGGTAAAGTCTACATAGGTGAAACAGGTCGTACAGTAGCTACTCGTGTGAAAGAACATGAGCGCTGTACAAGGCTTCGTGACACCAGTAGATCTGCACTGGCGGAACACAAGTTTGACACAAATCATCAAATCCTCTTTGAAGATACAAAAATCCTAGCCGGAGCCCCAAACTTCTATCAGCGAAAAATCCTTGAAGCTATAGAAATCCTAAAACATCCGAATAATCTGAACCGTGACTCAGGATATTACCTTCCAATCATTTGGAAACCCATCCTCGAAAACTCCACTTCTCACATGATCGCACAACGGCAGGGTCAGGTGCCGGAACGAAGTTAACCACCGGAACAAAGGCAGTGAACTATGTAGCGTGATGGATTGTCCTACAATAAATACGGCTACAGAAACCATTAGAACCAGTTTCAGTTCAAGCGAAACGTCGGCATCAAGTCGAGATATTGTGACGCGGAATCCATCCGGAAGACAAGATGTTTCAAAACAGAAGAATGTTTCCGGAATGATGGTGAAATCACTGAGCAGGTAGTACATACGAGATATGGAAGGAGTGTGGAAGTACCATCAAGATACAAAATTTAGTTGTGTCACAGATTTGGGTTTTAGTGACACAAGGTGGGAGTATGTTGTATATCACCATGTACTTTATTTATTATTCAATTTTGATTGTGTGTTGTCATGGTAGATGTCATACATATTAATAAATTATGTGATTGTCAATAAAATAAAAGTAGCACGTCAATAGTTTTCAATTCGTATATATATAAAGGATAGTCTGACCTAAAGAAAGAAAACTATCTAACGATAAGTTTTATAACAGTAGGCATCCCATCAACAATGGTCATATATTGCTGGTTATACTTAGAGTATAGGTGAATATTGCAATTTCTCATTAGCTCCTACCTGGTAGTTATGCGTAGTGTGCAAGAACTGTTGATAGCATTATCAACAACTACCTCTATTGTTAGTTATGCATAGAATATTCATATGTGAACATTGCAATCCGTATACAATTTTCAATTTATTCACGGTGACACTCCACAATTACTTTAAATGTTTTATTTAGATAATCGGTGCAGTCAGAGTTGTTTATTTGAGATGTAAATAGATACGAGATAAATTTTACTTCGGACAATTGGACTTCAAGTCACTGGTAGATAAGCTGTCCAGTGTCTCACCTAACTTCGATATTGAATAAAAATAGTATGCTACTGAATGACTTTCATACTTCTGATTGATTTCAACTTAATTTGCAGGTTTTCTCAGAATCGATTTAATTTAATTGTGCATTGTTGAAGACATCGGTTGTCACAAGTGATCTGTCATCTCACTGAGCTGGTAATACGTTTCAATTTTCCTAAATTTTTCAACTGACTCATCACCCTGGAAGTATACATTTTCGATCTCTATCTTGATTTATTCTCTGTGATCCCTATGACTTTCTTGTTCTCTAATGGGATGCGGTAAATGCTTGCAGTATCATAATTTGACTTATCAAATCTATCATTATCTCGTTTGATTATGTTCATATACATTCGGATCTGTGATATGACAAATAAGAGAGTCTGTGTCCACATAAAGTATTTTGGAATCACACCTGGATAATTTTTCCGTATAGTTATGATGGAAATCGTATATGAATGTTGTGGGGAGGGCTAGAATGGATGATCCCGTATAAATGATCTTATTGAATAGAATATTTTGCTCCATATCTGCCAACTTATTTGGTTACTAATTTGACTTTTTTATATTTCTACACATTTTCCATTGTTTCTCAAACATTCATTTACTTATGAAAGTTTTTATCGAAATCATATGTACTTTATTTACACATTTCAGAATTTCAACTCCCTATGAACGTTACTCAATTACAAGTCTAATTTCAGATATATACTTAAATTTCTACAGTGTACGACATACTTCTTCTAACGGAAGTGTTGTTTAATTTCGGTTATTTCGAAGACGATAGAGGAAAAATTGTAAGCTCCGAAGCCAGAGGTAAATCTGAGAAATGGCAAATCGAACGTCAATCAGTGCAAATAATTTGTCAAATCAACCAGCAACCAGTTCAACAAATATGAAATAAGGCACACCAATTATTAATTCAGTGATGATGACGACGAAGAGTTTGATGATTGGAAGAATCAAACGATACATCTGTTATTCTTTTCTTATGATGATTGAATGAGAATAAAACATCATAATCTCGATCCGGGGAAAGCATAAAGAAGCTTACAGAAAGAATTTCAAATAAATCGGGAAAAGAAAACTAGCTACAAGGTTTCAACAATGAATCTGAAGCAAGCAGTTTGAGGACAAAGTAATGCTGGTGAAAGCGTAGTAACGCAGTTTCTAGTCTGCTCTGATTATCCTCGCTCAACTTCGTGACATACACCGGCAATGCCATACTGTTGAAGCCAACTCAGTTGGAAGCTTCTCACACCAAAAACTAATTGAAGTGGTAGGGGCACGTGACGGATGAGAGTGCGATTTTGAAAACACCTTTTCCAGTATAGCATAAACAATGAAACCACTTTTCTCACTCTGACTAAGTCCCAATTTGGGTGAACAGCTCAATAAAGGTTGGTCCAATCCGCCCAAAACCAAACGCCTTCTATGGGATCGATCTAGTCGGCAAGGAACTATGACTCTACTAGTTAGTTACGGTTGACAGGAAAAATCAAAGGGCAAAATAAGGTATAGGAGCAAAATTCATGCAAAACGCATAGGTGTAGGTAACAACTCTACACCTCAAGAAACAGTCAATTTTTGTATTCTATGTAAGTAACTAACTTCAACTTCTCCCTAAAACATAACGAGTCAGAAACAAATTACTGTTGAACGGAATCGAGGTTACGGTAAATATATTGTTGTTGACAATTTTTTGAATTTTCAATGTTCATTGAACAACTCCTGTGGATCACTCAAAAACGTGAACGAAACATCAGATTTGCAAAGCTTGCCTGCTTGTCTAACTTTATTTCAAATTCAGCTGAAATCGGATTAGCCGTGGATTGCAACAATTAATTAACTTTCCATTGTATTTTTTCAACAGTTCCTACTCGGGCGCCATTTGTGGCAGGCTCTGTTAATTCTAGCGTTTAATACTATAATAATAGTGTTTTCAATTTCTCGTGAACCAGATTATTTATGAATGTTATCACTCAGAGAGGATAGCTGGTGAAGACCTCAGCACAATGTGTATCACAGTGCTATCTATGGTTAGCTTTGTTCCAAATAGCCACATTGGAGTAAGTGACCAGGGCTCAATAGGGTATGATAAATAGTATGAGATTTGCAGGGTTCAATTGCAATTAATACTTGATTACTTCTCGACTGATTGAATGATGTCGCAGAAATCAAACTTACTTGCATATAAACTAGTAGTAGTGGTAAATTGATTTATGAAGGAAAAATTTACATCAATGATTATTTGAACTTTGAATGACAATAATTAACCTCGATCTGGGGGAAGCGTGAAGAAACCTAGAGACAAAAGTCTCAAATAGAGCGGGTGAGCAGACTAGATACAAGGTTTCAACAATGAAACTGAATGATGCAGTTTGAGGAGCAAGCAATGCGAGTGAAAGCACGTTAGTAGGTTTCTTGTCGGCTCTATGTATCCGCGCTCAACACAGTGGCCTATTAGGAGTTATATTATGAGCAATGTTTCAATGAATATTCACAATTCGATTTATCCCACTCTACCTAAAATAATACGCGAAACTTGTCTCAATCGGAATAATTGTAACTTGATGTCAGTCCAGCAAGTACTAGCTGTTACTGTCTCATCGAAATGATTCCCATACTTTCAGATAATGATACCGTGTACATTAAGATTATGATACAGAGTTTCACGATTCATGAATTCTCTGACACAACATTGTTCAACATGTATTACGGTCAATTATTCTCAGTACGCGGGGTGGATAGAGTTGGGAGAAACGTACTCAACTATACTACAATTCAATTCAATTATGGACCTCTGATTATACCCCGGCGATGACACAAACCAAAAGATAGACAGGTCTCCTCTATACAACTAGTCTACAAGAATATAATATCAAATAATGCTAAATCTCACCTGATTGCTGCCTTCTATTGTGCTGCTTATTGAATCGATATAATTCACTATTCAGCCTTTGTGCCGCCTTTGTACTCTTTCAGCAATTCCAATATTTTGTGCCTTAGTTCTTATGCGTACGACAACTGTTTGGTTATCTTATGCTAATATGATATATTCACGGCTTCAAATGAAATTAACTATACATGGTTATGAATTGGAACGAATGAAAATTTGACCATTATAATACAGAATTCTATTGCCGGTACTATCTATATTCCTTAACAACAATATACCTATGCGGAATTATAGAAATCCATCACCTTATATGCGTTTCTATTGAAATAATATAAACTATTGATATTTCCGTTTTTAGCAAACTCGATTATTACCATTCCATAATTAATGAATGATTTGAACTGATTTCAAAACTGTTTTTTATTCCCTCACTATACGCAGTATGGAAAAGGTTTTCAAATAAATTTTGGATTGTCGAGAGAATATCCATTTTGAGACTTCATTTAGACTATTTTTACTCCCGTCACCATACTACGGAGTAACTGCAAAGTATTATTATCTCGAAAAAAATTCTGATTCCCGCGGAAATATCCGTTTTGTGCCTTTCTGAATCAATCTAGACTAGTTTTCAGACGATGTCAGCATGTAAGTGCTGATATGCATATTTGAAGCATTTTGAAGACGATTGTGTCGTTTTGCAAAACGCTTTAAAGTTGTGAAAATAGGAGCTGCATTGTTTTGGGGTGCGGTAGCTCTCTTCCAAGTGGTCTTTTGACATCCATCTTTATTTTCTCAAATGGAACTATGATATCTTATTAAACCATAATGAGAACAGTTTTTCTGGTTATAAATGGTTATAAATATATATCGCGCATATATTCAACCAGCAAAGTATCCGAAATTCTTTTTTTAAGGATTTTATTGAAATCACAATACGTCAGTGTGACGTATATTCTTTTGAATTTATAAATTTGTGATTATCATAGATGAACACAATGTTGTAGACTTTTTGAGAATGATAACGTACCCTATGGTGTCATGAAAATGAGGTTGATAGTTTTTGATATTCCTGACAGTTCATCTGGGTGAAATATAATATTAATAAATTTGATGAGGTAGCAATAAGGAATAAGACTTATATTAGGTACACACATCGGAGCTTGTAAGTACATAATGCCAAATATTGTCGATGGTTGATTAATGTTGTATCTTCATAGGTAAACACATATCGTTGCAGACTTCACAAGAAGTATTACGTGAATCAAATTTATTCAAAGACTGCATCGAGTTGTTTCACGTAACATTAGTTTCCAGTACAGAAAGATGATCCTTCTAGAACTCTCATGGAACTATCAAATATATCTACAAAAACTATTCGGTTCTTGAGCGAATATATACAAGAATGGTTGAGACAGCATTATATCAAATTTGAACAAGTGAGTAAGAAATTCCCTTTGGTGCTATTAATAATATGTTTTCTAGAAATAAACCGCGGAAGATGTATGTAATGATGGATCAGCTTCATACAATTATGTCTTAATGCAATAGAAATGATATGAGAAATTTCAAAGAAGAGTCCCTTGAAATAAATCAATTTTGTTGGAAATGAAGTCGTATGAATTATTGACATCCCGTATATCAGAATGTCAGATTCACCTAGCGATGAGGTGTCGCATAAGATATTTCATATCATGGGCACCGACTTCTCAGCCAGCAATGAAGTTTACTAGGTGGAGTTAGCGCAGCCCGAGGCCAGTGGACCTTTTCCTCGAGTCAGGAAAAAACTGAGAAGGAATTTTGCGCGAGAGAGAGAGAGAGAGAGAGAGAGAGAGAGTGAGAGAGAGAGAGAGAGAGAGAGAGAGAGAGAGAGAGAGAGAGAGAGAGAGAGAGAGAGAGAGAGAGAGAGAGAGAGAGAGTGAGAGAGGAGAGAGAGGCAGAGAGAGAGTGAAGTAAGAAACAAAAATGCATGAGTAGATAGCTAAAAACCAACATTTCAGTCAAAACACAATTTTGTTGGCATCATGTGATGTATCGAGGACGTGAATGTAGCGATTTCTACTATAATAACTTGCTCTTATATCTATTGCGATCGTCATAAAAAATAGCACACATTTTGTACGTTCGTGAAACTAACTTTGTCGCTCTACTTAACCCTTTATTATTTTCTCTACTTTCTCTAGAGCCATTTGAGTTCAACACTACAATTCACATATCAATAATTCCTGAACAAGGTCATATTCTCTGATTGTACGTACCGGAGAGAAACATAGAACAACGTGAAGATTGGATCTGGATCTGGTTAAAAAGAAGTCATATAAATTGTCAATGGTTGGAGGACGTTTTGGCTGGAGTTTTTTCATGGTCGGTATCAATTCGGATTGTATTTCATCAAGTTCATCTTTAGGAAACAAGTTTGCGATTTCCCCTGAACTCAGTATATTGTTCAAGCTTTCTAGGAAAGTCTCCTCTTTAATATCATTGTCCGTGAAAATGAAGGAAATCCCTTGACCTTCAAGACCTGCAACTCGATATAAATATTTCATATCATCCATCAAATTGCTCACATTGTAGGCCCTAAAATGGAGAAAAAGGAATTCAGTAAGTCATAATGATGCAATACTTTCATCTACTATTTCATTCCTGAACTGATCTATACATATTGTTCTGATTCGATTGATCAGATAATGTTCTGATGGAAATTTGGAAGGAAAAAGATTGAGTAAATTAACTGTTGATTAAAGATCTGTGAATGATCTACTCTGACGAAACAAAGATAGGATGAACATGATTAATATAAACTGAGATAGAGGTTCAATAGTGGAATAGTGTGAAAATGGTGAAGAGACAACAAATTATGATAAAGAAAAGGTCTAATCAACCGTGCTTAGAGTAGTGTGGACACTAAAGTAGTGGTATGAGAAAGACAAAGTGTAGATACTACTTGAGATGATTAACAGGAAAGTTGGGGTAGAATTAAAATAAAAAAAACTTATCTAAGAATACTAGTGATTTAGTAGGTTGCATGGGAGGTAAACAAACAGGGTCATAATGACAACTTAAATAAACTCTATAAAGCCTTTAGTTATAGTTAATATAGCCAGTCTGGTATCGGAATGAGAATAATTTTCTTGAGAATGATATTCCGGAAGAATTTCCAAAACTAATGAATATATCAACTCTTGAAAAACGTAAATAAAGCATCTAAATTGAGGATTATGCTAAATCAATCAGATTGGTTGAATAATGGCGTCATTCGCCAAGATGTTGTTATTGGCTTATTGTAACTTCAGGCATATGATGTGAGTACATGACAAGGCACTCTCGATAACAAGATGAAAGAATTATTAGGGGCCTAAATTCGACGCCAGTGACGTAATTATGGGAAATTTGAGAGGAGCGTCTTTAATCAGGATAAGATCTACAAAGTGATCGCGTCAATTGAAAGTCAAATCATAACCTGTAAATGACCTCTTCCACTAGGAATACTATCAAAGAACTAAGGACCTCTTAGCTACCATGTAGCCATCGTCATCGTGAACTAAATTAGAAAACAAAATGTACCTGTTTAAATATTATTTAGGGTTAATAATATAATTAAACAAGTGTAATCCTCACCTGGAGATAAATTATCTGTATTCAATAAACTGTTTTCACGCTTATACATCTCCATACCTTCTAAATTACCTAGATTTATTCACTGTTCACAAATATCCCAATCCCTGAGTCAATAAGCATCGTAGAGAAATGACCTTCAAATATTATAGTCTAGATTTATTCACTGTTAACAAATATTCCAATCCCTGAGTCAATAAGCGTCGTAGAGAAATGACCTTCAAATATTATAGTATCGATACGAACTATTCAGAATATGTGATCTTTGCAAAATGTTTTCAATTCCACTGCCGCCTTTCCTGGACAATATTTTTCAGAGGGAAAACCAAAATTATATCAGTTTCCAAAGGTTTGACCCAGATATATTTTCACATTTATGAGTTGAGAATTTGATCTACATGGTTTTTTGAACATGCTCCATAACCGATCTCATTCAATTGAATTCACTATAGAATTAAGAAACAGTAACCAACTTAATATTATATTAAGAAATATATCCAAAACTGCAAAAAATTTCGGGTCGATTGTGTGAGAAGAGTAACATATGGATAATTATCAAATTGATGTACTTGAAATAGATTGAATCTAGCAAATTAAATACCTTAGATACTATTCTTTGATTTTACAAATCTAAATAACAATGATTATTTTATGAATCAGCTATTATATGATTTACATTTCAGTCTTAATAGTAACAACTAACATAAAATTCGAAGCAATAGCAAATTTGAGAGAAGCTTTTATTTTAGAGTGTATTATAGAAAAATACTTGGTTTATTCGATACGAGAGGTGAGTTTTCCTGTTCCCATTTCAGAAAATAATTGAATCATAGACTTTCGTATGAGAATCCCTATTTTGTTTCCGAAGTGAATATATTAGTATCTGTCATTCGTATTCAGTTCGAAGACAAAAAAGGACAATCTTTTGAACAGAATATTTCACGTCTCATATCTAACAAATCGATTTTTTTCTAGTACACTTCATAATAAAAGCTTCTCTCTCTATTTTTTTTTTAATTTTTATTTTTTTTCTGATTTGGTTCATTCTGGTGATGTATACTCGGTAGCTGAAAGGACTCCATTACTTTAACAATATGTTTAGTGGATAAGGATGAATATCTTTTGCTTATTAGTGACACAATTCTATCATTACATTTCCATATATCTATGATGATTATGAGTTCAATCTAAGAAGTCTTTCAGATAATTTTTATCAAAATATATTCTTTTAGGGTTATGAAAGGAAACTAAGATAACTTTGATTCGTGAATTTGGTCAGATTTGATTCTCGATTGAGTTAGAATATTGTTAAGTTCAGAATCAATTTTATCAATAACGCATTTGTCCTTTTCAATTTGAATACTTATGGATATCTAACGTTTATTATTATTCTTCCCAATAATCAACATTTTGTATTGTTGAAGTCAGAAGAATGTTTCGCAACTTTCTGTATATATTCAGTACAGTGAATGAAACCTTTGTATATTCAATCTATGGATATATCAGCCAGAGTAGCTTAACTCCACAGTCTTTACAAAGGATGGGATATACATTATGAGTTATTCTTTTCAGTTATTCGAAAAAGACTTGATTACTATTATAAGATTCCACGTCGTGCATTCCTATTACCTATCAGGAACACTACTGAAATTCTTGTGAGTAACAATGTAAACAAACTAAATCAAATTTGTTCATAAAGTAAATCATCCATAGTATTATTTCGTTTGAACATTTCAATTGATCTTGAAAGATTAATTGTTTCAAAATCTCCGTTTAAAGTTATATATCTAGATTCTTCTGGATGACAGTTTTGTTGAGAATCAAAGAACTGATTGGCAAAATTTTATCACTCATCACTTATATAGTGACAAGCCCTACCAATCTTCGGCGATAAGGGTTTGGAATCTATTTTATCAAAGTATATCTTCCAGGGTAGGATTCGAAGCGTAAAATGTGAATATCCAAGTTTTTCAGGAGGAAATTCAATACGGCGCCTGAAAATGAGCAAAATCTCCAACCATAGCTTTATGGGTTTCAAATGAAAAGACTCGCTGAGTAAATTTGGATCTAAATAAATCTCCGTTTAATGTTATTGTTATCTTAATTCTTCTGGATGGCAGTTTTGATGAGAATCCGGAAAGTGATTGCCAAAATTTTATCACTCATCTTTTTGTGTCACATATTTGGTGTAGATCGGTGGAGATATATTTTTTCGTGTAAAAAAAGCATGATAAACACCTATTTTTTGGACGTAAAATATATGTTACCTGGATAATTGTATCTGGAAAGATTTGTAATTTGCGATAAACGAAGCCAGTTTGGTCAAACTTTGCTTTCCAGAACCACCAACTCCTACTAGTAGAGCATTCCCTCTGGAAGTTCTTATCAATCTTGAAATAATCATCAAATTCACCATAGCGTCGTGGAAGAACACTAAGTCCATTGCAGCTCCTCTTACTTGTTCGTTATATTGTTCCATGAAATCTTGAAAAGATTTATTTGAGATGGAAAATCATATATTAAATGAAAAATTATAAAAATGTTCGAAAAATGCAGATTTTCCAGAATATCTTGACTAGCAGGAGGGAAAGCCCATAATGTTAGTAGAACATCATGCAAGCCGGCGATAGGACGTTGGGAGGGGAAAAAGGCATGATACTTTTTTTTGAAAGTTTGAAGGTTATATTCATCAGGAAAGACCTCACTAGGTAAAGAGTTTCACAATTCCGCCTTCCAATAGAAAGATGAAAATTGGTTGAGAGAAGTTTGGCAAGTTTCAAGCATGACAATGATAGGGTGACCAGCCTGATAAGCACCTTTGAAATACCTATAGAAATGGGAGAGATCCTCACATTTCTACAATCTTTTAGAGCGAACTCAAAGAGTTTCAGCGTATAGTTGGGAGATGAACCTCAAATATGTAGACAGTACCCAAAGACAGGTCGATTGTGTGCTCTGTAGATTATGAGGAGCTGGGGTGTGGAGTAGCTTGTAACGAACAGGTTGCGTTACGGGATTATATATAGAACTCTTTAAAGAACAGAGTAGAATTCTTTTCGGTTAGGAAACTTGTCATATGATATTTAAAGATATCTGCCGGTCAATAAAACATAGATTATTGATACTACCATTCCTGATATGAGATGTCACTAAATATCGCGGAGTGGGAATGTAGGATAGCGGAAATCGGAAATTATTCATTGTGGTGTTAACCTTTAATAGGGTAAGTCGAGTTATATTTCATATTCTTTACATTTTCTTAATTTTTGCTTCCAAAATATGATGCACATCAGGCTACAGATAATTTGATTTAGATTGTTATTAAACGTCCGGATGTACAGTACCTGAATGTAATTATATTTCGGATGAAGTTTCTCGACTTATCCTAAAACACACAATCAGATTTGCATTTAGCATGATCTCAGGTAAATCATTCCCATCATTACCGGGATTGTTGTAGTAGTTGTATGGAATTACTCTGACGAGTCGTGGGCAGTTGATGCAGACAATATTTAATTTCCACCTTTTTACTTGACCCTGCAATTTGTGCACATGGTAGTTGCGCGATTCTGTAGATCGCCATTTTGTTATCCTAGTACAAGATACATAGGGTGGTCTTATTAGACCAACGTGCCGTAAAGGTTGATAAGGGTGAATACGAAACAAATAACCTAATTACTGCTTATTAGGTATACATATAATTATGACACTGTCACGCCGTTAGGGAGTTAATACAGTTTACATTATCAATCCACGTGTACAATTCATTTCAAGCAAACCAGAATTTTATGCTAAGTAGCAAATTTTCAACCTTTCAAATAATATTTTTTCAGACATAATTTTAATTATTATTATTTCAGTCACATGTTAACTTTTTGCTAATTTTAAAAATCAATTGTAATCGTTTATTTCTTTCAGATTAAATTGAAATTTTGCCTAAATTGATATCTCGTCAAGATATCCTTTTTGTACTAGTGTTTTCGCAATTTAGGAAAGATAACATTATCGGTTGTGGAATCACCTGGTTATTCCAACCGACGGTGTTGCTTGTCCTTTTGATCTCAAGTCAGGTACTGTTCGTTCTTTGAATTTACAGGGTTTGAACGTCTGAGGTTCCTCACCCCTTCACTCCAAGGCGGTTTATGACTTTCCTGACAGGACCGACTTCCAGTTCCTACGAGTTCCAAGGAGGGTAACATTTTCTTGTTTGAATGACCATAATTTCATTCTCTGATTTTGTTGTTTATCTGAAGTTGTATTCCACTAATTTTTATAGAATCATTCGAGGTCTACTGTAAGTCCTCTCATTGGAAATTTCGTTCTTTTCGATTTAATAATTGATTTAATTTATTAATTGTTTTCTTAAAATTCAATTTATGTTACAAACCAATTTAATTTGATAATTGTTTACTCAAAATTTCATTTATGTTACAATTTGATTTAATTTAATAATTGCTTACTCAAAATTTCATTGATGTTACAATTTGATTTAATTTAATAATTGTTTTCTACGAATTCAATATTATTTATATTTCCAATTGGTATTCTAAAAATTTGTAATTTAAATTTTGTTTATAACTCAAATTCTGTTGGAATATACGAATTGTTAAGTTGAACTTGTATTGTTTTTCTGAATTTCCATCGACTGTTAAACCATCTCGTAGTGCTTGTATTCTTGACTGTGAATTCATTTAGTTTTACAGTTTTTTTCCAAGCAGTTGGCGCTCGGGCAATTCACCAGTCTTGAATCACAAGGCACGTTTCACTACGAGCCCTGAGAGTAATTAATTTAAATTGAGCTAGCTGGGCCAATTAAAACCGACCCAAAGAGGGTCCGTTTCAAGCTTCCGACAGAGAATAAAACACAAGTTTCTGTGATGCAGTTTATTCAATAGACCTCATATGACCGTCGCATAAGAGGGTGCTGTTGGTGATGATACCGAATGTGTATAGTAGGTATAAAGACACCTTGGGCAGACAGACCAGACAGTCTGATCAGATGCCAGTAATCATTGGCACCGTATCACCGGCCGAGTGGCTTCTGTATTACCAGCCGCGAGGTCACTTGTCTAGAGGTACTGTTTGCGAGGCCTAGAGGAAATTGTTCTTCTAGCGCATTGGTCGAATGTTCCGAAACACGGCTAGTATTTAAAGATGTCTCTTTTCAGAGGTTCCAGCCTGTTACAAATTACCATCAGGTCTGGTATCGAAACGCTGAGAATTGAGATTCGAAACACGGCTAGTATTTACAGATGCCTCCTCTGAGAGGTTCCAGCCTGTGTACAAGGAATTTCTAATCCACTGTTTCTTTTGGTGGATAATAATGAATATATTTATAGAGAAAAGGTGCAATTTCAGGCGAATCTTTGGTTATGAAAAATAACTGCAAATTCTTTGTAATATAACACATATGTTAGAATTGTTAGATAAAGAACCCATCACACATATTCAGTTTGATATTAATGTGATGATACAGCACAAAACTTTAACTAGATTAGAGTGTTTCTCCAGTCGAGATAGATTGATATCAAATGTGAATAACATTTTGTCACTTAGGCAATCAGTTTGAAGGAAAATACCGTTGCCCTGAATAATGCGACTCTAAGTTCAAACTGCACTAATATAATAATATTCGAATCCATCCCATAGTTTTTGATACTTTAAGTATTACAAATTTACAGAATCGAATTGTTAAATTAGTGTTATTTCTATCAGAGGAAACAATATTCGGTATAATATTATTTCTATGAGAGTATAACTTCACAAACGATTGCAAGTAGTGGATAAGGAACAAGACAATAAATTGGAGATTCCAATTTGAATCTAGTTTATCAGTTCTACACTGACCGCAAATATTTACATGATCTCGATAAGACTGAGCAATACTACTACTAACTTATCTTCGAAGTAGTCACTAACAGTGGCGTTAAATATATGTGTACTAAAAGTTACAAATATTCAATCAAAAACGACGCCTTCGCTGCCACTATCTATAAAGAGAAAACAATACCACCAAGGAACATGCATACACATTTCTCTAAGATTGAGGTATTACTGCTTCGAAATAAAACGGAGAATTTGGTGATAAAAGCGGTTGTTCCTAATCAATATCAGTGTAAAATGATAATAGCCGGCTGCGCGCATTCCAAGGCGCTAGGTCTTTATCAAAATTGTGAATGCATTAAATGAAGTGAATGCACTGGGTTGCATCGAGGAATAACTCAAACGCTGTGTAGAAAAAATAAAAGTCACCCCTAAGTGTTGTCAATCTATGACAAGTATCTGGACTTTTACAAGTGGTTGGAAATTGTCTGACAAGAGAACAAGTGGCTGACACAGGTGCTTGACAAGTGTCTGACACTTTGACAGATATTTCACAAGTGTCTTGGATTTTGACAAGATTCTGACAAGTGTACACTGAAACTCGTGAATTCAAAAAATACTTGTCACGAGGATGGAATTGTCATATCCGGTGAAACCGGAAATAGGTTATATAATTGACACTTTGTCATATAAGAAGTGAGATTTCCATGGCATGTTCGAAATTTACGCAATGTCCTGAACAGTAGTATTCAATTTATATAGTGACAGCTCCACCGATTTTCAGCGATAATGGTATGAAATCTAATTCTTCAAAGTATAGCCTCCAGAGTATCAAATGATAGGGTTTGATGCGTGAAGTTTTCCAGGGAAATACTCGATACAGCACTTGAAAAGGAGGAAATTCTTCAACCATATGTCTATGGGCTTCCAATGAAGAGACTTGCTGCGTAAATGTGGATTTTCTACTTGAAAATTCTAATATAACGACGGTAGGTGAGAAAAATCTTCAGCTTTATGGGTGTTGATTGAAAATGCTCAAGACGTGGAGTACAAGATTCATGAGCTGTTAAATGTCCTTCTTCGCTGGTAGCAGTCAGCGACCATAGCTCACGAACGATGATCGCCGTCCGATTACGTTTATTTCAATGTATTTCGTTGCTAGCAACCGACGAGCATGAATCTACCACCTGTTTGAGGGATAAACTATCAAAACAAGTGTCTGACAATTGTCTGAAAAGTGAATTTTCAACTTCTTCAGAAAATACAATATGGCGACAGATAATGAGAAAAACTCTAACTATAGCTTCACAGGTATTGAATTTCTCTTAGGATACAAAATCGTTATATCGATGCTTCCATGACAGAACGGCATAAATGCCTTACACCTAGTTTGCCAGGAATCGTCTTCAACTTCCAATTAAAGCCGTATGTTGAATGAAGATTACGAAAATCACATGTCCTAAGTAGGAATTATTTTTATATTTTTTAGAATCATTTTGCGCAAGTATTAATATTAATATACTGTAATATCATGAAAAATGGCCCTTGTGCCGAAGGGAAGTATTATTTGGCGTTTATGCCATTTATACTATGGCGTATGTGACAAACGTTTTATACTATTTGTTAGTCATTCGGCGCTTGTGCGTATATATACCTAAACAATACTTGGAGGCGCTCTCCATGATATTAGGGCGTATGTACCAGGGTCGCTCACATAATACATAGAATACTTTTATCAATAAACAGTAAAAACTATAAACTTCATATTAGAAAACGAACACTGAACAAATATTCAGGAATAGTGGTTCTACACTTTATAATCAGACTTTTACCAAACTAAATTAACTCCTGCCAAGTTGCTTAGTCGTCTTCATCGGAACTATCGAGCACGTTAGGTAAAGCGTTACTTATTTTCAACGTTAGGTACTGCATAAGATATTCTGGTTTTATCATTAGATTTTGGCATAATATTGGTAAACTTTGGAATTTGGCTTTGTTAATTGATAGTTCGGAAGCTTGAAGTCTTTTCGGTTCAGTGTCGCTCTTAAGAAAAACCTAAAACTTTCGAAATTTTCTTTGTCAACAAATGAGTATTTAACTTTAACATCATATGAATTCTTCAAAAACGAAGCCTGCTTGATATTAGTGATATTCTTAATCTGTGAACCCTTTTCTAACTTGATCGATTAGAAGTCGAGAAAATCTGAATAGGAAATTTGTTTGACGATGTATGGTTCAGGATTGATTCTATTATCTATCACCTGGAAGATTCAAATTTGGCATAAGCGCCAACAGAATAAACAGTGTAATTGATGTTCTCTTGATTGTTATGATGATTGATAAATGACTGTAGAAAATTCAGAAGTACTACAATATTCGAATGACTTTTTAAAAACACAAATCCTTGTTAATTTCAACAAAGGACGAGAAAAATCTTGTGCAATGTTGATTTATGTATAAAAAGGCATAAACGCCAAATGGTTCCGATCTAGTCGCGTTGACACAAGCACCATGTCTATTGACGTGAACTATACGTTATACCAAATTCAATTGTGACGATACAGCTATTGAATTCGGAAGATACAACTCAACTACAGAAGATATACATTCAGATTCACGTTTCTACTTACTTTTTCGTAGTGAAAACAAGCTCCGAAAATGGGCGAACTCCACTTGTGGTTGTTATGGAGACTGGCGTTTGTGCCGCCCGCAAACAGCTGTTGCAGCAAACGAAAATATTGTGTGGCGCTTATCTTACTTTCAAACACTGTTTACGACGCCTATTTGAACTTGGCATATAGGCAAACTAGCTGGTTAGACGCAGAATGATATAACCTTTCAAATGATACCAATATCTCGTATTTCGTTCGTTTGGCGTTTGTGTCGTTCTGTCATGGATGCATTTTTAAATCCTTTATTACGAGAATAATTAACATCAATGAACTCTGTCAATTAATTTTAATGACAGTGACAAATATTTATATATGACATTTTTTAACAACAAAATAAATGAGAATCTCAATCATTCAAACACAACATTTCTTCCCCCCTCGGAGTATTCTTGGGTCTGAGGAGTCGTCATTCTGAAGTTGTCCTTAACTCGGAGAAAACCGCTGTGGAGGTTTACTGACACGTGAAGATCTTCGAGGCGTACTCGGCGAACTTAGTACCGGTGGTGCAGGAGACGGTATTACCTCCAGTGCATTCTTAGGTGCTGTAACCACTGATGGAATTTGTGGAGCGTTTGTTTCATAAAAATGAGTTCGCCGTTGGTTGAAGTTGGGGTTTTCTGGACGATGAATGTCGTCATTTGGTTGTAACGAAGATATGTTTTTTTCGTGCCCTCGTATTTGATCAACGTGTCTTCTAAAATGTTTTCCAAAGAAATCGATCTCGTAGTGGAGATCACCCTGGCGAGAGACAATAGTACCAGGGACCCATTTGTCCATTCTCGGGTTACCTGACAGAAAGTGAACTGATTGAGCTGGATAGAACAAACGGAAAGAGGGTTCGAGGCTAACTCCTTGCTTTACGTTAATTTTCGTGTGGAGGTTTTCAGGCTTGAGAAGATCGAGGCGAGTCCGCAGCGAACGCCCGAGGAAGATCTGTACTGGAAATTGACCGGTAGTGGAATGCGGGGCCTTACGATACTGACGCAGAAACTCGTTTAAATTTCGTTGCAGAGAGCCAGGTGTCGTGGCCATTATCTTAAGGTGATCTTTGACTGTCTGCACACTTCTTTCCGCTTGGCCATTAGTTGACGGATGATAGGGAGCTGTAAATTTGTGGTACTTGACTCCAATGTGCTGCAAGAAATCTCTGAATTCGATAGAGGAAAACTGGGGACCGTTATCGGAAACTATGATCGTAGGAACGCCGTAAGCAGCGAAAACTTCATCGAGAATAGTTATCGTTGCAGTTGTTGTTGTCGTATTGGTAATTTTGACCTCAAGCCACTTACTGTAAGCATCGGAGATGATGAGTAACATTTTCCCAGTAAAAGGTCCCGCATAATCTATGTGAATACGTTCCCATGGTCCGTGTGGATACTCCCAATGATGTTCACGAAATTTGGGTGGCGCATGAGCATGTTTGGCGCAATCATTGCAAGATCTTGCTATGCGCTCGATGTCTGCATCAATACCAGGCCAATATACAAAAGAGCGAGCCATACCTTTCATTTTCACGATGCCTAAATGTGCTGCATGTAGATCATTAAGGACGGCTTGGCGAAGTTTTAATAGGACAATTACTCTATGCTCGAAAACCAGGCAATTTGCTGCGATTTTGTATTCAAGTTCAGGCGCTCTATAGCCAAAGCGTGCGAGACTTCGTCCTGATTCCAGAAGGCGCAGGATTTTACCTAGATGAGGATCTTTTGCGGTTTCTCGAGCTATACGTTCTGCACGAACCGGCAGTTGTTGGACTTGTCGTATAATGAAATGGTCGAATTCATCATAATCTTCTCTCTCTCCCTTCTCTTGTGCAATATTTTGGCAAATACTGTTAACTTGTGCAGCAATGGTACTCGTGAACAATAATCTGCGTTGGCATTTAGTTCCGTCGGTTTGAATATAACTTCATAATTGAAATGAGCAAGGTAGTCAGCGTAATTTGCCATGCGACTAATACAGAGTACCGGTAACGATTTTTCAGGGTGCAGTATCTGTGACAGTGGTTTGTTATCGGTATACAGTATGAAACGTCGAGCGTATAGATAAAAAAAAAATCTTCGTACCGCCCACACTATAGCAAGTGCTTCCTTAGCTGAGGATATTTTTGTTCGGTTGAGCTCATGGTTTGACTTGCATAGGCGATGGGGCGTTCGCGTCCATCCTTGAGCTGATGTGATAATACAGCACCGAGGCCGGTTCTGCTGGCGTCTGTTGCCAGGATCAGAGGAAACGATGGGTCGTACGGCATAAGAACTTTGGGAGATATAAGCGCATTTTTAATGTCCTCATAGGCTTTTTCTGCTTCCGGTGTCCACTCAAACTTGTCTGTGAGGAGCATGTTTCGCAAAGATCGATTTCTTGTTGCCAAGTCTGGAATAAATGAGCTGTAATAAGTCGCCTTACCCAGAAACAGCTGCATATCCTCTTTCGAAGCTGGTTTAGGTGCATCGCGAATAGCTTGAATATGCTTATCAGATTTATGAATACCTTGGGCATCGATTTTATGTCCTAGAAACTCGATCGATGTTGTTCCAAATACACATTTTTCACGATTGAGTCGAAGTCCATGGGTTTTGATACGTTCCAGAGTAAGATCGGCTATTTCCATCATTTTTTCAAAGTTTTCCGCATACACGACTATGTCATCAAAACAACTTTTGACATTTGGGAGATCTTGTAATACAACCTCCATGCGTTGCTGCCAAATGGCAGGAATGTTAGCCGCACCATAGACTGCTCGTGTTGGCCGTATCAGCCCATGAGTTGGTGTATTGAGGGTCAGGGCCTCACTAAATTCGTTATCAACCAAAAGATGGGAATAGGCGTCAGTTATGTCCAGATGACAAAAGAATTTGGCGCTTTTCATCTGATTAAAAATGTGTTCAGGCTTAGAAATTGGATGTTCGTCTATTATCATGCGCGGATTGAGTGTAGGCTTGTAATTACCTGTGATGCGCAGTTTCCCGTTTTTTTTAACAACCACGTGAGTCGTTGATGCCCAATTCGAATAGTCAACCTTTATATAGTGCCCTGATGCGATTTTTGTATCAATTGCTGTAGCATATGTTTTACGAAGAGCTAATGGAATCTCTCTTGCTTTGGCGAAGACCGGCGTTGCATCAGGTTTCAGGTGTAGTGTTGCAGGTGGTCCTTTTAGTTCACCAGCTGTGTCGCTGAACACATTTTCATGTTTGTTCAAAAGGAGTTCTAAACTATTTTTCTGATTCGGTGTGAGACAGGGTGTTACAGTTGAAATTGTGTGAATTTGTTCTGGTTCTGGAAAGAGTTTTGGGAAAATTTATCTCAGAAGTAAAATGTCCGATCCATTCTCGGCCCAGTAACGAATCAAAGTCACCTTTGATGACGTACAGATTAAGCCTCCGCGTCTTATTTTCAATTGTAACATCAACGGGAAGTCGACCAAGACAATCGATTCTGTGACGTGTGTAACTGGCGAATCGCCTGTCAGAGCGCTTTAATGAAAATCTGGGTTAAATAGATCGTAATGTATTCTCACTGATTATGGCACACGGTGCACCAGTGTCCAGCTCCATCTTTGAGGAGCGTCCATCGATTTGAACCTCTATCATCCGCCGATCTACTACTTTGGTGCCACCAACGACATTAATTTTTGAAAAGTAAAGTATCTTGGTTAATACTGTTGTTTGGCTGCTCCGTGTTTGAGATATGTGCTGTGTTTTGTTGCGATCTCGATTTACAGACTCGGCTTATGTGACCTTTTTTTCCACAGCTTGTACAATTTTTGTCCAGAAAAAAACATTGGCTTCTCATGTGCGAGCCTCCGCATCCATTGCATAAATACCGGCCTACATCATTACTATCTTGCGATGCTCCTTGCGCACCAGGGTATGTACCTAAGATGCCTCGTTTTGATCCTCGGCCATTTGGTGCTGATCTGCGAGAGAACGGGTTTTTCTCCCGTCTAGTCTGGGGTGCTACGTACCCCAATTTATTTGTGGGTTCTGATGTGAGTGCTGTTGGAAACTTTACCGCTATTCCTGTATGATGTGTTGCTTCGAGTTCATGTACTATTTTATAAGCGTCTGTAAAACAGATCGGTTTTTTAGCAATAACCTCGTCACACATCTCGTGAGATTGGAGTCCATGCAAAAGCTGTTCAACTAGCATTCTATCTAGAAACTCACCATAATCACAAAGGGATGCTCCTTGTCGTAAACGAAGAGCAAATTCTGCAACTGTTTCGTTTTCTTGCTGATTGATTTGCCGGAATTTAATACTTTCAGCATATTTATTTCTTGTTCGGTCAAAATGCTCGATAAGTACCTTTTTTAAATCTGCATATGAAAGGTTTTCAGGAGGCAGAGGATTGAGTAAAAATTTCAAAGCGTTATTTAATTCTGCACCCATATTAACTCGTGCATAATTACCTTGGTCCTCGTCTGGAATTTTTGAGAGCTGAAGGGCCCAATCAAATCGTTTAAAATAATCTTCTACCGTCAATTCCTCGGTGGATCTGTATACGCTCATAGAAAATACAGGGGGTTTGATGAATGTACTAGGTCCGAGTTCACCTGCACCAGCTGCTGGAATGGCGTTTACTGCTGCCGTCTGAATTGCGCTGATCATCATATTTGGAATCGCCTGCAGCAGTTCAGGTGGTATTTCACTCATTGTGTTCTGGGGCACTTTATCCCACTTCTGACGCTACTTTTAAATCCTTTATTACGAGAATAATTAACATCAATGAATTCTGTCAATTAATTTTAATGACAGTGACAAATATTTATATATGACATTTTTTAACAACAAAATAAATGAGAATCTCAATCATTCAAACACAACATGCATCGATATACCAATCTATTGGATTTCAACTGGCATGCTACCAAATGTCAAAATATCTCATGTCAAAAGAATAACATCATCTAATTGTCATGGTGGTAGGGTATGAGCAAAACCACTGTGGGGATCAGCTCTTAACGACAGAGAACAGTTTGCCATAGGCTGATCGGTGGTTCTTTGGGCACAGGTATTGAAACACTCACGTTACAAAAAGGATTTGTATTTACTTATCTTGGAGAGCGACGTCATTATGAATGTCGTACTCCACACAATTACATTACTTATAAAAATTGATCATGATAAATATAAGCATCACGTAACAATCATATTGATGAAGACCTAGTGTCTTAATAATCTTAGTATATATATCACTTCTCAATATCCACCTTGGATACAAAGTTCCCACGCTCGTGATGTCTGGGTCCCTTGTTGTACAATTTTTACGAAACAGAATGTTTATATTATCACAAGGTGATCATAACACTAATCACATTGTTTGTGTATTCCTTATGCATCCACAAACAAATGGATTAAATGTATTTAATGATTGAAATAAGGTCGTATTCGCTAATTGAGAGATTTTAGGTAATTTCGTATAGGGATGGAAGATTTTTATACTACACAACACTCTTCTATCGATCATATTTCACGAACTATCGTTGCCGGATAATGAGTTCACCACCACCAGTTTGAGAAATAAAACATCAAAAATAATAATTATAACATTTAATCAATCAGAAAAGTTTATATTCATTAGATAGTATATCATTTAGAGCAAAATCTTTTGTTACCTGATAACAATGATTTGATTTGGCCGTTAAAAGTAACTATGTCAGCGTGAATATGAGAGGAAAATGTTGAAGCATATATTAATCACTTCCATTTTTAATAGGAGCCGACAGACAAACGGGCACTCATTCACAGTTATACACATCTTTACTTCTGTTGCTGGTATTCCTTATAGCATTGGTAACATAGACAACTTTTATCATATTTTGCTATGTGTCTGAACAGTAATAGCGGTACGCAGTCCGAGAAATCACTTTCGCTGAGTATCCGGCAGTTGGTAAATCATGATTTTCTTCCGAAATGACTTCACGTTGCGGTCTGAGAATATAAAACTCACACGGGTAAGATATATTTGGTTCAGTTAAATCGTTAGAATTCCAGGAATGGCAGTATAAACGATTATCTCGGATTAAGTAATCGGGAAATGCAGTGAGGCTTTTTCTACTTCGGTTTTCTTGGAATCGTTCCAATTATAAGTGACGGCCTCATCCAGCACACACAGCTCTCGGATTTTCTTGATAGTATCTTCACACGGTAGAGGATCTCGAGAGAGGGCGTCGTTAACATGGTTTAAGACACCTTCCCGGTATTTGATTATTTCAAAATCATACTGTTGCTGTAAAATGCTTCAACGTGCCATTCTCCCACTTGGGCGTTTGATAGAGTATAATCATCGGTATGACTGATGATCACTCAGAACGGTAAATCTGTAGCCTTATAAATAGGGTCTCATCTTCTCAATGTCTCATACAATAGCCTAACATTCATTTTCGGTGACAGAATAGTTCCTTTCGGCAGGTACCAATGTTCGACTGGCATAGGCAATGATTCAGTCGGTACCCTCTATATTTTGCGTTAACGCTGCCGCAATTCCTACATCGGGGGCGTCAGTTTGTAAAGTGTTGTCTGAAATCAGGGCAAGCCAACACGAGGGCTCATTAAAATGACCTTCGATTTGTCGAATGCTGCTTGCTGTTCATCATCTCAATTCCAATAATGTTATTTCCGCAATAAACTTACGACCTGTGAGAAGGATGGTATGGAACGGCAGAACCAAGAAGCGATCCCGAAAAATCGACGAAAGGCTCTTACACTTGATGGATTGGCAATTTTCATGATGGCTTCTATTTTATCCGGGTCAGTTGGAATACTTTCGGCAGTGACAACGTGTCCTGAATATTTGAGAGGCTTACGGCAGAATTTACACTTTTTGATCTTCAAGTTGCCTTGACGTAAATGGCAGAAGACTTTTCTCAAATTAGCCAGGTATTGTTCAAACGAGTCTCTCAATACAATAATATCTATTTCCTGTCCTATGATGAAATCCATTAATCTCTGAAAGTGGCCGGTGCTGAGTGCAATCCGAACGACATAACCTTAACCTGGAACTGTGTATGCCATGATGAGTTTACATTCCGGTGACAGCGGTATCTGCCAATAACCTTGCTTTAAATCAATGCGGAGTTTGTATAGTATGGTACTAATATATGGCAGAGGATAAGCATCTTCAACGGTAACGTTAATAATCATCCGGAAATCTATGCTAAGCTTCGTTTGTCATCTTTCTTTTTCACGACCACCACGGTTGAACTCCACGGACTGCTCGATGGCTCAATAACATCCTCGACTAGCATTTGGTCAACTTTCTCGTTTATAATTGCCTGCATCTTTAGATTATGTGGCCGGTAACTCTGCTTTATCGAGTCCTTCTTAGTTAGCTTGATTTTATGATGTACCAATTTTGTGGTTCCTTGAATCTTCTCAAATAATGGAAGCTTAGTCTCTGAAAATCGGCTTAATCTTCTCTGTTCTTCTACGAACAACGTAGCAGGTTGGGCATCTGATTCATCTCAAAAGTGCACGTGATTGACTACTTTGGATTTCGGTGAAATACTTGAATCGGTTTCTCGGAAAACGTATTTCGGATCTTTGTTTGAATTGCTCGGAATTGAATTTTCTACACACTGGTGGATGATAGATGCAGTGAAATCAACCCTGAACTGATAATTTCTATTCCGATCACGATATTGGGTTATAAAGTTGGAAAAGGTACAAATTCAGCTTCAATTTCCCCACATCCTATGTTTGATGCAATCCTTTAAGCAGCAGTGCTAGGCATTTAATTACCATTGTCCATCCTAGTACTGACTGTATTGATGAAAATCGGAGGTCTTTGACAAACAAGGGACACGGCCATTTATAAAGGAACGAATGGCTCCGGTGTCGATCTTTATAATGGGAGTTTACACATGGACCTGAAGTGTTTTCTTCCTCCAAATTCGGAAAATCGGTTCTATTAAGGGTTTTTTCCTTATTACGAATAAGGTTGGGCACATCGCGTAATAACAAAGTGATCTACAACTTTCACGAGTATTCTTTGATTTTGGATTACTCACGGTATCAGCGGTATCACAATTTAGTAGTGAAACTTTGGTGCGGTAAGGACGCTTGTTAATACAACTAGTTTCAAGTAATCCAATTTTAGACATAGTGAGTCTTCTGATGATGGTAGTGAGACCAAAACGTATGTAAAGACAAGAAAATATAAAGCATAAGTGTTAATGTGACCTATTCCCGAGAATTTATTCATAATTACGGAAACTTGAAATTTTATCAATAAGATTTTGCAAACGATCTCTTGAATAAATTATATCAGTGAATTTATGTTGTAAAATTTGAAATATAAGATCAGTTTGTTGAAATATTAATTTGAAAGCATCAAGAAAAATCAAAAATTCTTCTTTCTCTGAATAAGATTTTAAACCAACAGCAGCATTTAATGAAACCTGATCTGTTGAAAAGTCATCACTGTTTAATATAAAATCAAATGTTTCAATTAATTTGTCTTTATTTTTATAGATGGTAATCACTACACGTGATTCCATCGAGTAAGAGCATTACAGGGGATTATGTTTCCTACTATGTTATTTGAAACTTCAGTTCTTTTGGTGGATTTGCTAATAAAATTTGAAAATGACGATACGTTGGAGAAGAAAATTGATACTCACATGACATCACTACTAATCCTTTCAAATCCGGTAAAGGCCATTAATTTTTGAGAAACACTTTTTTGTCATATGTTAATGAACTAAATGAATTTTCGAAGAAGTCAGCAACTGAATCACTAGCACTCATTTTAAATTTTAATAATTTAATCTAACCTTACTTCACGTGGCGTCTCATACCCGCTTGTCATAACAAGCACTGACGAAACACGCATGTGTCGTATTTCGTACCAGCGACCGTAGTGAACTTGATGGCGGGCGGCAGGCTGGCCTACTGAGAGTGTTGCCATTTCAGCCATGTTTTACGATATTTGGCAATTGAACTGGTCGAAAAAACGGCAACTGTGTTGAGCAGCACGTGTTTAGGGTTTGAGATATATACAGAGTCTATATCTCAGGACACTGTTGCCAGATTAAAAATAACTACTGAGAACGGGAAATTGATTGTAAAATTTGAAAAATCATCAGAGAAACAGGAGATAAAATGAAGAATGATCAACAAGATAAATTGATGAGGAGGCTGAGCCTCCTTCGAGGAGCCTCCACTGTGTTGCGCATGTAATTCAGAACAGAATAGATGACTTTGATTAATGAAATGTGTCTGCCATCTGATACCCGTAAAGATATAGTTGTAGTTTTCTTCTCATTATCCGCTGCCATATTGTATTTTCAGAAAAACTTAACAATTCACTTCACCGACACTTGTTGGAGACTTGTGACGCACTTGACAGACACTTGTCAAACACTTGTTAGACAGTAGTCAAACACTTTTTTTGATATTTTATTTCTCAAACAGGTGGTGACGGCTCATAGTTCATGAGCTATAGTCGCCGGTTGGTAGCAACATACATTAAAACAGTAAGGTCATTGGTCGGCCATCATCGTTCGTTAACTATGGTCGCCGGCTGCTACCAGCGAAGAAAGACAGTTGTCAGCTCTTACAGTTTGTACTCTACATGTTGAGCTCTTTCAATTGATTCCCATGAAGCCATAGCTGGAAGGTTTCATCAATTTGTGTCACCATATTAGATGTTTCAACTTGAAAATTCACATTCAACATCGAGTCATTTTATTTGATACTTGTATTTGAATGTTTTCCTCATTTTCAGCACCATGTTCCTCTGAAAATTTTGGGAATGTACATTCTACGCATTGAACCCTATCATTTGATACTCATGAAGTCATACTCTTATAATATGATGTTATATAACGAATATTGTTCCTGCTGGTAGAAAGTACACTAGTTTAGCAATCCGATTCTGTAAATTTGGAATATCGAAGTATCAAGAAATTATGGGATGGATTGGAGTACCATCATATGAGTGCAATTTAAAATTAGAGTGAGCTGTTTGCCTGAGCGACAAACATCTCATTTACATTTATTATCAATCGATATTGACTCGAGAAATACTCTAATCTAGTAAATGTTCTTAGTAGGTAGGGTGGCACCTTGGGCAGACCCAGACAGCGAGCCTTATCAGATGTAGGCAACCAGTGATACACTCGTGCATGCGCGGTATGCCCAGACAGGTATCGGTAAGTACTGACCCTGTATTACCGGCCTGGGTAGACGGTTAGGGCTCGCCTCTAACCTCTAGGTGTTACCGGGTAGACGGCTAGGGCTTGATCGTTCAAGGTGGACAGCAAGCAATATGTGAGGTTAGGGAGAACTTCAATGTAAAGCAGCATCAAAATATTTTTCTACACACGGGAATCGAACCCGAGAAATGAAATCCAAAGCCAGCTCCTTAACCGCTCAGCTATGGAGGAATTGAGAACAAGCGATTTTAATGTTGTAGATATAACCGCAGGGTATCCGGTCTGAGTGATAAGTGCGAGTATATTGCAGTCTATATGATGCAGGTAATTTGTTTTTACATGACATCAGTCATGTAGGTATGTCACGTAGCCTACAGCGAGGTATGGCATGTGAGACTTCATAGCGCTAGCCATAAGGGTTTTGAAAGAGTTATAATGGCGCTGTTTATGTATGCTGTCAGTCACGTGATTTTTGAAAGAGGCGGGTATTCATCGGAGGTATCATGGGAGGGCTGCTGCTCCTTCATCGGAGTGGGTGTATAGATGGAATGTTATACAGTGTGGAAATGATATCTTCTTCTGCATTTCTCAAACGCGATGTTTATAAGGAAATTACTCTCAAAAACGTTTATCCAAGCAGTCTGTACCTTACTTGATTGCTATATTACAAAATGCGATTTCAATCATCTTAAACATATATGGAAATTATTTTTAGTATACAAAATGGAGTTGGGAGACTTCAATGGGGTATGGAATGTGAGGTTATACAGATTGTTTATGTATGACGTTAGTCATGTGAATTTGAATGAAGCTGGCGCGATCTCCAACGAGACAGGTGTGTATGTGAGGTTATACAGAGTGTGCAGGTATAATAATGTCTATCACGCAGGTCTTCAGCGAGGTATCTACCTTGCAGGAGTCTTCAATGAAATGTGGGGTTGTTTGTACATGCCGTTAGTCGCAGGGTTTTGTCTGAGTTATAATGATATCGTACGCGGCGCATTGTCTGCCCCCACAAGTCTTCAATAAGGGGTCATAACATCTAACATGCGATAGTTTACAAAAAAAAAAATGCTGCTTCTCATAATAGCGATATTATGAAGCGTTTGCAGAAATAACTATTAAATCATCTAAGGACTTTTTGCTTGATTAGAACTAGCGAGTACAAAATTCGTTATAATATTATATGTATGTATCATTAGCTTACTTACAGCAATGTATCCAACTTGGAATTATCGTAATGATGCGCGCGATCCTTCAATGTTAAAGTAGTTTCATAAGTTATCCGAAAGTAATATGAATATATATAAAATGTTTTTCCAAAATTAGTTCCGAAGTAAACATAATTCGCTATAATATTCATTCATGTATGTTTCATGAATTATCCGATATAAATCAAATAAGTTTTGTGGCAGGTTGAACAATACTCACTATCATATTTTGCGGTAGAGCTACCGCTGGTTCGAGAAATAAGAAAGATACGCCGATCACCTTCAAACGCGATGAGAATACTTTATTTTAAATCACACATGTAGTATGTATATATTCGAATCATATTGATTGTAAATCGCATAATATGATCCGAAATCTAGCTGCTGCTGGGTGTAGCCCAATACCTATACAGAATCTAGACGAAGCGGTGTTACGTATCACGATGATTATTCGAACTGTCTGTACAGCTCGATTGCTATATACAAAAATACATTTTTTAATCATCTTAAACATATAGATGTGCTAATATAATTTTTTCAGTATGAAAAAAATATACTAATAAAACATTTTTCATCGACACACATTTCTTCATAGGATAGTTAGCTTTTTATAAAATTCAATCAATTTCAATGGGAAACATATATGCGAGGGAGTTTTATAGAGATCGAACTCATTTCCCCAACCACCCAAGAGGTAGAACTATGATGAGGAATAGATGTGGATAATAATCATATGAATATCTTCATACGCGCTAATCTATATGACATTCAAACACATGCTTCATAAAAGTCTGAATATTGAGTAGAGCTATAGTATCTTCATAAGCGATCATTATCAACATTCAGACACTTGTTTAGCACGTGATTCAACAGCCTGTCATCATCGTTCACGAACTATGATGGGCTGATGAGGAATAAAATACCAATAATAATTATATAAATATCTCCATTAGCAATCTGTACATTTTCCTTCACGAGCACAACTTTTACAAACTCCATACGTTCGCGTGAAAGATTATAATGATAAACACATTTTTGTTCATGGGTTTACATAATCATATGAATATCTTCATAAGCGCTAATCTATATGACATTCAAACACATGCTTCATAAAAGTCTGAACATTGAGTAGAGCTATAGTATCTTCATAAGCGATCATTATCAACATTCAGACACTTGTTTAGCACGTGATTCAACAGCCTGTCACCATCGTTCACGAACTATGGTGGTTCGATGAGGACTCAAACATTGAACAGATGAATCTTTGAGGTTAAATATCTGCTGTAGAAATTACCCCACTTTTATTACCTTTTATTTGAGAATATCGATATTTCCCATGTAACTAACCTAAAGCTATTTTGTATGCAACATTGTTATCATTTGCGAGCCTACGAGGGCCTGTATGTTGGTCGGGGCTAAATGAATATGTTTGACTATTATTACCTGTGGATTTATTTGAGATTCTTCAAGTTTGAGATTGATAATCCACATGAAGAAAGGTGCTTCAACGATTTGATATCAATGAATATTCGTTATTCTGAATGTGACAACTTTATCAGCTTCAACACTCGAGATAAGAGAGCATCGCAAACTGTCTTATAACCACTAGGTACTACATATTATAATAATTGAAAAGATAACATAATAATCTGAATCACCTTTTGAGGAACATTATATGCAAACAGGTAATAAAAACAAAAAGTATATTTATAATTATATTTATTAATTAGACGGTTGCATGAATTTTTTGTTTCTAGCTCTGAAACTATATTTATAATTTAGATTACAATCCTGATGGGCTGATCCAGGGACTGTCCTCAACCAAACGACTCGTTCATTATTGTGATGTCTTGCGGGAAAGTGAGAGAAATAAAATACCAAAAATAATAATAATAACATTTATTTAGAAAAATACATTTAGAATTAAAATAATAACATTATGATTCATGGTTATTCACACTAAACTCCGAACTGATCCTGTAATTGGAGAATACTCCATTATACGATCGTTAATGATGATGCAATAAGCCCTGGTGTTTTTGGGGAAATTCAGGAAACTTTCCATCTCTAGTTTGACGTCAACTGTTGATGACTTTATAGCATCGTTTTGTTTCGAACAGTCAATCACAAAAATTGCTCTATTCTTGAATGCTATATATTCTAACATGGGTTCGCTTATTATTTTATTTGAAAATGATTTCTGGAAATCATAGTACATCTGGTATGCTTCCACGTATTGCTGGTCGGTGAAATTCAATTTCATTGCTTCATATGGATAACACTCTGAATTCAAGTATAATTTTACATTTAGCAAGTTTATATTATCGAAATATGCACTGTGCTTAACAGGATTATTTTTTCGATCAGTTTGGAAAGATAAAATCACATATCTGGGTCGTTCCAAATTCATTGATGTTTTAACAGCCCAAATGTCACGAGTGCTCTCCTTCATCAACGGATTTTCATGCAGATCCCAGCTGCGAAATGGAATCAAAATAGGCTTCTCAGCACTCAAATTCTCCAACATTTGAAATTTAACCTGATCACCTGGAAACACATGTCGCACTTTTAATGCTATCGTCTTCACATTTATTTTAGCCGTTTTCGTGCCTGTGCTATTAGTATAGCAATCGTTATCGGTTCGAGACCTTATCAAGCGCAGCTTATGTTTTCCACTCAAAACTTTGTTATAGTCAATGAATAGACCTAGTAGAAAATTCAACGGTATCCATAAATTGATTTTATTATTGTAGACTGAACTCAATACATCCTCAAATGACCATCCAGAAATAGCTAGAGGTATAGATTCATGTTTGGCATATGTTAGATAAGCTCTGATGGTGCTGACAATACCAGGATCACGTGCTTTGTCTATCTCTTTTCCATTCAATTCATAACTAATATATTCGAAGAGAAACGCTCCGAAATTATTCGTTAGTTTACATTCACCATCACCACTTGCTTCTGGCTGAAATTCTGCCTCGATGAATAAAGCAGACGATGCCAAATCTACCAACACATCTTGTTGATTGATTAATATCTCAATTTTATCGCTGTTGCCAAAAGATGTTGTGTGTGGATAGTAGGTATGAGTTTCTTCCCGGATGATGTCTTCAATGAAGTTTGGCTCGTTGAATATTTGAAGTTTTTCCGACATTGTAACCAAGGGACTTCAAAAAATTTATATTTTCCAATGATAGTGATGCAGAAGCAACCTTCTCCTTCTTCAATGACAGTGATGCAGAAGCAACCTTCTTCCTCGAGCTCGTTGTAGATAATGACTGATGACCACTATGGAGATGTCTTTTATTGCTAAAATCCAAACCCATGTTCTCAAGCGATGGCTACTGCAACCTTCTCAGTTGAATTCCTTCCATATAATGAGTGGTGGTGAGTATTGGATTATTATTTATTGTTGTGAGCCATAATCCCTAGCGATCTTTTTCAATTCCAATCGTATAATAATTTCTTCTCCACGAAAATTTACCGGTTTCCAATTCTGATCTAAAATATTCAGCGTGATGTTATCGAAGGACGTCTTGCTGATGACCGGTAGATGAATAAGATTCTTCGGCTCTATATCAATGGAAAACCCAGGTGGTACAAGAGGTGAGAACTCATATATCGTATGAGCTATCTTATTGTTATATTATGCTCCTGCGGTTAAGTTACACTCTACGCGTATAGTTTGAACTTTGATTATGTTTATAGGTCGATCAGATACGTGTAGTTCACGAGATGTCAATTTCTTTTTGCTGAATCCCAACAGTTCGCTTATACTATCTTTAGGAATAAAATTCACTTTAAAATCACTCTTCAGCTCTGTGTGTAGAGTGTTATTGTTAGATTTTATTGATAATTTCCGGTCACGCTCTTCTTGCTTCACTCCTATCCCACAAACTGTACTTTGTATGAAATCTTCGATGTCTGTCAACTCGTAGGACCCCGTAGGTATAGTAACTACTTTTTCCTCACCCTTCACATCTTCATAATAAAATTTATTAAAACCTTCTTCAATGTTCGGGATGCTATTGTACGTATGCAAACCAACAAGTGCGATAGAATAATATGAATGAGGATCTAGTTCTATAGGTGGGTGAAAATCTACAGATAAACGAGAGCTCTTAGCCGTGATAGTGAACGTCTGAGACATGATTGATGAAAACTTCATCAACAATCTA
The DNA here is from genome assembly GCA_958510875.1 of Endomychus coccineus. Classification (NCBI taxonomy): domain Eukaryota; kingdom Metazoa; phylum Arthropoda; class Insecta; order Coleoptera; family Endomychidae; genus Endomychus; species Endomychus coccineus. The sequence goes on along the minus strand of OY294069.1, from coordinate 107,056,786 downwards.
TTTATATACTAATAAATGTTAGTCGACCAATTCCAAATATAACTGGCTACAATTATAAGTGTTATATTGCATGAAATATCGTGTAGACGGCAAGCTTTATCGAATGAATTGATACTCTGAATCTCCTCAACCGTTCTTCTAATTTTGCCTCTGGTATTGATTTGAAGTTCAAACGGGAGCTTGTTTATAAGCGTATTGAGAACAACTTCTCCCACGCACGCTTCCATACAGACTGATGAGAATTCAAGATTGCACCGTTATTTAACGAGGGGTGGGAGGAAGACCAAAGATCTCAAAATAATTTTTTTTTTTTTATTAATTATCTCAATACAAAAGACTTAAGTATAATCTTAACAATATATGTTTCAAATATCTCAATCTTGACTCTTGATTCATTGTCCTAGTCGTATTGCATATTCCTACCCCTTCCACCTATATTGAAGTGCTTTTATGTATGTTCGACGCTGGTAAAAGTTCTTTCTTCTGTGCTCATGAAGCTCATGCAAAACTTGTTCTCTACTCATCTTATCAATGTGGAAATCTAGTGTAGAATTAATTTTTTGGGTATATTCACAGGATTTGGAGATATACGTTTCACAGAGGCCTGCTTTGATGTTGTGGATGATGAGGGTCTCTTCTTAGAAGGTTCCACAGATGTCATCCGTCGTTCTAACGCCTCCACTTTACTAGTAATGTCATTTAGACGCATGTTCATACTGTTAAATGTGTTATTGATCTCTTCCAATTCATTTCTGTTCTCCCTCACACTATCACTGATTGTTTTACACTCTCATTTTATATAGATTCCCATTTCATTATATTTATTCTGAATGTCCATCAGATGTTTATCAATGTTGAGAATAACCTTATCATTCGTTAAGTTATGTTCATCCAGATCCTTGTTGATATCTTTGATCAAATTATCAACCATAACATTGAAGGTATCTTTAAGACTGGTTTCCGTTCTCAGATTCAGTTTGTGTGTTAATTTATCAACATATACTTTATTTGCAACATCTCCATCATCATTCGGTGATTTTACGTTGCACAATCTACGATTTTCCATATCATAACTTCCATCGCTCGTTAGGAATAATCCTTGTCCGTGAACTTGTTTGAAATTATTATTAAATACATTTGTATCATATATCCACATGGAAGAGGAGGCTCTGCCAAACTTATCCATTGAAACCATCTTTATAACTGTGATGAATTTGTCTTACACCTGGTTTTTGTTCAATTACCCCTGCCTCTATCAATTCTTCTATTATAGAGATTATCTCATTATGGTTACCGGCATGCGAGGATGCAACAAGAAGTCTCAGTCTATCCACCATTTCGTTAACGTCATCCCAATAAACATATTCGATAGGTTTCTCGTTATATTCAAGCATATCATTTTTGATATATGCACTTCCAGTGTATGTCTTTTCATGGAATTAATCAAAGGTTTCAGTACATGTTTGTATTTCACTGTGTATCTTATTCGATCAGCTGGATCGTTATTACGTCTATGGGCACTAGTCATTTCCATCATTTGACTGTAATTTTTCCCATCTTCCACAGTGTAAGTATCAGGTAGAACATCTTTGTAAAATATCAAATTATACAGTCCTGTGGTACCCTTGAACGGAGTACCCTTGATAATTATATTACTCTCACTATCAATTTCTATAGGTTGATTACCCATGAACCATTTATCTAAAGTTGAATTATATTGCAATCCCATTCTATCATCGTATTTCTTGACATCATCATCCAATAGGAATCCTTCCAAGTAATAACGTGCTAATGTGGGGTATTGTTGCAGAAACTCCTCTGTAGCCGCTGCATTATCTTTCTTATGTTTTCTGAATTCTTCACGAATCTGATCGATAGTAGGTTCGGGTGTAAACACATCCTCCTCAGTATCTTGGGGGTTATATACGAATTCTTCACCTTCAGTTACAATATTTGGGATTGGTATGTTCTCCATTTGTGTTGCTGTAGAAACAATACTTTTAGGTTTAACCAACGAATTTTGTTTCATTATTTCAGCATTTTTCGCAATTTCCTCCAGAGGTTTAGATACATTCCTGAACATATTATCTAGAATCTCATCATTTTCAGCTTTACCCAATTTCACAGCCATATATTTTTTCCTCACAACGTTTGCTAACTCCCAAATTTTTTTCTTCAATTGTTGTTTTTCCTTCAGCATGTTACTCACACCCACGTCCATGCTGAGCGGGTTGTCTATTTCAAATGAAAGTATATATACATGTTAGATGTATATATAACTATCAAAACCCTTGCGATAACGTCCTTTATTCATATCACAGTCTTTGTTTATCATAAGGAATCCATATTTATCTTTCCAACATACGCTACATATCTCTTTGAATTTTTCGAGTGACATGTCGGTACTTACATGATCGGTGAATATATGCTTCAAATTGAGCTCATCCTGTTTGAAGATAATCAAGCAATTGGCATTGTCGCGCAATCCATGTTTTGGACATTTAGCAAAAGACTGACAAAGATAGAAACTATCAATTGAGTTGTGTCTCCCTCTTGAAAAATAAGCACGAATTTTCTGCTGTTTCTCAAACATCACGTCATCGAATATTATTATCGAATTAGGTCTCGCTTCTGTGGGGTCTATGACCTCATCACTTTCGGTACAAGGAAAATATCCAAGCCCCTCAATTTTCTTCAATGTCTCCTTTAGTAACTGGTATTTTGGCTGGTGTAAAGACTTTGAATATATGTACACGTTTTCAAATTTCAGACCGTTTGCATCTGACAATAGAGATAACATCACATTTGTTTTCCCACAATTACTTGGACCACAGATTATTGTTCGTAGAGTATTAGGCAGCAAAGAGCTGTGACGTTGTGATTGTTCAACATTCTCATTGCTTGACCCTAAGTTCATAATACTCAACGAGTCTTTTTGCTTAACAATCTTCATCATGCCTGAAGGCGAATCGAAATCATACTGGAACATATGTTAATAAGCATTTGTTTATATACTAGATGATGATGTTATATTGTGTATGTCTGATCACGCGGTTAGGTACTTCTACGCCTCTCTCAAAATCAGGTATCAAATACATGTTAAATAGGTATGAATGCTGGAACACGTGTTGAAACACGTGTCTGAATGTTGAAACACGTGTCTGAATGTTGAAACACGTGTCTGAAACACGTGTCTGAATGCTGAAACACGTGTCTGAATGCTGAAACACGTGTCTGAATGTTGAAACACGTGTCTGAATGTTGAAACACGTGTCTGAATGCTGAAACACGTGTCTGAAACAGGTGTCTGAATGTTGAAACACGTGTCTGAATGTTGAAACACGTGTCTGAATGTTGAAACACGTGTCTGAAACACGTGTCTGAATGCTGAAACACGTGTCTGAATGCTGAAACACGTGTCTGAATGTTGAAACACGTGTCTGAAACACGTGTCTTAATGTTGACACACGTGTCTGAATGCTGAAACACGTGTCTGAAACACGTGTCTGAAACACGTGTCTGAATGTTGAAACACGTGTCTGAATGTTGAAACACGTGTCTGAATGCTGAAACACGTGTCTGAAACACGTGTCTGAATGTTGAAACACGTGTCTGAATGTTGAAACACGTGTCTGAAACACGTGTCTGAATGTTAAAGCATGTGTTGAATCATGCGATAAAACATGTGCATGAATGTATAACAAACATTATGATTATTCGCATTTTATTCCTCTTAGCCCATCATAGTTCGTGAACGATGATGACGTCATCATCGTTCGTAAACTATGGTGGCCGGGTTGAATCAGTTACTGTCATTGGCTTGAAGCAGTGACGTCATCATCGTTCGTGAACGATGGTCGCCGGATTGAATCAGTTACTGTCATTGGCTTGAAGCAGTGACGTCATCATCGTTCGTGAACGATGGTCGCCGGATTGAATCAGTTACTGTCATTGGCTTGAAGCAGTGACGTCATCATCGTTCGTGAAAGATGGTCGCCGGATCTTCAATTCAATAAAACACCACTTACTCGTCAAAATCCTTATGTATTTCGATACACATAAAGCTATAGTCTGATGTTCTCACCCACCCCAATTTGTATGCATCATATTGATTTTCCCTACATCAGCGGTAAATATGCTCTCTTATCTCGAGTGTTGAAGCTGATGAAGTTGTCACATTCAGAATAACGAATATTCATTGATATCAAATCGTTGAAGCACCTTTCTTCATGTGGGTTATCAATCTCAAACTTGAAGAATCTCAAATAAATCCACAGGTAATAATAGTCAAACATATTCATTTAGCCCCGACCAACATACAGGCCCTCGTAGGCTCGCAAATGATAACAATGTTGCATACAAAATAGCTTTAGGTTAGTTACATGGGAAATATCGATATTCTCAAATAAAAGGTAATAAAAGTGGGGTAATTTCTACAGCAGATATTTAACCTCAAAGATTCATCTGTTCAATGTTTGAGTCCTCATCGAACCACCATAGTTCGTGAACGATGGTGACAGGCTGTTGAATCACGTGCTAAACAAGTGTCTGAATGTTGATAATGATCGCTTATGAAGATACTATAGCTCTACTCAATGTTCAGACTTTTATGAAGCATGTGTTTGAATGTCATATAGATTAGCGCTTATGAAGATATTCATATGATTATGTAAACCCATGAACAAAAATGTGTTTATCATTATAATCTTTTACGCGAACGTATGGAGTTTGTAAAAGTTGTGCTCGTGAAGGAAAATGTACAGATTGCTAATGGAGATATTTATATAATTATTATTGGTATTTTATTCCTCATCAGCCCATCATAGTTCGTGAACGATGATGACAGGCTGTTGAATCACGTGCTAAACAAGTGTCTGAATGTTGATAATGATCGCTTATGAAGAAGATACTATAGCTTTACTCAATATTCAGACTTTTATGAAGCATGTGTTTGAATGTCAAATAGATTAGCGCTTATGAAGATATTCATATGATTATTATCCACATCTATTCCTCATCATAGTTCTACCTCTTGGGTGGTTGGGGAAATGAGTTCGATCTCTATAAAACTCCCTCGCATATATGTTTCCCATTGAAATTGATTGAATTTTATAAAAAGCTAACTATCCTATGAAGAAATGTGTGTCGATGAAAAATGTTTTATTAGTATATTTTTTGCATACTGAAAAAATTATATTAGCACATCTATATGTTTAAGATGATTAAAAAATGTATTTTGTTATATAGCAATCGAGCTGTACAGACAGTTCGAATAATCATCGTGATACGTAACACCGCTTCGTCTAGATTCTGTATAGGTATTGGGCTACACCCAGCAGCAGCTAGATTTCGGATCATATTATGCGATTTACAATCAATATGATTCGAATATATACATACTACATGTGTGATTTAAAATAAAGTATTCTCATCGCGTTTGAAGGTGATCGGCGTATCTTTCTTATCTCTCGAACCAGCTGTAGCTCTACCGCAAAATATGATAGTGAATATTGTTCAACCTGCCACAAAACTTTTTTGATTTATATCGGATAATTTATGAAACATACATGAATGAATATTATAGCGAATTATGTTTACTTCGGAACTAATTTTGGAAAAACATTTTATATATATTCATATTACTTTCGGATAACTTATGAAACTACTTTAACATTGAAGGATCGCGCGCATCATTACGATAATTCCAAGTTGAATACATTGCTGTAAGTAAGCTAATGATACATACATATAATATTATAACGAATTTTGTACTCGCTAGTTCTAATCAAGCAAAAAGTCCTCAGATGATTTAATAGTTATTTCTGCAAACGCTTCATAATATCGCTATTATGAGAAGCAGCATTTTTTTTTTTGTAAACTATCGCATGTTAGATGTTATGACCCTTTATTGAAGACTTGTGGGGGCAGACAATGCGCCGCGTACGATATCATTATAACTCAGACAAAACCCTGCGACTAACGGCATGTACAAACAACCCCACATTTCATTGAAGACTCCTGCAAGGTAGATACCTCGCTGAAGACCTGCGTGATAGACATTATTATACCTGCACACTCTGTATAACCTCACATACACACCTGTCTCGTTGGAGATCGCGCCAGCTTCATTCAAATTCACATGACTAACGTCATACATAAACAATCTGTATAACCTCACATTCCATACCCCATTGAAGTCTCCCAACTCCATTTTGTATACTAAAAATAATTTCCATATATGTTTAAGATGATTGAAATCGCATTTTGTAATATAGCAATCAAGTAAGGTACAGACTGCTTGGATAAACGTTTTTGAGAGTAATTTCCTTATAAACATCGCGTTTGAGAAATGCAGAAGAAGATATCATTTCCACACTGTATAACATTCCATCTATACACCCACTCCGATGAAGGAGCAGCAGCCCTCCCATGATACCTCCGATGAATACCCGCCTCTTTCAAAAATCACGTGACTGACAGCATACATAAACAGCGCCATTATAACTCTTTCAAAACCCCTATGGCTAGCGCTATGAAGTCTCACATGCCATACCTCGCTGTAGGCTACGTGACATACCTACATGACTGATGTCATGTAAAAACAAATTACCTGCATCATATAGACTGCAATATACTCGCACTTATCACTCAGACCGGATACCCTGCGGTTATATCTACAACATTAAAATCGCTTGTTCTCAATTCCTCCATAGCTGAGCGGTTAAGGAGCTGGCTTCGGATTTCATTTCTCGGGTTCGATTCCCGTGTGTAGAAAAATATTTTGATGCTGCTTTACATTGAAGTTCTCCCTAACCTCACATATTGCTTGCTGTCCACCTTGAACGATCAAGCCCTAGCCGTCTACCCGGTAACACCTAGAGGTTAGAGGCGAGCCCTAACCGTCTACCCAGGCCGGTAATACAGGGTCAGTACTTACCGATACCTGTCTGGGCATACCGCGCATGCACGAGTGTATCACTGGTTGCCTACATCTGATAAGGCTCGCTGTCTGGGTCTGCCCAAGGTGCCACCCTACCTACTGTTCTTCTATATTATTACTATTATATCGTACTGATTATTTGGGGTGGGTTGTTCATCTAACAATTTCAACATATGTGTTAATCAGCTCTAGAAGATATAATTATCTCTACATTATGACAGCGGTTGATGCATTCTACGATTTTATTGCTACATAACACAGAAGTTGAAGTTTTCTTCCTTTCTATACTTTGATTGAAACACAAGAGGGAAACCTATAATGTACGGAGAAAATCATGTAAGCCAGTGGTGGAATGTTAGGAGAAGAGATGGGCATTCAAGGAATTTTTCTTGAGGGTTGGGAGGTTATAGGCAGGGGAAAAGACCTCACTTGGTCAAAAGTTCCACAACTTCACTATTCGATGGAAAAATAAAACCTTGTAGGAAGAAGTTCGGGAGGTCTCGAGCTTGACAATGAAGAGGTTACTAGCTCAGACTCAACAAAATTTCTGATGAATACCAATAGAAAAGAGCGAGATCGGCTACATTTCCACGATGTTTTAGAGAGGTCAGAGAATTCGAATGAGGGCATCATCAATCAGATGAATAGCTCGCTTCTGGATCCAATCCAAGAGCCGAACTCCAAACATGTGAACAGTACTCCAGGACAGGTCGTATCTGTGCTCTGTGGATTATGAGGAGCTGCTGGGATGTAAGGCAGCTCTCGGCACGGGATGAAAAACCAAGTTTTTGTAAAGCGGTTTTGGGAATGCACCTCACATGATCATATCATGAGAATGTACTGTTGGTGGTGATCCCGAGCAAGTATATGAAAATCTTCATAGGAATGGTTGTATCTGATATCACCATATTAGGTATTGAGAGATTCGTTTGCCTGAAGAAGACGCAAGCTTGAGTTCTGGTTGCATTAGACTCTACTAGATTTCCAGAACTCCATTCCAAAATTCTCCGTCAATTGCGTACACCTGTCTCTGTTTGGCTCCTCTGACTTAATTGGATGGTATAGGGGCGCTAGATGGAGAAAGCGGCATAAAGTGTTCCATCGTCTCCGAAGTTGCTTTTCATAACCAGAGACTCGCTTGAAATTGCACCTTTTTCCTGTAAATATATCCATAACAGACCTGCTCTTATCTACGAAAATAAGCAGTATGTTAGATATTCCTTGCTTACAAGCTGGAACCTCTCAAAAGAGACACCTGTAAATACTAGCCGTATTTCAAATCTCAAATCCCAGGGTTTCGAACCGTGACTTGGTGGTGATCTGTAACAGGCTCGAACCTGTCAAAGGAGATACCTGTAAGTAGAAGTAGCCGTTTTCAAACTTTTCGACCACTGCCCTAGAAGAAAAACGCCCTCTAGACCTCGCGGCCAGTGGCCTGTACCTCTAGACCAGTGGCCTCGCGGCTAGTAATACAGCGACCCCTCAGTCTGTAAAACAGCTACTTCTCGACCGTTGATACAGTGATCTTTTAGCCTGTAATGCAGTAACCTCTGGGCCGCTAATATAGTTACAATGCTTACTGACATCTGATAGACCTGTCTGGCGTGTATGCCTTTTCTGTTTCCATATCTACTAAGTATATTGAGGACTTCGTATTAATATTTGAACTTGACATGGTCTTATTTGGGATACCAGATTATAAGATCCCTCTCTTCGATATACTTTTGCAAGCTCTGAATTCATATGCAAAACCGTGGCCAATAGTCAATTCCAACCGTTGACCTGAAGCAGAAACTAAATTGGTGCCAAAACAGATCTCTGTGGAACAACAGCGTTGATATTCGTTGTATCGGAGGAAACTCCGTCAACCACCACATGGTGTGATCTATCTGAGCGGAAACTAGATAACGCAGCGAACCATATGACGCAAGTTTCCCAAGAAGATGTTTTTTACATGCGTGGGCATGCTGATTATGATAAACGAGGTTGCAATTACCGAGGTAATTACAGAGTTCAAAATTAATCGTATAGTAAGTTCACAGGAAATTACGAACCGCAATATAATAAAAAACAAAGTTCAAATCAGTATAGAGGTCAAAATTCCCATAGAGGTAGATTTAGAAATAATATTTAGGCTGTATCATGTAGAAAGTGATATTGAGGAACAATAGTGGAAACGAGTCACGATGTACTTCAGAAAACGAAACATTTTTTCGAGGTCAAAAGGAGGAAAGAAATTGAAGATAACGGTGTAATTTTTAGTTTGAACGGTTTGAATTTTGTATGAATGATGTATGGAGATAAGGAGTCATCATTTCTGGTAGATACAGGAGCATCGGTGAGCATTATTTTTTAAGAATATTTGAAAAAGAATCAGATGATAAACTTTTCAAAAAAAGTGCGAGTCAAAGGAATTTCGAGATCAAAATATTCACATGGTTCTGCAAATATAAAAATGCAAGTTAGCAACAATATAAAGGTGTATCATGAATTTGTGGTGATGGATGAGTTTGAATGCGGTATGCACGGAGTGATTGGTTCAGATTTTTTTCAAAAGCATTCGGCGAATTAAGATTTCGAGAAATCTACGTATTCGTTTTGGTATAAGGAAGAAAGAATTTCATTACCCATGCACTAAAATTATGAAAAGAGCGTTACTTCACCAGCTCGATGTAAAGTAATTAAATTCTTTCAAGTTGATACTAGCAAGGATTGTGTCGTGTTAACAGATTAATTATGTGACGATGTTTTTATTGCCGGTACATTAGCTTAATCTGATAACTGCAACATCATACCTATTAGATTACTCAACACGAGAGATGAAGATATTATAATGAAAGACTTCAAATCAAAAATCGACATGGTAGACAATTATCAAATATGTAACTTCAGTAAGGAAAATACGAAGTCAGTAAGTCGCGTGGATGAGTTGTTTAACTCAGTAAAAATGGATCATTTGAATAAAGAGAAAACGTTTTCTTCACAAAGAGTTTGTGCGAAATATTCCGACGTTTTTCATTCATTCAGAGAACGACCCTCTGAGCGTAACAAACGTGTATAAACAAAAAATTTACCTACAAAAATCTGCAACACCAACGTATGTGAAACCTTATCGGTTACCTCAATCGCAAAAAGACGAAGTGCATAAAGAAATTGAGAAAATGTTAAGGAACAAAATTATAGAAGAAGCTCAATCGGATCGCTCAGCACCATTATTAATTATAATAAAGGAATATCGTATAGTCCTAGACTATAGAAATCTCAATCGAATAATAAAATTCAAGACGATGAGCTTCTACTATCATGCGTTACAGACATTTTAGATTCTTTTTCAGGTTCTGTTCATTTTTCACATCTAGACCTTGCTCAAGGTTACTTTCAAGTAGAATTAGACCGTAAAAGTAGACCATATATTGCCTTTACTACCGATCGAGGGCAATATCGAATGACAAGGATCCCAATGGGATTGAAAACAAGTCCCAGTGGATTTTCAAGAGCAATGACTATTGCTATGATTGGATTAACCCACGACATTTGCTTTATTTATTTAGATAATTTAATGGTTTTTGATAATAACTTACAAAATCACAACAAAAATTTGATTAAAGTTTTACAAAGAGCATAATAGGTAAATTTAAAACTGAATCCTAACAAGTGCGAATTTTGGAAAAAAGAGGTTTTATATCTAGGTCATATAATTTCGGCGGAAGGTGTCTCTCCTGATCCTACTAAAATTCAGACAATTCATAATTATTCAATTCCAAGTGATGGCAACGCCACCAAGCGATTTGTAGCATTTGTCAATTACTACAGAAAATATATTGAAGGATTCACACATATTGCAGCTCCCTTGAATAACCTCACAAGAAAAGGTTTAACATTCAAGTGGACAGGAGTGTCAAAAATCTTTCGAAACCCTAAAAAGGGCTCTCATTAACCACCCGATATTGCAGTATCCCAATTTTTCGAAAGACAATTGTTTTATTTTGGAAACTGACGCATCCGGGTATGCGGTATGTTCGATTCTTTGTAATGGGGACGATAAACTAGTGGCGTACGCCAGCAGATCTCCTAATAAATCAGGAAAAAATTACAGTACGATAGAAAAGGAACTACTTGCTATAGTGTGGGCAGTCAAACATTTCAGATCTCACCTTCACGGGCAGACATTCACGATATACTGTGAACATAGACCTCTAATTTATTTAATTGGAATGACTAACCCATCAAGTAGATTGACAAAATTCCGATTGACTTTGCAAGAATACGACTTCAGGGTTTAATATATAAAAGGCAAAGACAACAAAACAGCTGATGCATTATCAAGAATAGAAATAACCTCAAATGAACTCAAAACTATGAGTTATCAGATAACTGAGACTAAATATCATGTAACAAGATCTCGAAGGAGAAACATAGCATCAAATGTCACAGATACTTTTATCAATACTCTTGACAAACGGATAGGCCACCCGGGAGTCGTGGAATTGTTAAAATGCCCTGATAATTTTTCTGACTTACGTTCCATATCTAAGCGAGACTTTAAAACATTAACCGAAAACAAAAATTATGAACAGGTGTTACATAATATAATTCATCATAAAAGCTTACAAATAATGTTCCCCAAGAAACTCGATCAACGCTGACTTATAGAACATTGTTGAGAGACTTGAGAATAATTTGTATAAAATATAATATTCCGGAATTGTTAACTATTGAAAATGAAAGATGTGCACAAAGTATAAAAGATTTAATAAATATTTCACATGACATAAAAACGCAGGTATAAAAGTTTCTATTGTAAGAGGAATTACAAACTTAACTGATCCAGACACATGACAACACATTTTAAATGACTTTCATATGTTACCTACAGGGGGACATGGGGTATCAATCGTACGTAAAACAACATCAAAAAATACTGATTTACTCTGATTTATTACTGTTCTAAATACATAAATATTACAATCGACATTACTCAGCAGTTCATTATACCCGTGACCTGTTGGATCAGCGAGTATTTGCAAGAGTTGCATTTCCGTGCATCGACTATTTGTTTAAAATAAGTTCAATACACTATAATACAATAATACTAAAGTATATTACAGGTCTAAAAAGAACGAGAACCATTTGGGAATTCAATAAGCTTCGATCTGACCATGGCATTATGTGCCCCATTTGATGCTTATATTGTGTGATTGCAGATGAATATTCTCCTCTGGACTTAGGGGTTCACTGTATGCTTTTTGTTAAGAAGCGACAACGCTTTAATAAATTCTATTGAACCATTGTTCACTAGACTATAATTTTTCCATTCTCATCAATGATCTCCGAAATTCCTTCGGCACATTGCGGAGCAAACTGAAGAAAATGTACACGTTTTGAAGTTTGTTTCGGAAAACGTTGTCGAAAAAGACATGAATTTGGAATTATCCTTCAATTTATATAGTGAACTCCTAAATTAACCGCAGCAGATCATATTTTCTCGTTTGATTTTCAGATCATAAACAGTGTATGTACGTTCCTATCATTGAAACCGCAATTTGAAATATACAATCACTCATGAAAATCTTGTTGATCGTACGAAAAAAGGGTGAATTGATGAACAGATTGAAGATACTCCGTTTTTGAATTTAATGTTTGGGAATAAATAATACAAGACATTCTGGTTCTTCCAGCCACTTAATCGGAAAATGGCATACAGGAAAGCCTGAAAGTGGTGAATTCCTCGAATGAGCCTTATATTAAAATAATATGATAAATCTGTTTCGATAACTACCGTCTCGATATTTCTCTGCCATGAAAATAGTGGGTCATTAAAAAACAAGGTCTATTTCACAATACTTTCTTGATACATCAGTTATCTCCAAGCCTAGTCATCTTTCTATAGTTGGTGAAAGGTCGCAGTTAATATCGCTCCTAATAATCTATCAATTATATCGGCTATTGAAACTAAGTGGAATCTGAATTGTCATAAAATGACAATTTGTGAGAAGTGTAACGAGATACTCCCTCCAGAAAATGATTTTGTTAACTGTAAGGGATGTGAAACTAATCATCATTAAGTATGTGCTGGAATACGCGAATCGAGCTGGCGTACAAAAAACACCGATATGAAGTCCACATGGAGATGTACATCATGCAAACTGAAACCTCATAAGGAACAAAAAAATAGATCGGTATCAACATCAACCGACGGAAAATCAGAAACACCACATGTTAGCGGTAAGCTAGAATAAAATATTGATATTATCGAATTAATTAGGCAAACTGTTAAAAACGAAAACAAAATTATCACTGAAAGGTGATTCAAGAATCGCTTGAATTCTACGACTCAAAAATTGATGATTTCAATTCGTCTATGAAAGTAATCTTAGATGAACACAGAAAAACAAAAAAAGAACATGAGGACCTAAAATCCAAATATCACACCATAGAAAAGGAGTTTCGAGACATAAGAATAGAAACAGAAGAAACAAAACAAATGGCTAGAAGTTCTAATATTCAAATCGATGGGATTGAACGCAAACAAAATGAGAATGTCTTAGATTTAACACTCGAAATCGGCAAAATAATTAATGTAAATATGAAAAACAGTGATATATCTGCAGCTTACCGTCTAAGTAGCCCTATCAATACGAAGAAAAATTTCATAATTGTGCAGTTTCACAACAAAACATTGCGTGACGAATATCTGAAAAATGCGAAGACAAATAAACCAGAAACCAGTAACATCTTCAAAAACGAACCACCATCACCTATATATATTAACAAACATTTAACCTTATACAATCGTAAATTAATGTACGAGGCCAAAATCAAAACCTTAAATAACAAGAAGTGTTTCAAATATGTCTGGTTTAAAAATGGCAAACTTTTGGCTAGAGAATCGGATGACACCAAACTTATACATATAAGAAGTGCACATAATATTGAACTATTTAAATAAGCTTCTGAATAAACATAATATAAGTAATACGAAATATAAAATGGCATCAAATATATTAAGCTTCACTGGAATATTAAACAATGAAATAGATATTATAACTATATATAAAAATTCTCGGGAAATAGGTCACAATAACACTTTGTTTTAACTATTCGTCTTAAGACGAATAGTTGAAACAAAGTGTTATTGTGACCTATTTCCCGAGAATTTTTATATATAATTCATACTGGGTCAAGAATCTTATTGATATTATAACTTACAATATTGGCTCTTATAATGATAACAAAAATTTATTTCAAAATACCACACTTTCTATTTTTCACCTCAATATTCACTGCTTAGCTGCTCATTTTGATGAACTTATAATTTTATAGAACAGTTTTGAAAATCATAAATATGACGTTATTGTCCTAACTGAAACATGGGTATTGAACTCTTCACTGAATTTTAATATTCCAAACTACAATTATTATTATAATTTAGGTTAGGTACCGTCAATAGAAATGACGGTGTTGTAGTCTATGTAAGAAATACGATTAAAATCACATAAATATGTAAATATATAAATATCGATATATTGAAAAATGATAAAGTTACCAATGAATATCTCAATATTATGAGTACAAACGGATTTATATCAGCTATTAATGGCATTACTAGGGAAACATCAATATCAGCCTCCTGTCTAGATCACATTTTTTTAAAAACAAAGAATTCAAAAACTAAAGGAATAATCTTACACTCATCAATAACAGATCATTATGCCACAATCCTAAACATAACAAATGATAACAACGAAAATAATAAAAATTCAATAAATAATTATGAAAATTCTCAGTATAAAACTATAAATTTTAATAAGTTCAATTTACATAGATTCAAAATTGAAATTAAATCAACATCTTGGCAAGATATTTCACAACAAAATAATCTAGAACTAGCAACTGAAGATTTTATTAAAAAAGTAGAAACCATTCATGAAAGCTCTCATACTCTCATAACAAAAACATTAGCGAATAAACATACTAAACGCGAAAAATGGATCACTAACGCCTTAATTGTCTCTATTCAAACGAGGAATAAATTTAAACAACAATTGTTGAAAAACCCATTGAATATAGAACTTCAAACTAATTATAAGGAATATCGAAATAAACTTCAAAACCTCATAAGGAAGACAAAAAATAATTATTTTGCAGATAAAATAATGAAAGCAGGGAAGAATCTAAAGGAAATGTGGAATATAATAAACGAAAGTACAAACAAAAGTACAACAAAAAACAAAATAGCAGATATAAACCTGAAAATACTCTTATACTTTCTTCACAAATAAAGAAACAAGCAAATGCATTCAATAAATTTTTCTTGACTGTTGGAGAAAATATGGCTAATGAAATCATTAGAGGTACTAACACAAATGGGGCAATTAAGTCACATACATCTGTTTCTAACGCTCGCCAACTTAACTCTTCATTTTTTAAACCATTATCCACTGCAGATGTATTGAGTGACATCAGATCATTAAGAAATACCAAATCCTGTCCTGTTGTCAATATTAGTGTTGAATGCATTGGGGAGATCGCGGAATACATAGCGGAACCATTACAGCATATCATTAATTTAATCTTAGAAAATGGTATATTTTCCAATGAATTTCAAAACTTCTACTGGGTTCCCCATAATAGACTACCCATTTTAATGTTTGTATCAAAATTTTTTTAGTTAACAAAACAAACTCTTTATTTCACTGAATTACAGCTAACTCTTTGGGATTTATGATAACTGAAGGGCGGAATATATGCAAAGTGCATATATTTGCATATTTTGCATATTTTTACAAATTTCATAAAAAATTGCATATTTCGGCAAAAATAAAATTTGTGTGCATATTTTTATGTTTTTCGTTTTATCGTAAGATTAAGTGCGACCCTTGCAGATAATTGAAATAATTTAAAAAGGTGGGTAGGTTTTATTATTATATGGTTTATGGACCCATTTCATTATTATATGGTTTATTGCCGGCATTTATTGAATGTTTAGGAATTTCCAAGTAATCAGCTTGCCTAATTCACCGAACAGAAACAAGACAAGAAGGTTCACTTGAAGCTCCACCCATAATGTTGTCTATTTCGCTGGCACACTTAAATAATCCCTGGTGGTGCCAAGTCGTGTTCGGTGGTAGTAAGTATTGTCACCGAACGGAAACTTCTGTTCGATGCGCGAATGAATTCATAACAAAACTTTCTTTTTTCGGGGTCTAGTTGGAATGCGGCGGCTTGCTTTTATAGTTCAGGCTTCAAAGTACCGACGCAAGTGAACCTTCTTGTCTCGTTTCTTTTCGGTCCCTAATTGGAGAGCAAATGTGGTCTCTTCTTTTGTATTTATATTGTATAGTTCAGTTTGTCGATAGATTCCAGTGTGAGAAGAGTGATTTCGAAAATATTTATTTCAAACGCCTAAAATGCCGGAAGCCGCTTCGTGGATTAAAAATTTTCCTGAGTTGGAGTTTAATGGGGATAAAGTGTTTTACAAAGTTTGTGCCAAAATCATTGTTTGTGAAAAGAAGTTCCAAATTGATCAACACTTGAAAACAGCTATGCATGAAGCTAAGTTGCAGAAAAATGAATCTGTGCCTGTTCAGCAGTGTGTGCAAACCGCATTTCAAAATGTCAAACCAAAGAGTGAAAAGGAGGTGTTTCATCAAGACTTTTATGCAGAGCTTTAGTCGCAGCAAATATACCTTTGAAGAAACTGCAAAATAAACAATTCAGAGATTTTTTGCAAAAATATTGTAATCAAGACATCCCTGACGAATCCACACTAAGAAAGAAGTATGTGCAAACAGTTTACGAAACCGTATTGGAAGAAATTAAAGTTTCACTGGGCGACGAACATTTTTATATTATTGTTGATAAAAGCACAGACTCATGTGGTCGATATATCGCACATCTTATTATTGGAGGGCTTCAAGAAAATGAGCCAGGGAAGCCATATTTAATATCTTCTAAACAGTTAGACAAATGTGACCGTAACTCGATTTATTCAGCAGTCTCTATCAAATTTTTTTTTACCAAATCCAGTTCCAGTAGACAAGTTTTTAGTGTTTTCGTCTGACGTAGCGCCGTATATGGTTGAAGTAGGCCAAAACTTGAAAATATTTTATCCCAATATGGTACATGTCACTTGTCCTTTACAAGGGATGAACAGAGTTGCAGAAACTATTAGGACAGCATATCCCTTGGTGAACAAATTAATTTCAAATGTAAAGAAAGTGTTTTCGGAAGCACCTCTGAGAGTGCAGATCTATAGAGAGAAATTGCCAGGAGTTAGTTTACCTCCAGAGCCCGTAATTACTCGATGGGGAACATGGATTAAGGCCGCGATATTCTACGCAGACCATCTTGAAGCCATTTAAGACATAGTTTTAGATTTAGAAGACAATTCACAGTGTGTAGTGCAAAGTCAAGCAGTATTCAAAAATGTAAATTTAGCTAAGGAACTTGTTTTTATTGAGGTTAATTTTTGTTTTATACCAGATATAATAACTTTGTTAGAAAGTAGGAATATGAGTTTAGAGAATCAATTAATATTATTGAAATTTTTTCCGACAAATACAAAAAAGTTCCCGGTGATGTAGGAAATCAAGTAAGAAGTAAACTCGAAGTTATTGTGGGAAAGAATGAAGGCTTTAAGTATTTAATGGAAGTCAAAAATATTTTTGATCCAACGAAGTAATACCTCGGCCTTATAACTTACTACCCGAATTAAAATATTGCCAGATCACATCGGTAGATGTTGAAAGATCTTTTTCTTTGTACAAACATATTTTTACAGACAGAAGGCAAACACTTTTATTGGAAAATTTTGAAAAATATATCGTTATAAATGCATTTTATACTATTGCAGGTTAAAAATTTTTCTTCTAATTTTACTTAAAATAAGTAATTTTTGTAAGAGTCGGCGTTTCTTTATTTCCATTTTTCCATGTTATATTCGAGGCATATAATTGCATATTTTGACAAAAAAATGCATATTGTTGCATATTTCAAAGAAAAACTATGCATATATATGCGCATATTTTAACTGAATTGACGTGCATATATTCCGCCCTTTGATGATAACTTATAAATATTTGGCTAATTTAATTCTTAACTTTTAAAAATCACGTTTTCTAAATGACCTGCACCAACTTCAACACATTTTTCAATATTAGATAAAAAGTGATTCATTACACGGCGTAGCAAACATTCGTCTATTCCTTCAACTTCTTCACGAATTTTGACTTTCAGTTCCTCAATTGTACCTGGACGAATCGCGAACACTTTGGCTTTCAAATATCCCCACAGGAAAAAATCGGGTGCCGTTAAGTCGGGGGACTTAACCTAGGATAAGGGTTTGTCGATTAGCAGACCTTTTAGGACTTGTCGTAAACGCAATTCTAACCCGTTCAATATTTTCTGGTGTACGAACTATTCTTCGACGTCCAGGCTTCTTCAAATTTTGTACAGAACCATTTTCACGCCAATGACGAACCCATAACTTAACAGTTTTACGATTTGGTGCGTGACCTCTATTGTTGTTATTAAACTGACGCCGGAATGCACATCTAACTTCTTCTATCGAATTGCTTCTCATGTAAGATTCTACACAAAACACACGTTGTTGGACTGAGTAATCCATTAAAGTTCAAACGGATGTTGAAATAATGTCTCAAAGCAAAAAAATTGAATAATTATTGATGGAAACTAACAAACTTCTCGTAGAAAAAAGGCGTTCCACGAAATTATTAATTTAAAATTTATTTATGACAGGCGCCTACATGATTAATAATTTGCTCAAATCCCAAAGACTACAGAAGATAATCCCACAGAGAACAACCTATTTAGTTATCTCGTAGGGAATTTATTAATAATATAAAATCGGTAGTCTATTATGGGGAACCCAGTATAATTACTCCGGTATATAAAGGCGGTAGTAGGGAATATATATCAGTAATTAGTAACTTCAGCTAAATCGTTGAAAATATAATAAAAATTCGATTAACCGCATACTTGGAGAAGTCGGAGCTACTCTCACCTTTTCAATTTGGGTTCAGAGAAAATAGGAGTACGCAAGATGCTATAAAAAATCTTTCGAGTAAAATTTATAGTTGTCTTGATAATTCTATAAATTCTGTTGCCATATTCCTCGACCTGTCCAAGGCATTTGACACTATAAGACATGAACAATTACTTCAAAAATTAGAAAATGCTGGTATTAGAGGAGTAATGATCTGTTTCGATCTTACTTAGCAAACAGAACTCAACAAGTAAAAAGAGAAACAGTTTTAAGTGAGCCAGGAATATTAAAATACGGTGTACCACAAGGTACAGTGCGGGGACCCATTCTGTTTCTAATATACATAAATGATTTGATCACATTAAATTCAGATTGCTACATAATTGCTTACGCAGGTGACATTGTACTTGTATTTGAAGGTCAGAGTTGGAATAATATAAAACATAAAATAATTGATAAAATGAAAGAAATTGGTGATTGGCTAAGAGATAATCTTCTCACACTGAATATGACTAAAACCGGGTGTATACCATTTACATCATCTAGTAACAATTTACCTGATTTTGATTCAATCACAGTTCATGTAAATGACTGCTCTGATAATACTTCATGTAGTTGCACAAATAAACTAAATATCGCTGAATCAAAAAACATCTTGGAGTGCAGTTTGATTGCCATCTAAAGTGTGATAAACATATTAGCACATTGACAGAACAAGTAAGAAAAGAAGTTCCCCATTTTTCAAACATTCAAAAATTGAAGCAGGTTTATTACTCTTTAGCACAATCGATTCTCCAATACGGTATCATTGCCTGGGGTGGTGCTTATCTCTCCACTCTTAATCAAATATTCATAGCACAAAACTTCTAAAAATAATATTTAAAAAGGATAGGCTATATTCAACTAATAACTTATATAAAGATGCACAAGTTCTAAATATTTCACAATTATATATAAAAAACATACTAAGCGATATTTTCTCCACAACAAAAAACACAATATCACATAGCTATTGTACAAGAAAAAATGAAAATGATGATCTTATTTTATCACAGTCCACAAAAACTATTGGACAAAGAAGTAGAGCTTACTTGGGCCCAAGATTTTACAACTTAATTCCCCTTGAAATTAGGAAAATAAATAATAAAATACAATTTAATAAAAATGTAACTAAATATTTATCACAAACAGATTGTAAAAACTTTTACAAATGTCTAAGGAATTCATAGATACAATTTCGAAAAGCATTGTACATATTTACCTAACATGTAGAGATTTCACATATTTCAGTTAATTTATATCGATATTAATGCACCTACATTTTTCATTAATTAAAAGCTAAAATTATGTTAACATGTAACATATATCTTAACAAAACAATCATATTTATACACAAACATATCATTGTTTAGATAAATATGATTGTTTAATTGTTTTTAATTGCTTCTAGTTAAAATTAATCTTTGATGTACTACATATAGATTTGTAAATTAATTTTAAATCTCTCTCTCTCTCTCTCCCTCTCTCTCTCTCTACATAACATCCCAGCATATGCTATGTTACATATGATTTTGAAAGTTAATTATTCCAAAAGTTACTGTAATAACTCTGAAGTATTCTGTCTCGTTCAGAAACGGATCCAAACTACCTATTTGGATATTTAAATTTTGTTCCAAACCAACGTTGCAGCTTCAACTGATGCAAATCGAAAGTATGTATCACTACTACTGAAATTCATCAATTCATAATATTGGAAGAGATAACTTACAAAGTAACTTCTCTTTGAGAAACTCCCAAGACGGTATTTCTTCATACAGCTTCGGAGCTTCGAAAGAGAAATCATCAGGTTCATCACCAGTAGCTTCAGGCTGCTCACGTAAGAAATCTACCCAAAATACTTCATTCTCCGTGAAATATTGATAATCGTCACCCAACTCTTCTTCGGCTGAATTTATTATCAGTTCATTGAACCATTGTTTGTCTTTTTCTTCCACGAATCTGAGAAAAAATCATTGATTATTCACTACTGAGCAAAAGATAGTATTATAAAGATAGGACATATGAAACAGTTATATCCAAACTGAAGTATCAATATGAATATCTAGAGTCACTTCTAATTCCAGATTGGTACAGCAAATTGAACGTGTCACTTGAATATTATACAGTGGTGAATATAAGATGCAGTAAACGAAGATGTACCAACATTTTTGTATTTGACTGTACATTTATACCTCTTGGGTTGCCACTCAGGCATAAGACCCTTTCCATAACATTTTAGGTCATAAGTATTCTTGTCACCAAACGACGAACATCTATATGTCTAACTGTAAATAATTGTGAAAAGTAAAGTTAATAAATAGGTCTTAAGGTTAGTGCTGTGTATCAATTAAATCTACAGTCCACTATATCAATCCCAAACATTGGTCCATCGAACCGCATTAAAGAAGAATCAAGGTATTTATCACAATTATAACTTTCATGGCTTCAGTTGAGAAGTACAGTACCTACCCTTAAGAAGCAGAATTTCTACGCCATCAAGTCAGTTACAACCATCCAGACAAGTAGTGCACGATCAATACAATTACAATTCAATGACACATTAACACCATTCGCACTACACAACTGGCTCACTGGGAAAGTAACTGCGTCCCTTGTAACTTTCTCTTCCTTTATTTACAGTACAGTTACTATTCCTTCAATTTGTTCCTTAAGAAACTTCAATTTACAATTCACAATTAGACTTGTCTTTGTTAAGAAGCTGTTACAATAAAAAGTATATCTTAATTCAAGGTAATATTTACAATTACAATATATTTAAGAAACTATTACGATAAGAGGTGTATATTATAAATTATATTATATCATCTTGCCATTACAATTATTTTATAAATTATTCATAATTCAATTAACAGCCAAAGTAGTAAAACTATATATTCACTATGGCCAGCGAATTGATGCAATTAAAGAGGAAGCGTGGAGCTATTAAACGCAAACTAACAAGTTTTATATAATTTTCATCATCAGTTGAAACGATGTTTAATAATAATGAAAATATACAGGAAAATACAATGCACGATTTGAAGATGAGGGTAGAATTATTTGCAATAGTGTTGACAGAATTTGATGAAACGCAAAGCAATACTGAATATTTGTGTGAGGAATCAGAATTAGAAGAGCAATATGGTGAGCGAGATCAATTTAGCTCATCATATACTTCGGTGTTAAGTAGAGCACAATTACTATTAAAAAAGTTATTAAGAACTGAAAATGAAAGCCATGGTTCATCAAACTCTGGACAGGCTTCTAACAATAATTCTATACCATTCAATAATGTAAAACAACCTACTATTTATTTACCCAAATTCAAGGGTGACTATCACGATTGGCTCGAATTTAGAGATACATTCGAGTCTCTTATTAATTCAAATGAAAATATCACTAGCATTCATAAATTCCATTATTTGAAAGCATCTCTAGAGGGTGATGCTAGAAAGGTAATTCAATCATTGGAAATGTCGGCTAACAATTACCAGACCGCTTGGCAAGTATTATACCACCGATACAATAATAATCGTTTAATTTTTCACAATCACTTAAAATCATTACTCGATATAGGAGGTGAAACAAGAGACTCATCTCAAGGGCTGCGAAATATAATAGACGGTATATATAAACATATTAGGGCATTATCTAGTTTAAATCAACCAATTGAACATTGGGATACAATATTAATATTCATATTGAGTTCTAAACTAGATAAGGCAAGTAGACGAGAGTGGGAAAATGCAATTAAAGATGATGAATTTCCAAAACTGACTAAATTTACTGATTTTTTAAAATGTAGAGCAAGTCTATTAGAAACCCTTGAGATAAATACAAATACAATTCAAAAGGAGACTTACTATTCAAAAAAACCTGTTGTATTGACTACTCAAACGCAACAACGCATTAGTTGTCATTTTTGTTCAAAACCTCATTTAATATACAAATGTGAAGAATTCTTAAAGATGTCAATACCTCAAAGACTTCAAAGTACATATGATTTGAAGTTATGTACAAATTGCCTAGGTAAGCATCACACTTCTGAACAATGTAGATCAAGTTCCTGTCACAAATGTAACCTTAGACACAATACATTATTACATCAAGATCGTGCTAAATTGACAGAAAATGTCACATTAACAAGTCAAGTTGAAAACACTCAGGTAATTTTGCCAACAATTTCAGGTTTTGTCATCGATTCAAAAGGATATAAACACTTGATAAAATGTTTATTAGATAGTGCTTCACAATCCAGTTTTATAACTGACAAATTGGCCAAGAAACTTAATCTTAAAACAAGATCTACAAACATTCCAGTTGTTGGGATTAATCAATTGAAAACCAACCTAAATGCTATAAATATTTCCTGCTTCACAATTCCGACAATCACTTCACATATGCCTTCATTTAAGTTCAATGTAAGTTCGTGGAAAATTCCGAGCCACGTTAAGTTGGCAGACGAGACATTTAATCATCCCAACGAGATAGATATATTGATTGGAGCAGAACAATTTTGGAACATTATATTGCCGCAACAATTACAATTAGGTAAATCGTTACCGATTCTACAAAATACGGAATTTGGATACGTTGTAGCCGGTCAGCTACTCTATCTCAGTTCGACAATTTCATGTAACCTTTCAAGGTTAAAAATTAATAATTCAGAATTTGACTTACAAAAATTTTGGGCGTTTGAGGAACTTCCAGAGTCAAAGTCTATGTCCAACGATGATCTTCAATGTGAACAGCATTTTGTTCAAACCTATTCAAGATTGACTGATGGCAGATTTATGGTTAAACTACCTTTTAAATATTCATCTAGCAATTTGGGCGAGTCTGCCTCTGTAGTATTGAAACAATTTAAGCGTTTGGAAAACCGATTTGCATTCAATGAGTCTCTAAAAAGAGAATATTCTAAATTTATCAACGAATATATTCAAATGGGTCATATGACAATGTTTCCAAGTCACAAAATTTCAGGTGACAAAGTTTCGTACTTCCTTCCGCATCATGGCGTTATTAAGAATGATAGCCTTACAACAAAGCTTCGAGTAGTCTTCAACGGATCCTCACCAACAAGTTCAGGTTGGTCGTTGAATAATTTACAATATGTAGGGCCATCTATTCAAAATGAGATATTTCCTATTCTATTAAGATTCCGACAGCACAATATTATTGTATGTGCTGATATTACGAAAATGTATAGACAGATAATGCTACATCCGGATCAATTGAAAAACTCCAATTTATGGTGGCACGGTCCTTCATGGCTGTCATCAACAACGAATGATCATCTTAATTCAATTAAATTCGAACCTCTACAAATAATACCGGAAATTAGAGCAATAGCTTGCAATACGGCGAAAACATCTGCTAACATTTTTCCATTTGAGAGATTTTCAAGGTTAATTAAAATTAAGAGAATTTTTGCCTATTGCATACGCTTTATTTCTAATTGTATGGTCAAAAAAGATCAACGACAATACGGAGAATTTACAGTTCAAGAACTAAATCAAAGTTTCTTACAATTAATACGTATGGCTCAAATTGAAAGTTTCTCCGAAGAAATAAATATTTTAAAGTGCAATAAATCAATCACCAAGAAACATAAATTATTAAGTTTATCTCCGTTTTTTGACGATAACAATATTTTACTAGTTGGTGGCCGATTGAGACACGCTGAATTACCTTTCGATGCTAAACACCCCTTTCTTCTATCAGGAAAACATGTTTTGACAAAACTAATTTTTGAAAACGAACATGTGAAGTTGTTCCACGCAGGTCCTCAATTGCTCTTGGCCAATGTACGCCAGAAGTGTTGGGCAACATCAGGAATGAGTGTCCCAAAGACGGTCACTCGAAATTGTATTCAATGTTTCAAATCGAATCCCAAAAGCATTAATCCATTGATGGCAAATTTACCTAAAGCACGTGTCACTCCAATGCAACCCTTTTACGTTTGCGGGATTGACCATGCAGGTCCATTCATACTTCGCGTTAGAAAAGGTCGCAATTGTAAAGAAATGAAGGCTGTCCATTTAGAATTAATAACGGACTTAACGACCGAATCTTTTATTGCCGGTCTGCGACGATTTGCTTCTAGACGTGGTAATCCAGGTCACATATATTCGGACAATGCTACCAATTTTGTGGGGGCATCTAAACAACTTACTATTTTAAACGCATTTTTAGAAAAATCACAAGATGATGTAATAAGAAGTTGTGCTAACAATAACATCAGTTGGCATTTTATACCTGCAAACTCCCTCCACTTTGGAGGATTATGGGAATCCTCTATAAAAACCATAAAGTTTCACTTATATAAAGTAATATCAGACACTAAATTAACATATGAAGAATTTAATACAATTATTATACAAATTGAAGGAATCTTAAACTCTCGTCCTATTCATCCAATGTCAACAGATCCCAATGATATCCAACCCTTAACCCCAGCACATTTCCTGATTGGAAAGCCAATAGTCACAGTTCCGGATCCAGGCGTTTTGGATATCCCGATGAATCGTTTGTCAAGGCATCAACTGCTTCAACAACTCATTCAAAGCTTCTGGCGAAGATGGTCCCTTCAATACTTGTCCACGTTACAGCAACGGCAGAAATGGTCCAAAACATAACCGAACGTACAAATTAACGATTTAGTGTTAATTAAGCAAGACAACTTGCCGCCTATTGGCTACTCGGTCGAATCACGGCTACACACCCGGGGGATGATGGTTTAGTGCGCGTTGCAACTGTTAAAACCAAAATGGGACTCTTTAAAAGAGCAGTTCCTCGATTGTGTCCTCTTCCATTATCGGTAGAAAAGGACAATTTAGTGCCTAATAGTGACGCAATATGAAATTTTATATCTTACTCTATTGTCACACTCTATAATTCATTTTTATGTTTATGTTGTTTTTGCTAATTGCTCAATACTTAGCTATGAACCATTTTTGAATTATTGCATAGTTCAAGGTAGGGAGCTTATGTACCAACATTTTTGTATTTGACTGTACATTTATACCTCTTGGGTTGCCACTCAGGCATAAGACCCTTTTCATAACATTTTAGGTCATAAGTATTCTTGTCACCAAACGACGAACATCTATATGTATAACTGTAAATAATTGTGAAAAGTAAAATTAATAAATAGGTCTTAAGGTTAGTGCTGTGTATCAATTAAATCTACAGTCCACTATATCAAGCCCAAACAGAAGACATTATATTTCTGAGATACTGGAGATAGTTCAGTCTCTATTGCTGGATCTTCTAGAGCGAATAGTTACTCAGAAGGAGTATTTTGAAGGAGATGCATTCGAAAAACTTTTATAGTGAATGCAAAACTAGAATACATAGTGTTTACCGAAAGCATCGGCTGGGAAGATACTAAACTTTCTTTCTCTCCTCCTTCCTAAGATGGAAATTTGAACGACGTAGACTACATAATGTGATATACTTTTTTCTACCTGCGGGAAAAAGGACTCCGGATTATGATGCTAAAGCTGTGATCGAGTCTTCACTTGTTGAACATCAATTTATTAATGGTAAACTATTCATATACTGAGTTTTCATCTTGTCAGAAAGGGTGTTGTGATTCTATACAATTTCCAAACACTGTGGTATCATTAGATGGATAGATATATCCAAAATATATCCAACGCATATCAATAGGATGAGGTTCCAAAAAGTTTGTAGCTGCACAAAGTAACTTGCTAGTTGTTATATGAATCTATTGCCGAGCAATAACCAGCCATTGCCCTCAATTTATGGTGGTAAGTACGTTATTTGAGATACTTTGTATATTCTTGATTCAATCTATGCAAATTTCACAAATTTAATTCAATTAATAGATAATTAATTCAGATGAATAGCTTAAAATATAAGTAGTATGGAAAATAAGACTGGGCGTCAACAAGAATTTTTTTAGAGAACATATTGGAAGTCAAAAGATGGAAGCATCGAAAGGTAGATACATAGAGAATCGAAATGTCAATAACCAGTATAAATTTCGAAGCCATGTAGCTTGAATTAAGAGAATACAAATCAATTATTTCAAAGATTGACGATAAATATGCTTAGAGGAAATGTTATACATCAAAATGAAGGTTAGGACACAAGAAATAACCATCAAAAATTATTTCTAAAAATGAATCAATGAAATAAAATCAGATCAAACAGTCAAATATTGAAAAATGCTAAAATCTCATTAATTGAAAGACTAGAGATTTCTGGTAGAGACGCCGGAAAGCAACATTTTTCTACAAGCTAATATTTATAAGGAAATGCATGAATATGTCGAATAGGAATTTTCAAATCTAGTTGTGGTCAATCAGAGGAAGCCATGCTGTCATGATAGATGATCTCGAGAAATGGAAAATTCGGAAGATTTTAATTTAGATTGTAATAATATCGCGTAATCTCTCAAATTTCTAACCTAATATGAAACTGTAATTGAATGTTGCTCGGTACTAGAAAGTATAACCTAGTTTGTACACAATAGATCAGTCGCAGTGTAGTATTAACAAGTATAGTAACCTATAAATTAGTATATTTAATTGAATAGTTTCAATAAGTATAACCGAATCAATTTTATATCTACTATCCACAATCAAATCTTATAACAAGTTCAGCATTATAAGTGAGCAATAATCAAGAAGGTGAAGTGCAATCACGAATTATAATATCAAACTAATATCAATACTTTTGAAGAAAAAGGCAAAAACCAGCAATATGAATACGAAATTATCACCCTCATCCGCAGAAAATACCAAGTAGCCATCATCAGAGTAAACTATAACAGAAATCAAAATGTGCGTGTTTGAATACTATTTGGGGAGAATAATGAAACAGCTGGAGATAAATCGGATTTTCCATCTCTTCTATATTACCTAGATATTTGTTCATACTTCAGAGTGAAAAACTTTCCTGAGATATGGTGTGCCCTGTATTTGAAATACGTTCGGCTAACGCTGATTTTTCACCACTATTTTTCTGTATATGTGAAAAGTGTTCTTTCCAGTTTGGGCAAAATAGCATTTTGAGCATGATATGATCTATTCTGTAAATCCCGATTTATTGCAGTCGGAAACTTTATCAAATGTGTTGCCGAAAAGGATTTTAACTGTCTTAGATTACGGAATTTATCAACGACTGAAGGACGTGATAAACTTTTGAATTCCATAGAACTATTCCAAGGGATTGCCTCTAATTTGGTTGGTTGACTAAGTTCAAATTTCCTTTTTTGTTTAGAAATTAAATTATTCATCCCAGATTTATCGTAACCATTGTCCAACGTTATTTGTGATAGGGTACACTAGCAGCTATAGCAATTAATTAAAACGTAAATAATACTTGAAAACATTTTGTTTACTTGTATATGAGGAAATATAATACATAATGACACCGCACATCAAAATTGAAAGAACATAATAATACATTCAAATACAGTGCATCATAGACAAGTATACGTGGACAGCATCACGACCTCCCAACACGTCCTCCTGATGTTCACCCATGTTGCCGAGACACGTTTCTATACATGCATTAATCTTGCACAGCGTCTCTCAAACTTTACTTTTGGCAATGGTTTTGTCATTACGTCAGCTAACTGAATTTCTGTTCTGACGTGGTACCGCACGTCTATGTGC
Organism: Endomychus coccineus; assembly: GCA_958510875.1. Lineage (NCBI taxonomy): Eukaryota > Metazoa > Arthropoda > Insecta > Coleoptera > Endomychidae > Endomychus > Endomychus coccineus. Next base: position 107,028,150 of record OY294069.1, on the reverse strand, counting down.
TTCGACCTTTTGTTGAAGGATCCAGACTTCACAAGTTGAATCGTACTTTGATTATCAACAAGCAAATTTATTTTTATGTCCAAACCGGTTATTTCTTGTAATAGAGATTTGAAATACAATGCCTCTTTGCAACAGTCTGCTGCGGCTATGTACTCGGCTTCAGTCGACGATAGCGCTACTATAGGCTGCCTCTTGGATGCCCATGATATTGGTCCATCGGCTATCATTAGTACGGAGCCAGAAGTGCTTCTTCGCGTCAATGGGTCTCCAGCATAATCCGAGTCGCTGTGAGCATCCATGTTCTCTATCGGTTTGTTTCGTTTGAACAAAATGCCTTTCCCACTAAATATTTGAATATTTTCTTGACTTTTGTGACCTCCTCTCTAGTGGGGTTTTCGACCTTCCTGCTAACCAGATTGACCGCTTGTGCAACATCTGGTCTGGTTCTGGTAGACAGGTACAGTAAACTTCCCACTGCTTCCCTATAGGGATATTCCTGTATCGATTTTGAATCGCTACTTGCGGGCGTGTCACAAGGTTTGGCATTTTTCATGTTGTATTTTTCCAGTACGTCATTTATGTAGGATCTCTGAGTAAGAATTATTCCTTCTTTTGAGTTTTTTATTTCCATACCCAGATAAGTACTTGGATTTTCATTCTTTTTCATTTCAAATTTGGTTTCAAGTTTCTTCAAAATAACTGCGATCTTTTTCTTGTCTTTTCCTATGACAAGTCCGTCATCAACGAATAGTCCGATTATTATTGATTTATCTTGGTTTATGAAAACACATCGATCTGTTTTGATTGTCTTGAATCCCAAATCAAGCATCGCTTGGATGAAAGTTTTGTTCCATGTAAATGGAGCTTGTTTTAATCCATACAACGACTTACTACTTCAGTAGTATTGCTGTCAGTCTCATAGCCAACAGGTAATTTCATATAAACTTCATCTGTTAACTCTCCGTATAAGAAAGCTGTCTTAACGTCAAATGTCATGGAGTAGTAAGATTCAGATGCGACAATTACTAATAAAGTTTTTAATGCAGATTGACTTACTACTGGGCTATAAATATCTTCCAAATCCAGGTTTCCTTTCTGCTCGCATCCACGTTCGACTAATCGAGCCTTGTACATACCGTCATCTTTAATCTGAAATACCCATTTGTTCGATAGTATTTTGTGTCCTTCGGCTTCTGACTTGTCAACTAATACCCAGGTGATATTTTTCTGTAATGATTCCAGTTCAGATTGTATCGCCTTCTCCCAATTTCGTCTGTCGGTGCCAGTCACAGCTTCTTTGTATGTGAGTAAAGAGCAGTCATAGTCGTCATTATTTTCTGACGTAAACATGGTCACGCAGCGACTTAACTCATAATCTTTGGTCCATGCTGGTGGTCTCACGTCTCTTTGTGGTCTTCCACTTGAGGGAGATGATTCATCAACAGGATCTTGACTAGAGCTGGAATAAAGGGGGTTAGGTTCCTGAAAAGGTAGTTCTCATTGATTTTGTTTCTTTTTTCTGGAATTTCGATTTCGATTTGTTCTGTTTCAGGTTCTGGAGTAAGATTTCCGCGTTTCTAGGCAGGAGTAACGCTATAATGCATCTTTTCGATTACTTTTACATCTCTGCTGATAACAACATCATTCCTTTCGAGTATATAGATTCTAAAACCTTTTGTATATTCCGCATATCCCAAGAATACTCATTCTGTGGCTTTGGCTGTAAATTTTTCTCTTCGGTTTTTTTACATCACAAACGCTCTATTTCCGAATACGTGTAGGTAATTTCCTGATGGTGTTCGTTGTACCCATTTCTTATATGAGGAATTGCATTTGAGAGCTCTTGCTGGGCTTCTATTTATCAAATAGTTTGCAGTGTTCACTGCTTCTGCCCAATATTTTGCAGGGATATTGGCATCTAGCATCAGACATCTGGCTTTATCCATTAGCGACCGATTTTTTCTTTCACTCATGCCATTTTGCTGTGGAGTATAAGGTGCAGATAGTCTTCGGCTTATACCGTTATCTTTGAGGAATTTGTCAAACGCTTTAGACCTGTATTCGCCTCCATTATCAGATTGTAGACTTTCAATTTTCTTCTTATGGAACAGTTCAACATAGTGTTTATATTCCTTGCATTTATCGATTACTTCGCTCTTTTCTTTTAAGAAATATACACAGCAGTATCTTGTATAATCGTCAATAAATGTTACGAAATACTTTGATCCGGCCATTGATTCATTCTCAAATGGGCCACACACGTCACTATGAATTATCTGGAGCAGTTCGGTATAGATTATTTGTCCATGGCTTTGGAATGGTAGAGTGGAAAATTTTCCTTTTATACAAGTCTCACAGGTACTCAAAGTTTTTTCTTCCAAGTCGAGTCCTCGCATCATTTATTTTTAACCATTTCTTTTAGGTCTCTTTCATTGACGTGACCTAATTTCTTGTGCCATTTCATAATTTCGGTTTCATCGCTAGGCGTGAAGTTTGCTGTCTCTTCCGGTTTATCAAATTCAAGATAGTATAATCCATTTCTTCTGTTAGCTTTTAATACAGTTTTTCCGTCTTTTGTGACACTGGCTTGTTCCTTTTCAAATAGAACCTTATAGCCATGATCCGTAATTTTGCTTGCAGAAATTAGATTATTCGACAAATCAGGTACATACAATTTGTCAGAAAGACTAATTTTATAGCGTCGATCCTTTGTATAAAGTTCGGTTTTTCCTTGCCCTTTAACTTCGGTCGTATGCTTTTCTGAAGCTAGCTTTAGAGTGTCAGTCGCGGGGATTAAGTTATGGAGTATAATTTTATCACCTGTCATATGTGACGTACAGCCACTGTCAAGACACCATAAATTGCCTTCACATTTCGAAGTTCCTGTTGTTAAACAGATGTTATATGTCTTTTCTTGACCTTCAGTTTTATTGGGGTTATTGGGTCTCTTCTTTGACCAACAAGCTTCTGTGGAATGCCCTTTCTTATTGCAATCCTTGCAAAATTGTACCTTTTTCTTCGTCTTTGTGTAGAATGCTTCTGGAGTCTGAGGTTCACTCGCTTCGGTTTGCCTTCTTGCTCCGTATTCTTCTACGATTTTCAATTTTAAATTGTCAGGACTTGGCAGAACATCTCTCGACTCAATTGCCGTTCGGAAACTATCGAAATTTGTAGGTAAACTGTACAACATCATTATGCTCAATAACTCTGGATGAATTTTCACATCCATGTCTTCTAATTTACCTAGTATATCCATAAAATTACTGAGATGGTCTCGCACATATTCTTGTGGAGTCATTTTCTTCAATACTAGATGTTTAATAGCGTAGCCTTTCTTGCCGGCCCTGAACTTTGATGTACAGACTTTAGTTTGTCACATACCTCCTTGGATGTATTACACCCTTTAATTTTTTCAAGTTCTGGTGGAGATATAAGTAAAAGTATCTCTGACCTTGCCTTTAAGTCTTCCTTTAGGAATGCACTCTTTTCTTCGGCACTCGCAGTTGCCGCTAACGTTTTTTCACCACTAGGATATTTCCACAAATCGTATCTTATGAGAATCGCCTGTGCTTATAAGCACCAGGTATCGTATTTTGATTTTTTCAACGGTTCTATGCTTCTGATACTCGAGCTCAATTTTAAAATTTGTATTTTCTCATTTACTGACTATTTCAAATATGCTTCTCCCATTTGCCACTAGATATTCCAACCACGTTCTGCTACCACTGATAGGGTAAACTAGCAGCTATAGCAATTAATTAAAACGTAAATAGTACTTGAAAATATTGTGTTTACTTGTATATGAGAAAATATAATACATAATGACACCGCACATCAAAATAATAATAAATTCAAATACAGTGCATCATAGACAAGTATACGTGGACAGCATCACGACCTTCCAACAATTTGCAGAAGTTTCTCAACTTCGCTGTTATAATTTTGCTGGCTTAACGGGACGTTTGATAATCTATGAACAAGACTATTGAATGGAGACGTTTTATAATTAAATGGTGTAGCTGAATCTGTGGTAGTATATCTATTTGTTTCAGTGTGTTTTCTGTACATGTCGAATTCCAAGCAATTACCATCTATTATGATGTTAATAACAAGGAAAGGAAGCGACTCATCGGTTTCTATTTAGATAATTAATGCGTAAGTCAAATTGGCAAATAAGCGTGTTTATAAAGCCATTTGAATCAAAATCTACACATGTAATCGCGAAAATCACATATCTACACCAAACTTCTGGAAACTGATTTGATTTTAATTTGAAGGAGGTTTCAAGTTGGCTTAAAAAAAGCCAGAAAAGGTAAGCGTAGATGTCCATTGCTCATCCGCTTGTTTCTTTATAGGAGTTTTTGTTAAAAGTGAAATAATTTTGCTCCACACATAAAGATGTAAGGATCACGTATTATGTGCAGTTTGTATCAGGGATAATTATATTTTGAAAGCCATTTCTTCACAAGGCTTATCAACTTGGGGATTGGGGTACTTGTAAATAGTGAATGAAATAACATCAAATGAAATGAGTATCACCAGGTTTAAGGGACCATCATCCAACAGGGTTTACCTTGTTATGATGGTAGGAGCCGATAACCAGGAACCCTTTATTTTGATTCGTTAAAGTAGTGAATCATCCGTTAAAATCTCCAATAATCTAAAATACAAACCTGAGATTCATAAGCCGGGTAATTCCTTGGAACCAATCGTTTCAAACAATAATCGTCTCACGTATCACATAGCAGAATGATCACGTAGAGAATTTAACAACCAGCTGCACCAAATTTGTCTGTGAAAAATTCTTTGGAACTAACTGTAAAATTGAAAGATTCCAAACTTAAACCTGGTGATACTCTCGTTTCATTTGATGTTGTTTCACTATTTAGAAATAACATAAAAATTGTTTCACTTTTAACAAAAACTACTATGAACAAACAAGCGAATATGCAATGAGCAATCCCCACCCTTTTTTGACTGAAATTTTCCTAAGCGAACTTGAAACTTCCTTGAAATCAATCAGTTTCCAAAATTTGGTATAGTTCTGTTGATGATGTTTTCCCGATTATATGTGGAGATTTTGATTAACATGACTTTTTGAACACACTTACTAGCCAATTTGATTCAGTGGGATTCATTGTCGTATAGAAACAGATAAGCAGCTTCTTTCCTTGATATTAAAATTATGAAAAATGGTAATTAGTTGTTATCTAGTGCTCAAATGAGACCCTCAATGATTTCAGTAAGGGGGTTGTACTCCATCAAACAATAGTGAATGATGATGTAATATGTTTTGGTATTGGGGGAGAATCTCTTATCTGCTTCAATTTCCAACCATACATTAACAGTTGCAGATTTCACCGATTCTTTCTGTTTCGAACAATCGATTACATAGGACGCGCGTTTTTTAAATTGACGAACTCAATATAGAACGTTTAGTTGCAAAATTTTATAGCTCGAATAGAATTCGGTATAGTTGTGGTGGGCGAACGTAATCGTTTCTAGCATAGTCTAAGTTTTCGCTCGTTGAAATAATATTCACAGTTCAGAGATAAGCGAATACTTAAGATATCCATATGATATCCATATATCGAATACGATAAGCCTTTCCAATGTATCGTTTACTGATTTAGGAGAACTCGTATGACGTAACGAGGTTTCTCGACCGCCGCACTAGTCTTAAAAGCCCAAATTTCTCTTTTGGCATTGGTTGTTATGGAAGGAAGCCATGACATTTCCATTTCCTGAAAGGAATCCGGATAGGCAAATCACTCTTGATCGCTAGCAATAGCTTCTCCCTAATTATTTCATTATGATAGATATATTTCACCTTGAATTCCATAATATCAATCAAAAATTTAACTGAGGTAGCAATACCGTATAGAACTTCTAATATAAAACAAATGATCAAATTAGAAGATAATGTGTACAAAACATATGAGTCTTAACTAAATACACATAACTATGTTAGTGTTGCCATCAAAGGAAATACGTATTAATAAAAATGATATCAAGATAATGTAGAAGAAAAGTAGATGTGCTATGAGAGTTCCCCACCAAGATCGACCTCTTTTGCATGTAAATTCCCATGAGGAAATCTAAGGTTCATTTTATCGAAAAGGCCAATTTCAAGGTCATCCACAATCGCGCATGCGCGGTCATAAGAGTATATGGTTCGCCAATCAGTGAACAGGTAATCTATGGTTTGGTCATATATGGTTCTCCCAATTATGTTATGGCAATCTCTGGTTCTTCAACTATGGTCAGATAGTCTATGGTTCTCCCAACTATAGTCTGGCAATCTATGGTTTTCCAATCTGCAGTCTTTGAACTAGTCATCTGTGTACTCACATCCTACTGAAATGAATTTTTTTCTACACACCGGATTCGAACCGGGGAAATGAATTCCAAAGTTAGGCGGCTTAACCGCTCAGCTATGGAGGACTTGAGAACAATTAATTTCAATGTGGTATATATAACCTGTGTCATCAGTCTTGAATCACAAGGCACGTTTCACTGCGAGCCCTGAGATTAATTAATTTAAATTGAGCTAGTTGGGCCAATTAAAACCGACCCAAAGCGGGTCCGTTTCACTGGCGCCCAGCATAGATGGGCTGCCGTTTCACATCCGTTTCAGGATGCTGAAAAATCATGGTTTCGTTATTCGTACAATTAGAAACAATTTCTCATATGTTCCTATTCCCCAATACAAATTTCCCAACCTCGCCTTACATTGTCGTAGATTGATTCCACTAATACACTGAAGAACTCACAATTTTGATGGCATGTGATATTCTACGGGAATTTTTTCTTTCATTCAGATTGATATGAAGTTATTTTCCAAAATAACCTTTTCAATAATATCCTTTTTTTATCTCAGGTATGTATTGGTATTAATCCTTGATTATTCGTATTGCACTATTGGTTGATAATATTATTCACTTTCGTTCAATCATTGTATTAATAGTATCTCATTATGAAATTTACCGGTTTACTAATCACTTCGTACAATTGTAGAATGATTTATATCTAGAGTCACCCTCGTGACAGGCCACATGGCATAGAAGCGTGAAGCTGCGTACATGAGCCACGAGCGAATTGATATACCGAGTAAACTATAAGAGAGTTGACACTGTGGATACACTATAACACTATAAATAAGAAATAATCACCCTTATCTACTGTGAATACTTTCCAAATTAACGAGGTATTTTCGGCTACGAAGTAGGCATCATCAGATCAAAATCAGTTCACTCTGATGATGGCTACTTGATAGCCGAAAGGTCCTCAGTACTTCAACAGTATCTTAAGTGAATATGGTGACTATTTTTCATTTATAGTGATATACCGAGTTTAATATTCGACTTACTTCGGTGGTTGTGGCCGAGGTGCTGGAGTCGCTGCATTTGCATCTTGTTTCTCGATTTCGAAACTCCAGGCTTCAAAGTCATCTTAAGTTCGGTTGTAAAATTTTCAATAGGTTAGTTTAAAATGTTTTATTGATGACGTTCCTCACCATACTAGGTTGGTGGGTTATTTGAAAGTTCGTTGTTATTGCTGTCATTCCCATGCGCACAGCCTTATGCTTCCATATAATGTCGCGCGGGTATTTCTAGATCCTCGTTACAATTGTCAGTTCCGAATTTATATTGGTTATACATCTAAAAATTGCTCTATCGTGCAGCACAGTCTCTTCCTATTTTTTTATGATTCTCCCCAAATTGTGTAACTTTCATTCAATGAAATTGATAAAATTTTCTTTTTTCAGATAGCCATGAAATACTCCTCAAATGATTTCTATTCTATTTTATAATTTTTCTGAATCCTAGCATTTCTTAATTATCCAGTTAAATTCTCTAGTTTGTGGAATTTTACATATTCATTGTGGCATTTTCATGTTCATTATCTAGGCGATGTCTAGTAAAATTTGAATCAGACTAAATGGTTTTGAAATATTCTAAATATTCTACTACACAAATAAATTTCGAACATTTCTTATCAGTATTTGCACGTATGCGTGCGTTGTGTAAATGTAATGAGAACTTTCTTGCATAGTCAATGGATGTGTGGCCGATTAGGGTAGCACTTTTGTCTGATTATTCTATTTGAAAAATATTTATTAAATACTGGAAATTGAATGTCTTCAAATATAAAAATAATGTAGCTAATGTCCACTATCAGCAAGTTTCCTTGAAAGTTTGGAGGTTGATCTCTCTTCAGACAATTGCGCTGTGTGGCGTATTACGAGCCTATATGGAATCGTTCGTGATGGAATAAGAGACGAGACTTCCGATGAGCACACGAACAAATTCATTGAAAAGGGTGATATCACTCACTTTTATATAATGTTCAATGATTTGTAAGTGTTTATCACCAGCCAGACGAATTCCTCTCTTCTAAATAGAATCTAAGAGCTTCAGCGTATGTTTTGGAGCTGAACTCCTAATGTGTGAGCGTCACAACAGAAAATGACATATCTGTGCTTTGTAGATTACATTGAGCAGCTGAGGTGTAGAGATTCTATGAAATGGCTTTCGCAATAGACCTCAAATGAACGCCTCGTGAGAGAATTCTTTTGGTTGTCATACCGAGCATCGATTTCGAAGATACCATAAGAACAGTTGTAACTGACATCATCATAATAGGGATGGTGAGTCTGCCTTGATGTTGAAAATACAGGCTCAGATTTTGGTTGCAGTAGACTCTTCTTCTAGATTATCATATCCTCATTTCAGAATTCTTGCCAGATCTTCATTTATTATATCAACACGTCTCTGTCTTGAATTAATTAATTGTTTGTTGGTAAACCATCATACATCAGCTTTCCGAATCTACTTACAATGTGTTAGTTTGCTTAACTGAATTGGAACTTCGAATCACTAGTAGAGTCTAGGTATTCATTTATATTGTGGAAAAATAATTCACCCGCCATTAGTTCACACAAGTGACCACTCATAAAAATAATAGAAGTATGTACACTGTACACATTACATGCTAAGTTGACAAGGTGAGATCCTGCAATAAATTTGCATAAAATTCCAAAACATGATATACTGTTTCTATTTGATGTTATTGAGTTCATTATATGGAATATATCACATCGATCCTAGTAATTTCATGACAGTTATATTTGATGAATACTTTGTTTGTGTTCAAAACTCTATATCGATAACAAATTGAAACAGTGTACCGGCAACACTGTATCTACGAAAATATTAACAAATACCTTCCTCTTCCCAAATCATTTATAGTATATTCTGTATGACTGTCAATTCAAAATGGACGGTAAGGAGGAATTACTGATGGATGACAATGTTTCGCTCCCCTCAGTCTCCAATATGATCTGAAATCAATCCATTGTAACCCTCACCGTTCGTGATGCTTATATTATTTTTTGTATGTTTTTCGTGACTTACACATCCTAATGCATATCTGCTCTGTAGATATTACATACCATTCAGCTGAACGGTGCCTATTACTTAACTACGCATAGGTTACTATACCAGAATCAAAAGAGGGAAACAATTCGAATTGACGGAGTCGAACAAAACGAAAGAATATAGCGGCTAAATCAAGTTACATAATTATTATTATATTGTGATCACATTACCTGTCGGAAATAACTCGATGACATTCGTGCCTCCATAACTTCAAAAACGTTGTAACTGATTTACATTCGTTGTTTTGTACAGTGAGAATTCCTTGCCATATTCTAGATAAATCTCTCAAATTGAACACGTAATGGAATTTTGATGGTGTGGGTAGCATTTTGACTTTAGTTTTTTCCCAAACATGCCGAGTTAACGGTATTATACATTCAATGAAATTGACCACTTCTTCATTGAAGCGCTCAATGCAGAAATATCCACTTGCTATTTGTTCTGAAAATAAAGAGAGTATTAGTGAAGAGCATTGCATAGAAAATGATGTTGATTGATAATGATTCATAGGAATATTCCTACTACAATGGAACTTCACCCGTCTGAGCAAATTCAGTATGAGCCCGTCGTACGTGATATCCAGCATATATCATTGAGAAGTCAGTAATTTCAACCCATGAAATCTTCGGTAGTTTTTACCTTCACAAATGTTTTATAATAGATGAAAAGTGTAACATTAGTTTGGTTCTCATCTCATGAATTATATAGTTATGAAGGAAAGTTTCAACTTAAGAAAAATGTCGAAAGTAGCTGTAACCAGTAGTGTTATAGTGACTATTACTTATTAGCATTATTTTGATAATATTGATTGAATAAATTATTTGTAATGATAAAACAAAATTATTCTATTGATCCTGGTTTAAGATTTATAATTCAATTAACATTTCATCACGATTTCAAAATTGAAAATTAAGAGCAAACAGATCTCTAATACATTTGAGAGAGAATTAAATAACTCAACCTAAGTTCATTTGAATTGTATAGCTAATACCTAACAATTCCTTCTATTAACTTTGATCACAATCTAATTGGAAGGTCCCTCGGGTGTATACAGGAAAAGCTCACTACGGTTCAGCACTGACGCGTATTCAGTCGTGATAATTATTGTCTCATTATACTCTTCGCAATTAAGGAAATATAATCTGCAACCAATTGATCTGTTTTAAACTTCTATTGAAGTATCTAAGTAATGCTTTGTTTATAACGACTGTGAGTTAATACGGAGTCAGTACATGCATGATATTGGAGGTCGCTATTAAATGTTATACCACAGATAGTATTACATTATCATTTCAACAAACATAATTTTGTTGCTCTTCAACTTCTTATACTCTGATATTTTCTGGAGGCAGTACTATGTTGGAATATAGAGGACTTTGAATTAGACCAACATTTATGTTTGGGATTTATAAGTGATAAAATCTATTCACTACAATTCTGTCATTAGGGAAAATAAGATGACAACCATTATACTAAGAGCTCTCGGGGACAAGCAAGGTTTAACTATAAAAATTATTTTCGTCTCCACGCCATCTCTTTAATGGTATATTCATACATTTTGGTCATCTAATTGAAAATTTACTAGAATTCAGCCCTAGTTTTACAGTCGTTGGAAATGATACTGCTTTTTACTTCCCAAATTAAGGACCTGATGTTATCAGGGACTGCAGTGGAATTGCATATCTGTTCTCATTGGTGCGTCAAAGATATGATTACCAAGTTATGTCGATTTATCTTCAAATTGATGTTTATTCAAAATAGTAGTATTTTTATATGGGATTTCTAAACTATCAATCATGGTGACTCTACATGGGTTTGGTTGGAAGGAATCTGGTACCCTCATGTGGCTGTCCACTGAACGCTTTCTCTGCGACTCCATAGCTATCCTGTAGTCTTTTTATTTTGTATTTCCGTGAACTTCCAACTCGCCATTCGAAGTTTGATCTGTGTTACAGAGAGCTTTTCAATTTTGACGTTATATTTCGGTCTGCTTATCGTGATTTTGGAAATGGTCAACCAGTGTCTATGTGAAGATCAACAAACCTGACTCTAGAATTAGTCCAATTCCTATGTAAACTCATCTGGGTTATTGTGACGCTGAATTTGTTCAGCCAGCTTCTTTGTGAGGACTGCTATATTTTTGTTCCTCTCTGTTTTTTTTCAATTTTTGAAGCTTCACTATCATATTTTTATGGTGAAAAAGGAATGACTAACGTTTTGTACGTTTTCAAAGTGATAATTAATGTAATTTATTATTCTGGGAACTATTTTGAGACATTTAATCTCGGAAAGAGACAACCTCGATCTCTGTAGTTAAAATAGCCCAAGCTAAAGTATGTCAATCTTGTAGCGGGTGTCCAGAAAAATCGTAGATTTTGAGAGTTCAGTTATTTGCTCCTCGAACTTGAGGCCAAGATACTGCTTGGATTGTGTGTATTCCAGGGTTTGAATGATCGAGAGCTCTCCTTCCCTTCTCCCGTCCCGTGTCGCAGAATGAACTACCGGTAGAGGCAATTTTTCAATGCTCATCCAAGTTCAAGGAGTACTGTTCTGTTCGAGTACCATGACGCGACCACTGTCGGACATCCAGGAGCGGATGAAACCATACGAGCCATCAGCGAACATTTTTCCTGGTCTAGAATGCGACCTGAAATACGTCGATAAGTGGAGAATTGTCTTTTATGCCCCTGCACCAAGCACGGACCGCGACAGCAACTCGCCCCGCTCCTCCCACGCGTGCTCACCAAGCCATGGGAAACAATTTCGATCGACTACATGGGACCTTGTGATATCACGCCTACCGGACATCGCTTCATATTTCTTATCACCGATCTATTCTCGCGATGGACCGAAGCAATTCCGATACGTCAAGCTACTACCCAGGTGAGCACACGCGTTCTACAGGATCACATCTTCGCACGCTTTGGATACCCGCGAACAATTATATCCGACCAGGGACCCCAATTCATGAGCCACCTTTGGAAGCAAGATTGCCTTAGATGGAAATGCCGACACTGGACAACCGCCGTCTACCACCCACAGCCCAACCCACGGAACGCCTAAATCGAGAGCTGAAGAAAGTACTTCGCCTACGTCTCGCCGAGTTGCCAAACCAACCTTATGACGCCGTGTTGCTGCAGATTTTTTTAAGTCTACGCAGCCGACGCAACGACGCCACTGAACATACTTCCGGATTCACGCTCTTCGGTTACGACATCCTAAAACACGGAGGATGGGACGCGGCTCGCCTCGCTGACGCCGCTCCCGAGGACGCCGAACAACGACACAGCCGCGTTCGCCAACATCAGACCCACTATCAACGCCAATACGCCGGCCGTGATGAACAACTCATCGACCTCGCACCAGGCACCCATGTCCTTGTTCGCGGAGGCCGCCGATCAGGTCTCGCGAAACGTTGGGATGGATCTTACGGAATCCTACTACCCGCCGGAGGACAATGCCACTGGATCGACATCGACGGACGACCAGTAAAACTACACATCAACGACATGCGCCGCGCCCCGGACCCAGGACAACATATCCTAGCGCTCGCAGGATCAGCCGGCCCCCTGACCTGTGCGAGTAGTGTTCACTCGAGTGAGTGCATATAGTGTGAACATGATCCCCCATGTGCATTATGTGTTTGTATATATTCATTCATCCCACACAGCTTGTATATACCAGGATGCCGAGGACCACCAGGATCAAGCCGAAGCCACTCCTGTATATATCACAACATGTTCTAAAGATTTGTTCCCCATATATAGGTACCACCCGGATCGGACAGAAGCATTCTGTATATACCTACATGTAAATACTCTCTGTTAACATGTAAGTAGATTAAGTCCACTACTTCTGCTCCAGGAAATGACGTCATCGACCGGATGTTGCGCGCGCAACTTCGGATGTAACGTTACTAACCCGCGAAATTCAAACGTGTCCATAGAGCTTACGATGATTACAGAACTCTCAACCATAGACGTCTGGGGTCATAGAATGTGAGGTTAGTTGGATGTAACGTTACTAACCCGCGAAATTCAAACGTGTCCATAGAGCTTACGATGATTATAGAACTTTCGACCATAGAGGTCTGGATGTGAGGTTAGTTGGATGTGACGTCATCGACCCGCCAAATTCAAACGTAGAGGTGTTTTGGTGATGTTTATCATGGCCGACGTTGGAAGCGAATGTCAGAAGAATAAACGTCAAAACCACAGTATCACTGATGTTGTAGCTACATCGCCGCCATCTTCTGATGAACCGATGAACTATCATACTTGAATGTCAATGTCAGACCAGTCAACTTCAAACGACTACATCTATGAATGAACCGATCAACCGTCATGCATACCTGTCAACGTCAGAAATGTTAACGTCAAGGGACGACATCTATGAGGCCACAATTCAAAATATGACTGATGTTATAGCTACATCACCGCCATCTCTTAATGAACCGATGAACTATCATACTTCAATGTCAATGTCAGAACAGTTAACTTCAAATGACTACATCTATGAATGAACCGATCAACCGTCATGCGTACCTGTCAACGTCAAAGGACGACAACTATGAGGTATCTTGTTAATGTTTTTGCGCGGGAAATTTATGAACCGATGAACTATCATAGCTGGATGTCAATGTTGGAACAGTTAACGTCAAAGGACGACATCTATGAGACTCCAATTCAAATTGTTACCGATGTTGTAGCCTATATCGCCATCTATCACTAAACCGATGAACTATCATAGCTGAATGTCAATGACGACATCTATGAGGTATTTTGTTAATGTATTCGAGCGGGAAGTTCCATCTCAATTCAAAAAAACGATATATTAATGAACTATCATAGCTTGATGTCCATGTCAGAACAGCTAACGTCAAAGGACGACATCTATGAGGTGTTTTGCTGATGTTTGCGCGAGGAATTTCAAAAATTTGACTCATGTTGTAGCTATACTGTCATTTATCATTGAACCACACCGTAATTCGAAAAATAATGAACTTTTAAAATAACCTTCAAATTTCCTAAACGTTAAATGATTACTTACGTATATGAAATTATTACACCAGAAACCACATTGAATATATGAGAACACGTGGAAGCAATTAATTTTGCATACACCTACGTCATCACATTCAGTTTATACGAGAATAATTGAATACAATGGATTCATTCATTAGGTCAACAAATAACAATAAGTGATATACAAGTCTAGACTTGTTGGTAAGAGAATTAGAATTGAGAGTTATGTTGACTACGAATTTAATTCTCGATTCCTCAGTAATCTGTTACAGCTCAAACGAAACACATCGTTTTCATATATCCTGTGTGTGCTGCCTTCTATTGAACGGAAAATGTAAGTTTAATTCAATTATTTAATTCACTGCTATGAAAACATACATACTCTTATTAGCATTGAAACAGTTGAAAAAATTATTCAATTCACATTCATAAAATAACAAGTACAAAATTAATTAATCAACTTTTATAAAATAACTGTTGAATCAATTTTGTGTGTGTGTATTACGAATTTAAAAATCTTCAATTTTATTCATATTGTTCCAGATTCATGATGGATCTAACAAAACTTAATCATTGTGCTCTTTTGGAGAGAAAACCATTGAGGAGAGTTCCAGAACTCGAAATCAATAAGCATTATACAATACTTCAAGCGAGAGTAGTAAGAACCAAATTTGGTGAATCCGAATTGCTCGAGTTCGATGAATTCTCTATGTTCCTACCCAACCGACTGAACAATCAGATTATCCCAATTTTGGAACAAATCAACATGAAACCTTGTTTGATTTTGATATACAGGGGAAAAGAGGATGTTAATAAAAGCAACCCGGCTTTTAAACTTGAATTTTTAGAGCTCAAGTAATAAGAAATTTAAGGTATGGTGTTTATACTAGCGTGTGTATATAGTCGATGAAATCATCAGTATTAATATGTCTCTTGAAGAATACACATGTAAATTGAAAGAATTCGGTGCGAAAGTAAAAGCTTTGAGTAGAGATTTGAAATTTTACGAAGATAAAATATCGCTATAAGACAATTGAATAGTTTAAGTATTGGTGGAGAGGATGGTTATGTTAGAACCAAATTTTATAATCCTAACCTCAATTTTGAATGGAATCCTGTATACAAACGTTCCGAATCGAGTGGAACGTATTCATATATGTCCCAGGAAAGACCTGAGAAATGAATGTAATCGAACAGAATGGCAGCCAATGAATTATCAAATGATTAACAAAAATCAACTAGAAGTATTCACATACATAATTCTCGAATCTATGCGGACCATCGCCACCACCAATCACACATTCAATTATAAGCTCAAGCTATTATTTCCTAATGGTACAGAGGGGGATGTTATGAAGTGGCAAACATTCACCCCATCACCTACTTCGATGTCTTCTCAACCACCACCACCAAACACACCATCACCGACACAGATAGTAAACGAGATTTATGCGATGCAATGTTTCAATCTTAGTGTCTTATTAGTTTTACTACTTAAAATCATCATAAAAATTGTTAAGAAACATACAAATAAATACATATAATAATAATAAAGAGTTGTTTTATTGAATAATAATAATAACATGTATTCAATGAATATATATATATATATATATATATATAGATATACAGATATATTTAATTAGGTAGAATAATGTTCAGGAACCATTGCTGTAGATTATCCACGTGTTGAATTGTACACATATATTTTTTTCCATCATTACGGTGATTCATGCAGCTCATCCTATTTGAAGGTTCGAATTTTCCTGTTTCAAATAGAGTATTATCAAAGTTACACACATCTACAATGTGTGGGAAAATATTCAGTTCTTGGCACTTTCTCGTTAAAAAATCAGCTTTTTGATGACCTCGAACATAAATATAGTCTGCCTCACATAGAAGATTAGATTTTGGAATATTATCTATTTCGGTGTATTCTGCATCTCCAGAAGAATATTTTATTCCATGTACGAGTCTCTCCACATAACATATAGATTTTCGATCTTAAGCATTCAACGATGCAAAGGGTATGCATGGTTTAAACAATGAATAATGTCGTTTAAATCCAATCTGAATAGACGTTTCTTTCGGATGGAACACTTCGTCGACGACGAAACCTTGAATAATGTCAACCAAAGCGATTCTCATGGTGTCACGAAATAAACTGATCGAATTTATGTCTAAATGAGACTCTTGATGATTTCGATGAGGGGTGAGTATTCCATTAAACAATCGTGAATTATGATGCAATAAGCTTTCGTATTAGCGGGAAATCCTTTATCTGCTTCGATTTCCAGTCGCACGTCGACAGTAGCTGATTTCACGGCTTCTTCTTGCTTAGAACAATCGATTACGTACAAAGCGCGTGTTTTGAAACTGCTATAACCCAAAATTGAATGTTTCACAGCAGAATTTGTGTAGCTGGAGTAGAATTCGGTGTAGTTGTGGTTGGCGAGAACGTAATCATTTTTGGCAAAGTCCAAGTTCATTCGTTCACTAGGGAAATATTCTTAGTTTAGAGATAAGCGGATACTAGAAATGTGTACGTGATCGAATATCGTGGGATTAGCTCTTACATTGTTTCGCTTGTCTGTTTGGAAAAATACTATAACATAACGCGGTTTTTCAACTGCTGCACTAGTCTTGACAGCCCAAATTTCCCTTTTCGCGTTGGTCGTTATAGCAGGCAATTCATGTGATTCCCATTTTCTGGATGGAATTAGGATGGGTATATCACTTTTGATGGCTCGCAATAGCTTCTCTCTAATTATGTCGTTGGGAAAGATATATTTGACTTTCAACTACATACTGTCAATCGAAAATTTAACCGTGGTAGCATCGTTTGCAATTATAACACAATCGTTATCGTTTCAAGCTCGCACCAATCGAATTGTTTGTCGCCCAAATGTAATCATAGAATAATCGTTGAAAATGTTGAATATATGCTTTAGTGGAATCAGTAAGCTGAAAGTCTTACTTTGATCTAAAACTACACTTTCTTCGGGGTAAGTCCAACCGGCAATAGACATATGCGTAGAATCCGTAGGAGTGTAGCAAGTGAATGCCCTTACAGCACTAACTATTCCAGGATCTCGAACAGTTTCGATGTCTCACCCACTTTCGCTGTAAGAGCATGAGTCGAAAAGAAAGGCTCCATAATTAGGTACTATTGAGACATTCCCAGCTCCAGTTATTTCTATTTTTCCTTTGATAGCTAATAGTGTATCCTTCATCGAAAAAAATGCATCTACTTGATTCATTCCAAACTCCACAATATCGCTGTTATTGAACGCCTTAACGAAAGGTGTGATCGATCTATATTCAGCTTTTCGTATCGACTCATCGAATTTCGGTTCTTGATAGATATCAAAAATTGATGAGACAACACTGTTGTTCAAATCCACATCGTTGGTAGCATTGTTACCTACATACTTCCGCATAGGCATTTTTTTCAAATTCAAGTCGAAACCCAAGAGATTGTAGAACTGATTGATAAGCTTTGGTGAGTACGTCACGCGGTTTTGGTGATTTGTTGAAGACTGATGAAGATGGGATGTGTGGAGTTCTTTTATTGTCTCCAACAACCAAACTCATTTCAGACTTCTTGTAAATGTAGATGGAGAATACTTTCTTCCCCGCGAAAATTAACCGGATTAGAGTGTTGATCCAAAGCGAGTATGGTGATGTTTGTAATCTCACCGATATTGGACACTGGTAAATATAGAGGATTTTTTGGTCGTTCCACAATTCTATAACCAGGATCGTCGGTTATTGGGAAGTCGTAAATCGTATGCGCAGGTCTGTCTCGATAGAACGCTCCCACGGTGATGTTTGATTCGAAACGGATATTTGTAACTTTTATAATGTTTACAGGTAGATCTGGAACGTGCAATACACCTTTCCTAAATACTTTACGTGAAAACCCCAATATTTTAGCTAAACTATCATCCTTTTCGAACGATATATCGAGATGTGTACTGAATATTTCACACTTCAGGGTATTGTTATTGGGTTTCAGTGAGAATATATCTTCTTTTTGCTTCAGATTCCTTTTAATCAATTCTTCGATTTCGGTTATTTCATAGTTACCTGCAGGTATTGCGATTTCTTTCAAAGTTTTATTCTCGTAATAGTAGAATTTTTCATTGTCGATATTCGGTATGGAATTGTAGGAAGTGAATCCCAACAATGCTAAATAATATTTTTTGTCTGGCCCCAGCACAATCGAAATCTGCGGTGTCAACGAGAATATATGGTTGGTGCTTGTTAACGTGAACAACTGAGACATGATAATAATAAAAATTTATTGAAACATCTCTATTTATATTTTAACATTAATAGATGGAATAAGTATGATTTCATAAAGTATGGGTCGTCTTTGCAAACTTCTTCTATCAACACTTGCTTCTCATGATGAGTTATTTCCTCGTTCTCCATGATGTGAGAAATCTGCTCAGATAAACATTGAGAACATAGTTTGCGTGGGGGTTGTGGACCATCGCAATCTTCATCGACATGTTCCTTACACTGCATATGACTGTAAAGGTATTCGAACATATGTTCCGGAACCTCATTCTGATTGAGAAACACCACATCCAAATGTTTTAGGATGTATTCCATCGGTAGAAACATTAAATTCTTACGTGTAAGTTCGCTCGTAGGTTTATTGATAGCCTCGATCAAATTATCGTAAATAAAATTAATTATTGTTCTCAAACTACTTCCTCCTTCAGTTTCGCATATGTATTGTATTAATGCCGAAGCGAAATCCATGATGGTTGTTATTCGCTAAATGTTTAGGTAAGACTGAGAAATTTCAAACACAAATGTCCACATATTATTTGATTGTATTTCTGAAAAGGATCGTTGTTATAGGAAATCCGAACGTTCCCACCCAGATATCGAACGAGTTCCTCCGGTGGTTTTAAATTTCCAAACGAATCAAAATACTCTACATCGTTACCGTTTTTCTTGAATGCTATCCAATGAGTTCCGCTGTTTTTCACTGAATCTGAATTTAAAATGATACGTTCTTGACACCACGGTTTTCTAGGTAGATTGTCTCGCATAAAGACACCTCGAAAATTTGGTATTTCCATTTTATTTGCGAAACGCACCAAATCCCGATCGTTCAGCGGTCTATCATAGGGTAGCTTTATTGGAAGTTTTTTCGTTGCTTCTTCAAAAACAATCCCAGACCTCCTTTAGCATTTCGTCTCAAATATAGACCTTTACCCAACGATTCCATAGCTTTGTTGTGACGTTGATCTTCTTCAAGCTTCTTTTTCGCATTCTTAGCATTTATTACTGCATTCGCTATGGTACTCGCACCTCCCGCAACCGATCCTAAGGCTCCTAGAGCTCCTAAGATGGGTAGTAATAGTGGGAGGAATCCTCCAGATTTTGGTAGTGGTATTACTCTTGGTACTCTGATACGCTTCTTACCTCCAGCTCGTTCAATCGCGATCCGTGCGGCTTTCAACGCGTTCATAGCGGAATTTTTCGGAAAAGAAGATGGCTCCATTGACTTTGCGATGCTTCCGTAGATATCTTTCCGGAAACAACATCGTCGTTGTCGCCTCCGTTTCTTGATACCCATACCTAGTTTTCGTTTAACCTTCATCCCACCGGTAACCAATAAACTAGAGAGTCTTTCACCTGCGCTAGCGTCTCTTGATTCAACTCGTTTCCAAGCAGCGTCCTCTAATATGTTATCAGCCTTATGACGTTCCTCCAGAGATTTGTCTTGTGAATAAGCTATATCGTGTTCGCGACAAGCGGAATCTAAAGGATTGATACCTTTATCACCGCGTGCAAGACGCTTTTCCAATTTAGTTCCAGGACCACAGAATTGATATGAAGGAATGTGTAATTCAAACGGGAGCTTGTTTATGAGTGTATTCAATAAACCTTCACCTTGATGAACCAACATTGTTAATGAGCATACGCTCTGGTGATTTTTCCTTTTATACGTTATCATTAAGTAGAAATGGTTCACACGATGAAGACCGTTCAACAAGAACAGACACTTCCAATAGAGAATTTAGATTTAAAAGTTAGAACTAATCGCGTTGGTAAACATGGTAAACTGTTACGAAACTCTTTTCGTGCTTCAATTTGTGGTCCGAGCAGATGTGGAAAAACAAACGTTATGTTATCGTTGTTACTCAATCCAAATGATGTCAAGTTTGAAAACGTTTACGTATACTCGAAGTCATTATATCAAGATAAGTACATACTGTTGCAGGAGATTTTGGAACGAGTAAAAGGAGTTGGTTATTTCCCATATAAAGACAATGAAGAAATTATAAGTCCGAACGATGCAAAACCAAATTCTATCTTCATTTTTGATGACATATCCTGCGAGACACAACAGAAAATTCAAGAATATTATTCGATGTGTAGACATAGAAACATTGACGCATCATATCTATGTCAGACATACTCTAAAATTCCTAAACAACTGATTCGCGATAATTCCAGCCTGATCGTGTTATTTAAACAGGATGAAATAAATCTAAAACACGTGTTTGATGAGCACGTATCCCCAGACGTTACTTTCGATCGATTCAAAAAGATGTGTTCTATGTGTTGAATAGAGAAATTTGGAACATCGATAATTGTTAAAGATTTCGATTTGAACAATGGAAGATACCGCAAAGGTTTCGATGTATATATTAAAGTGTGAACGTGAAATCTATAGCAAATACACAATGGACGTTGAACGGTTAGCACGTAAGCGAAAAATCGCTCAATTGGCACGATCTATACGCAAGAAATATCTCACATTGAAACAGGGTAAAACGGAAGAGGACGAGTCGATCAATAAATTATTTAAACCCATATCGGAACCACTTCGGGAAATAATCAAATCCAATAATACACCATTGATTAAACGTGAAATTAAGCAAGAAAAGGATGATGCGGATGAAGAGGAGGAGGAGGAGGAGGAGGAGGATGAGGAAGATGGAAGAGGAACGGTATTGGATGTAAGCGATGCAAGTATGAAAACTGTTATTGAAGAGTCTGACAACGATGATGAGTATGACGTATTAGAATCTTACCCAGAGTTACTTAAAAAATATATCGGTGATTATTGGTCAGGGAGTAGAAAAGTCGATAGAGTTTATGGCCCAGTTTACGATGCTAGTTCGTTGTCATGGTTACTAGGAGGTAAATTAATCGATTTCAAAAATAGAGATACTATCGTGACACAAGGGAGAAAATTCAAAAGTACCGTCGGTCTGTGTGAACTTATATTCTATGACAAACCTAGAAATTTCACCAAGAAAGATAAGATGAATTACAGGATGATTCTGAACTTGACAAATCCCCACAGAAATAGTGCTGGAAACTTGAAAGGTACTCGAAGATACAAGTACATTAAAATAATTCGACCTCTAATTCATGAGGAAGCTCTCGGTAGCGGTATGCAAATGACATATAACAACGAACCAGTGGAGTACGTGTACTGGGACGATCCGAACGAACTTGTGGAACGCCTAAAACTATTGATTGCTTCTCAAGAAGCTGGGAATACGTCGCACGATAATGAGATTGTTGCAATTATAAATGAACTTCGAGAGGCAGATTTCATTCATTAGATGAGATACAATAGCGTTTGAAACAGTTATATGATGAGTCTCGACAAGTTTGGTAGGAGATCTAGGAGCGGAGGAGACGGTGTAGTGGACAGCGTCGATGTTCTCCGAATACGCTCGATGTTTGAGAACGTTTTGACTCATAGACCAGACGGTGATGTGGATATTAAAAATTTAGAAATTTCCAATATGAAAACACCTACTTTAAATAACGATGCTGCGAATAGGAAGTACGTCGATAGCGCGATAATTGAAGTGGAAAAAAGGTTGAAGGAACTTCTTGACAAGTATGCAAAGGCTAATAATCTTATGAATAAAGCTTTAAAGAATCTTCAAACCGATGTGCAGAAAGTGATAGACGTATATAAGAAACAGACTGAGGATGATATTGCGAAATTAACTAATGACATTCATAATATAACTACACAACAAAATGTTTTCATCACTAGTCTGAAGAATATTGATAGCAAATTGGTTGTGTTGGGAGGAAATTCTGATAGAGTCAATCCTAATGCGATAATTCAGCATGTTGCAACAAGGTAAAGAACAAGTTGTATATGAGCTTCATAAATCAAGTAGAAAGAATTTCAAACGCCGCCGAACAATCATGAAAGGTTTAGATGATCTGTGGCAGATGGATCTGGCTGAAATGGGTAATTATGCGCGTGAAAATCGAGGATTTAAATTCATTTTAGTGATGATCGATTGCTTCTCAAAATATCTATGGACTCGTCCGTTGAAAACGAAATCGGCTGAAGAGGTTCGGAAGGCTGTTGACTCTATTTTTTTGGAATCTAACGGGCGTATACTCACACATTTACAAAGCGATCAAGGAAAGGAGTTCTTCAATAAGCAATTTAAAGAGTTGACGAAGAAACATAAAATCAATCAATATAACACTTATTCTGTAAAAAAAGCAGCCATTGCAGAACGCGTTATTCGAACGTTGAAAGAAGCGCTCTATAAACATTTCAGTTTGAGTGGGAAATACAAATGGTTTGATATACTCGAAGAGATCACTGAAAAATATAATAAGCGTAAGCATAGAACGATCAATCTGGCTCCGTGTAAAGTGACAAAACATAACGAAAGTGAGATATTGAAGCGATGCTACTCACACGTCAAGCTAGTTCTACCACACAAATACAACGTTGGAGATGTGGTGCGTATCAGTAAGGCAAAACATATTTTCGAAAAATCGTATACGCCTAATTGGTCAGCGGAATTATTTAAAATTATAAAAGTTAAAATTACGAACCCGGTTACTTATCTACTCAAAGACATGAAAGATTCCCCAATCACCGGATGCTTCTACGAAGAGGAATTACAAAGAACGAAGCAACCCGAAGTATATTTAATTGAGAAAGTACTCCGAAAAAAAGGTAATAAAATGCTAGTTAAATGGTATGGTATGGAGGATAAGAGTTGGATACAGAATACCGATATAGTATGATCTGCGCATGTTCAGATAAATATTTGGTATGTGTTGGTGGTAGAGAAGTTTGAATGCAACAGTCAGTTGTTGCGAAATTTCTTTGCAAGATAATCGGTTTTCCAACGCGAATAGTAGTAGTAGTATTAGTGGTGATGAAGAGTTGGATAGAATTTTAGAAAAAATTTAAATAGCCTCAAAACATGAACAATTTCTATTAATGAATACTGTTTACCGACTGAGAGAAAATTTGGAGGTTAGATGTGGACTAAGCCCTGTGAGGAAATTCACTTCAACTATCTCGTTGCATCAAAGAAATCAATATGGAAAACTCGTCTTTGGAAGATACGAATGGAACGACTTTATCAATATAGTGCGGATGAAGATCAAGGAATTCTTTGAGAGTCAACATGCACATTTCGATTCTACACCTATAGCATGTGGATATTATTGTCTAATATTACAGTGCGTTCATGCGAATAGCGTTAAAGTACTTCAAGTCATCAAGCACAATACTGATTTTTATTTGAGCGAGCAAGATGTACGTGAAATCATTAGAATTAATGATGAAGCGTTATTTCATCGAGTGTCGTTCCTTGAACAACTTGAATTTTGTTCATATTATTATAAGGTCATTGCAATAATTAAATCAATGAGGGGTTTTGCTAGTTATATGGAACTTCTGTATTGTTTTATAGATGTTGCACCAGAAAGCTTATTAGCTAATACTCTTAGAGAGTTTATGTTTTCGCATAAGGATGAAATTATGTATGATTTAGAGCTTGAGTGAGCAAGATGTACGTGGAATCACTAACCATGCTAGTGGATTAGAACTCTTGTATTGTTTTATCGATATTTCATCAACAAAATTTTTTTGTTTATTGACTAATACACTTAGAGAAATGTTATATATATAAAAATAAGGTTATGTATGTATGATTAAGAACAATAAATGATTTTTATGAAAAATAGTCTTTCGGTTTGCTGTAAAGGGAGAGAGAAAAATGAGACAAATCATCATCATCATAGAAATATTTTATTTATTTTCATAAACAATAATAAACATAGATATGAAGTATGAACAATAATATGATGAATATATAAACTTATACAATTATGGTGATAAAGAATGATGACCGTAAGGTAAAGTGTTTATCCCATTACCAATTATGTGTCTTTTGCTGTCGATTGTATACAATTTGAAATCGAATGAGCGGATAGATCTTTGTATGCGATACATCTCAATGCCTTCTTCTAAACATCTAACATAATCTTCGAATGTGATTGTGTTCCGCAACACATAATCCCGCACCCCCTTCGCTTTCTTTGTTGGGTTACGAACCTGAACTGTATAACTATACATCTTGGATCTTAACCCTACAAACTTATCCATAATCATCCCCCCATTCTCATCCTCCATTGAGCCGACTAATTTTTTTATTTACAAGTGGAATCTCAAAGTTGTTGTTTAGCGCATAATCGCTCGTATCGAATTTATGAATATATTTATTGATGATGCTCTGATAAATATCATCATCAATAATTATATGATAGATCAAACTATCTGTGTCAGTATAAAATAATCTTATCATTTCAGGATCTTTATAAAGTGTAAGCATGAAGTTGTAATGAAAATCGTACACACATGTTTTAGAAACGTCCAAAATCGTCATACCCACATAAATTGGTTTATTGAATAACACTTCTAATTCATTTTGTTCAATGGCCACTAGATTCTCTTCAAATATTTTACTACTATTAAAATTGGGTTGTGAAATATAATAACGAGCTCCATAAGGTCCATACAATTTGTTAACTACTTTGACCGCTCTATGCTTTCGCACGTTCTCCATCGATTTCCCCGAAAATAGCATTGATGAGCAACTTGAATAGTGCTATCTCAAAGGCGTTCTTAGAAGCCGCTCTCAATCTAGTATTCAAATCAATATAGGCTTTCAACCACGGCGCTTGTTTAAACTCTAGGACTCTATGGACTTTAGTTAGTACCATTCCTAAAGTCAAACATTGTTTCAAGTTCCTATAATGAATGATATATCTTGATTTTTTATGAAAAGTTGTTAATAATTTTGGTAATTTACTACCCGGTGGAGCTGTATGAGTTGGGCAAAGAGGGAGATCTTCATGAAGGTCATGCAATGTTGTAGGATACTCCAAATCAACCTCTAGAATGTACCCGATAGGGCTTCCATCGGAAACATGTCGTACGTCGATATTATCAACATTTTCAACCCACTTAAACCCATCGTAAGGTAAATTTTGAATCATAGCCCACCCATATAGATTGCATACATCGAAATACATTAAATAACTATTTTCTTCTTGTGGATTGTGATTATGCATATATTTATTGTTGGCTTTTGCAAATCGATTACTGCATTGACTCACACCCCCTCTAATCCCCCGTTCCAAAAATAATATCATATCGATATCTTTTAAATATTGTAGCGATACGTTTGTATATTTTAGCATACAATCCCATGTGAATGATGGAACAGTGAAGTAGTGTGCGGGGTCTAAATCAAACAGGCCCACGCATTTGTTTCCAAAATTCTCGAATACATCGGCCAGCAATAAAACGTCTGTTTTCAAATACAAATCCGAATAATCACCTAAATTTTTACACTCAAATCGATTCCAAACTGATTGAGCGTGTTGATAATCTTCCTCACTTATCGATTCATCTCGAAGTTTATTGAAGAATTTCTCGATCGGAGGAAGATTTTCATCGTTTAATTTCTCCCACTCATCCATGTGTTCGTATGGGAAAACTCCTTTACGTGTTAACAGTTTGAAGTTTTCTTGAGATAAGTGGGAATACTCGCGTTTCAAAATAGTCAAGTCATCCTCACTCAAATAAGAGACTAATTTATCTAAACTTGAATCCAAAAATCTACACGAGTCTATAAATCGAAATTTAACAATAGAATTTGTGGAGCTTCTGGTGAAACTTATGTATTTCTCTTTATTCAAGGGGAGCACCTGCATATTTTGCTTAGACGATCTAGCCAAATCTCTAATTAATAAAAACATATCGTACCCACTCAAATTGTGAGCTACGACCGGTACCACAAATTTATATTTATAATTTAAATTGCAATCTTGGTGGGCTAATCCTCGATATTTTCCTGTAAAATGGCAATGATCTTTAACACGAATATCCTCCTCTTTGAACAACACACCACAAATGTGACATTTAGTTTCATACATTATGCTGACTATACTAATTCCACCAAAATCAATGGGTATATTACATTTTAGTTTTAGATCGATAAATTCTCCAATTTCATCTAATTGTTCAGTCAATCATTTAGCCGGATTAGGCCCTCTATAACTATTGTAACGTGATAGGGAATCGTTGAAATGACATTTCAGGTAGAAGCCTACACTGTGAGCTTCATGTAGCTGCGTTCTGTTTGTATATGAATTTGCACTGGATTGAGAGCAGTTTTGATGGGTAATAATAGAGCTTCAAAGTCAAAGTAGATAATAAAAGGTACAGGCAGTTTGTTTGAATGATTTTCAAATTTCAAATAATCCTCTTCGGGGAATGTTATTTTACAAGTATTCATCTTACCACAATCCTCGATATGATTATTGTACTTAATCTCACTCCAGAAATTATTCAAACATCTCTCACATAAGTAAGTTTTGTTTTTAGTGGTAATTTGAGAATTTACTAATCTTGATAAATTTTCAATTAAACAGTAATGAAATTTCACTATCGGATCTACTTGAATGGAGGAGGAGGATGATGATTCCTCTTCGCGGTAATACTTGTCTTGAATCAATAATAAATCGAAGTGTTTTTCGAGTTTATTTTTGGTTAGGTATGCAGGGAGAACCTTTAATTTCTCCCCATTTTCATTTTTACATAATTGTGGAACAAACACATGAATAGAAATATTGTTATTTTTCTCAAATACAGAGATTTGTGAAATGGGTAGGGGAACTGTTAAATTTTGCAAATTCAAAATTGTACTAAAATGCGGGTATGAAGATATTCGATCTGGATGTGTGTTAGTAGCAGGATGCAATCCAGCTGTTACTGCCCAAGCAAAACAGTACTCGTCATAATTTTTAATGTTAATAACTGCATGCTTAAGTTGGATTTCTTTAGGTAAAAACAATATAGGACGATCCTGAATTGATAGTTTCATGTTTATTAATATTGATTTCTAGACTTATCACATCTCTGAGGCTCCACCCACTATCTCTTTCAGTGAATTCTTCCAGTTTAACTTGGAGTTTACCAATGACATGCTCCTTAAACCACTCCAATAAATTGGTCAAAGTATCTATTGGAGCGGATTTTGTATGAAAATATTTGAATTCTACCTGATAAGCTCTTCATCAACATTGGGTTTGATATATTCACAACAAAATATTGTGGTGACTTTAATAAAATTGTATATATGTAAAATTTTGACAACTCTAGAACTGAAGAGATTAAAAGCATCATACAAAAAATTTAATGGGTCTAAATGTGAAATATTTATTATCAACCCAGTTCGAATTCGTTGAGAAAATGCAGACTTACCATCTTCCCAACGAATACGATCGCTTTGATTTTCATTTGAGGGGGCGGGTTAATTTCGAATTTGTAATAAAATTTTGAATCTTCTTATATGCCCCACATTAGCTTGAATTCGATTTTTCTCCCCTAAATTGAGTGAATCTTTATTTAAATGCCTATTAAAAGTTCGTATATATTTAGTACAAAAATCTATCCACTTTTGTGTCTCTTGAGGAGAGAATTTTGATTCAACGAGGTTATTATGAGCTTCACCGATAATTCCAACAATTTCAGAACTAAGTTTCGCGATGGACGACTCCATAATAATAGGATAAACACCTCACCTTACAATAAATGAAACAATTTTAACCTTAACGTTGCTGCTGCTACTCCCTCTCTGCTCCTATATCAATACTTGTCAGTACTTAATTTTTCCTCCCCTCGGAAAAGTTAGTCTATAGTTTTCTACTATTGGAGAAATTTTATCACGTTTTGGTAGGAACCACTGAAAACTCTGCAAGCTCCACCAGAACAGCTGCACCAAATTTTGTTTTGGTTGGTTTCAATCTCTTGATCTTATTTTCGAAAAATCGTTTACTCTAAAAACAAAAATGAAAGTCCTTAATAACATACAACAACAAAGACGAATTTTACATGTGAAATTCAAGTGAAAAACAACTTATTGATATGGAGTTAATTTGAATTTTTTCAATTTGAAGTGAAAAACAACTTATTGATATGGAGTTAATTTGAATTGTTTCAATTTGAAGTGAAAAACAATTTATTGATATGGAGTCAATTTGAAATGATAGTTTTCTTAGTAAAATAATAATATAGACTCACCTTTTAGATATAAGCACTACACAAAACACGAGTTGATTAAGGATCGAATGTATAATGACTAAGATCATGCAATCGCATTCCTAGATAAATAATTCCACTCACAGTTGCTTACGTAAGTAATGACTAATGAAACAATAATTAAATTCGCTTACTAGCAAGTCTAGACTAGAGTATATCACTTATTGTTATTTGTTGACCTAATGAATGAATCCATTGTATTCAATTATTCTCGTATAAACTGAATGTGATGACGCAGGTGTATGCAAAATTAATTGCTTCCACGTGTTTTCATATACTCAATGTGGTTTCTGGTGTAATAATTTCATATACGTAAGTAATCATTTAACGTTTAGGAAATTTGTAGGTTATTTTAAAAGTTCATTATTTTTGGAATCACGGAGTGGTTCAATAATGGATGACAGTATAGCTACAACATGAGTCAAATTTTTCAAATTCCTCACGCAAACATCAGAAAAACACCTCATAGATGTCGTCCTTTGACGTTAACTGTTCTGACATTGACATTTAGCTATGATAGTTCATTAATATATCGCTTTTTTGAATTGAGATGGAACTTCCCGCGCGAAAACGTTAACAAAATACCTCATAGATGTCGTCCTTTGACGTTTACTGTTCTGACATTGACATTCAGCTATGATAGTTCATCGGTTTAGTGATAGATGGCGATATAGGCTACAAAATCGGTAACATTTTGAATTGGAGTCTCATAGATGTCGTCCTTTGACGTTAACTGTTCTGACATTGACATCCAGCTATGATAGTTCATCGGTTCATAAATTTCTCGCGCAAAAACATTAACAAGATACCTCATAGATGTCGTCCTTTGACGTTGACAGGTACGCATGACGGTTGATCGGTTCATTCATAGATGTAGTCATTTGAAGTTAACTGTTCTGACATTGACATTGAAGTATGATAGTTCATCGGTTCATTAAGAGATGGCGGTGATGTAGCTATAACATCAGTCATATTTTGAATTGTGGCCTCATAGATGTCGTCCCTTGACGTTAACATTTCTGACGTTGACAGGTATGCATGACGGTTGATCGGTTCATTCATAGATGTAGTCGTTTGAAGTTGACTGGTCTGACATTGACATTTAAGTATGATAGTTCATCGGTTCATCAGAAGATGGCGGCGATGTAGCTACATCAGTCATATTGTGGTTTTGACGTTTATTCTTCTGACATTCGCTTCCAACGTCGGCCATGATTAACATCACCAAAACACCTCTACGTTTGAATTTGGCGGGTCGATGACGTCACATCCAACTAACCTCACATCCAGACCTCTATGGTCGAAAGTTCTATGATCATCGTAAGCTCTATGGACACGTTTGAATTTCGCGGGTTAGTAACGTTACATCCAACTAACCTCACATTCTATGACCCCAGACCTCTATGGTTGAGAGTTCTGTAATCATCGTAAACTCTATGGACACGTTTGAATTTCGCGGGTTAGTAACGTTACATCCGAAGTTGACGTCATTTCCTGGCGCAGAAGTAGTGGACTTAATCTACTCATGTAAATAACTGTAAATATGTCATCCTATCCGGCCTGAGTTTCTGCAGGTCCTTAAGCCCTGGATTAAATGGTGGACAGTTCTCCGAAGCCCTGCAGGGCGCAATCATTCCCATGGTTGTCAATTTTGTTTTCACTCAAACTTAATAACCCTACCACGAGCCAGAGCAAGCAAGTACACAAAAACGCAAGCATACCAACACACATCGACCACATCAACTTTCAAACCTCTCAATAGAGTCATCAACAGAGGGGGCGACTGATACCAGCCTACAAGTTACAGATTGAGAAAAACGTTTGTCATCTCGTAACTTACTGACTTCATCGCCCCGCTCGAAAGTTGACTATATCGCCCGTCCTTTAGCACTACGACTTCAGCGCTGTGCTTTCAATTATTTACTCTCTTGTCGGCCGTAAGATGGACGATAAGTGACGCGTCATACATCAACCCGACACTCTTTTGTCGCCCGTAAGATGGCCGATAAGTGACCCGTCATACATCAACCCGTCACTCTTTCTCATAACACTATTTTGAATTTCACACAGCGGCGCATATTTGGGTGGTGTTCTTCTGAAAAAATAAACCTTAAATTGTCTGAAACAGTCATCACTCACATGTTCAACACATTTTCGGAGCACTACACTAATTCTGGTTGACTTCTTTTGATGCCTTTCTTCCAGCCCATCGCTCGCAGGCTGAATGTTTGCGTCCCAATTTCCATTTGCAACTTCCATTTCCAGTTCCCGTTCTCCAATTCCAATTCTAAATCCATAGCTCAAATCCAATTCCAAATCCATTTCTAATTTACAAATCCATTATCTCCCCTTGTTAAGTCATGTGTGAATCACATATAGCCATGTGGATAGGAAACGGCCATGTGGGAATCACTCCCATATATACATATTCTTACGGTTCGCTTCTTATTTTCTACAAGAAAAGACTGGCAGAGATCGGCATGTGGGGATCACTGCCGTATACGTTCCTGCGGTACGTTTTCTTATTTTCCGTAGAAAAAACTGGCGTGGATCTCCATGTGGGAGTCACTTCCATAAACGTTCCATATACATATATGTGGGATCACATATGGCGATGTGGATAGGAAGCGGTTCGTTTCTTTTTTTTTTATCTTCAGATAAGTTTGGCATGGATCGCCATGTGGGGATCAGCTCTCAAAGTCGGGGCGGTTTGCCCTAAGCTGACCCGTGGTGCTGGTGAAGGCATAGGAATTGGAACACATTCACTTATAAGAGAGTTACACTTCACTGAATGTAGAGCTTAACGTCATTACGACTTGATGTCTTGCTCTACTGAATAATAACAGTACAGGTACAAATCAATAGTACTAATGTAAACGATGATTGATCATTATGAATCTCTCAATATGATATCTGATTATGTTATGCGAATATATGAAACTTAACTTTCGAACTATTGGAAATAGCTTTTTAAAAAATAATTTTATTGTCTATAAGAGGTTTACAATATGAAAGATGAATTGAGACTAAACTAATATCTAACAGAATGAAGCACATCTCAACACATGTCCTGGAATCGCTACCGTCCGCATGAATCCAATAACGCTGATTCAGATTACAACGTTTGCTATTTATTCGTAGAATTAGTTATATAACTCCTCCCTTGTTAGAATGAAGCTTCCGCTGGAAGGTGAACTTTTCTTTCTTGTAATTCGATGTCAGTTCGTGGATTCTCAATAAGTTGTCTTCTTTTCTGGATCCAATTCTTGGAAAAGTAAGTTATTGCCAAAATGATGCCCAAGTATAAAAGTGCAGTCCAGATACTCGGAATATGATAATTACCAATTGGTTCTTCTATAATAGGAATCGCCGGATTTAACGGAATTTCTCCAAGTTTTAAATTTTTCAAGTTTATACTAAAATTGGCAATTTTCGTATGTTCTATTTCCATTCGAAGATTATCGATAACAACAGGTTTCCCATAGGTTTTGTCCAAATAACTCAGTTCTTGATTATCAAAGACTGTTTTACACCCATTTTCTTTGATGAGAAAGATTCCACTTAGGGTCCTCGAATCGGTTTGTTCTTGACATCTACTATTAATCACTGCTTGAGTCGGAAATACGCCCAAGTATTGATTTATTTCGGGAATTATTTCTATGTGGTTGTTTTGAATGTTTAATTTAATAAATTGGCATTGGCTTGAGTTTCCGAAATTCAGGATGTTTTCTTCACATGATGTACGCTGATTGAGCTGCAAGTAGCTAGGGCATTGGAAGATTTTGTTTTTGGTACAAATATCGCTTAGAGGTTTAATTATATTGTTAAATTTCAATAAGTATCTGACATCTGATATTAAGGTAACGAATTCTGACTTGTATTTTGTTGGAACAGAATGTAAATAATAAAGTTCGAACTCTTGTTCGTAGTCAATTGGTATTGATAAGAAATAACTGATGCGATTTGATTCTATTCGACAATTGGTTCTAATAATTGATTCTAAGTCTAAAATATTCTCATATTTTAATTTAAACGGGAAGTTCTCCTTATAATAATTTGATACTCTCTGTAGTTCTAAAAATAACTCATTAGGCTTTAAAATACTAGGATGTGAAATCTTCAATTTACAAAATGTAACAGAATTTTCTATATCTTGCCAGATCTCAAATATAGCATTATATAATGTAGTTAACTGATTATAAACTTCGTATACTGAACAAATATCTACACGATCAGCATTTTGTTTCATGATTCCATTTATTTCATAAATTTTTGATTTAATAATGTTCTCATTATGTTGAATGTCTTGTATTGTGTTATTGAATTGTTTAATAATTTGATTATTCAATAAACGAATGTGTTCTATAAGCGTGGAATGAAAACGTTCTATCAAACCATTTGATTTGGGATGTTGCGATCTAATAGAATGTAATTTTATTTTGTGAATTTCTAATAATTCCTTCACTAATGAATTTTTAAATTCTGAACCATTGTCCGAAATGGTTTGTCCTGCAATGCCATGGTGTGTAAAGTATTTAATGAGTTTGTTAACAACTTCTATACCTTGTGATGAACTCAACTTATAAGCTTGTGCATACTTTGAAAATGAGTCAATAATAGTGAGGAAATTTACATTTTCTGAGGTTATGCTATCCACATGAAAATTTTGGGAAGGTCTTATTGCCGTGGGTGTGATATTGAATTTTAGTTTCAGAGGTTCCCTATCATATTTTGTGATTCGACATACTTCACATTTATTAATATAACTCTGAATAGATCTACGTTGATTCGGCCAATAATATCTACTTTTTATTTGATTTTCAGTTTCATCCACACCTCCATGATTTGTTTTACCTTCGTGGTAGTTTTGAATAATTTGAAACAATTCGTTGTCATCGCAAACATCAATTAATTTTTTATCGCATTTTATCATTCGTATTTCCGAATTTTTGAAATGGGTTTGAAGTATTGTGCTAAATTTCTCATAAATCGGATCTTCAAAATAGATATAATATTTAACTTTAGGTACGATGAATTCTTTGATAAAATCGATCATTTCTTGTTCGAAATTATTCTTTGAAAATTGTATTAGAATTTTTTGTTTAGTTTTATACAATTTTATAATCGTTGGGAATGAAGGGGTAAAGTTAACTTCTGAAATTATTATTTGGTTTTTTCCATAGTTAACTGGACAACCTGTTATTTTTATTCCTACAATAGGGTCTTCGTGATTTGAATGAATGGTGTCACTATCATCCTCAACTCTGTCATCAACTTCTACTAACAAAGATTCTGTTTCACCAAGATTTTTGTTCATATTAGATTCATCTAATTGTCTGTTGAATTCTTCCATGTAACTAAGAATAACACTGGGTTTATCTTTTGTATCGTGAACCATGTTAAGTTCAGTATTCATATGGCTTGTACGAATTTCAGAAATATCAAACTGCGCTTTTTCAGTTTCGATTTGATTGAAATTTGGACTTTGGTTTTGTTCGTATTCATCGAATTTTTCCGCTTCGAAAACTGATATGTTCAACGTCACTTTGTTTTCTGGAGGATTCAAAGCCGTACATATAGCTACGTGATTATTCACATTTGTAATACACTCAGGTATTTCCAGATTATTTATCTCAGTGTATGGGATGATTATTTCACCATCTTCGATATTTTTTATATTAACCTTAATCACTTGTTTTGACCTCGGTTGCACTACTATACAATTCGTGTTATGAGGAAGTTTCTGGTAATTTAGGTTTATAGAGCAATTTGGGGTAATAAGCATATTTTTATTTAAATCAATAATTGCTTCTAATATTTTCAAGTTATCTATTCCTAGCAAACAATCGAAACAGTTGTGGAAGTTAAATAAATAAAACTTCAAAGAAAGCTTATCTGGAGTATTAAATACCTTGTTACATGGTATCAACGTACTGTACATCTCGGTTGTTGTACCATGAGCAGTTGATATTTGAAACGGGTCGTTTCTTATCGCACGTTTGAAATATTTCTCAGCTGTTTCTGGGTTAATAAAAGATCTAGTGCTACCAGTATCTAGTAAAATTTTCAGATTATAGTCAGGAAAGATTACATATGGTAGATCACTTTGATAATTGGTTAAATTCATTAATTCGAAGGAGGCCTCATCCTCTAAAAAATTATTCGAGTCTTCCGGGAATTCAACCGATGGTTGTTGATCGATATTATATATATCTTCGGCTATATAATTCAATTTATTTCTATCCCAATTCCTAGTATTGTTGGTATTTTGATTTGAAAACCGTGTAGGTTGATAAGTATTTTTTGTTGAAGTGCTCATAGGAGTCTGAACAGGGATGTTTTTATCTGAATTTATTTGTTGATTATTTGAATTCCTATTCTGTGTTGAATAGTTATTAAATCTTGTAAAGTTTTGTTGCCTGTTGAAATTACTGGTACAAGGACCTTGTGGAATTCGAACATTATGTGCGTAATTAGTAATTGGTAAAGGTTGAATTTCAGGATTAAATTTATGTCTATCTATTTTTTGTTGATTTATCTCTAATTGAAAATCATTGGTGAGCATACTCAGGGCTGTATTTAAGTCACCTGGATTTTTTGTACGCATGTGAGAACCAATCGGATCTTTTAATCCTCTTAATAAAATTCTCAAAGCATAGTTTCTAAAATAACCAGCTAAAACATTAGATTCGTCAGCAGGCAAATGTGTAACTAAATACGATATTTGTAAATTTAATAGATGCTGTACTCTATTGTAAAAATCAAACGGGTTTTCATTTGGTTTTTGTTTTAACTCTGTAAGCTCGATGTTTAATGTATAGCAATCTCTTTTATCTGCGTAACTGTTAATTAAGCAAGTTTTCAAATCTAACCAATTGTGAATAACACAAGACGAGATATTTCTAGCAGCATCTCCTTTAATTTTAGCTAAAATGCTGGACATTAGATATTCATTCTGGAAGTCATCAGTATTTTGCAAATTATAAAATTTATTTACTAGTTTCTCCGAAATTTCTATGAATCGAGGTAGTAACTCTGTTTCACCATTGAAATCAGGAATCATAGCTAAGTATTCCTGTTTGAGAAGGGGAATTGAAGCATGAACTTGATTATTTACTGCCATTGTTACCTTGTTTCTTTTGAATATTGGAGATCTAGATCGAAATGATTTATGTAAATTTAAATTTGAGTCAGAATCAGAACTTTCAGTATCACTAGAACCTCTAAATGACATTAGTACTTACAACAGAATTATTCTCCACTCCATGTAGGCTTGAACCATTCACGACGATGATGGACTGTTGGAATACGAAAGTTTAGATTTCTCGTTTGGCTACTCAATCCACCAAACTTGAAATATTTGTTTTTCGATAGCCAATAAATCGTAGAAACGAACCAAATTATATTCATTAATTTGTTTAGCTATCCTACCGACTGCGCCACTCAACTTTCGAACTATTGGAAACAGCTTTTTAAAAAATAATTTTATTGTCTATAAGAGGTTTACAATATGAAAGATGAATTAAGACTAAACTAATATCTAACAGAATGAAGCACATCTCAACACATGTCCTGGAATCGCTACCGTCCGCATGAATCCAATAACGCTGATTCAGATTACAACGTTTGCTATTTATTCGTAGAATTAGTTATATAACTTGAATGTATGAATATATAATAATGTAATGTAATGTTATTGTTATTGTGTCCTAGTTAATCTACATCAATCTATCAATAACCACCTTGCGGTTCCCACGGTCTCCATGTCAAAGTAGCTTATACTAAACAATACGTTTATTATACTCGTAATAGATAACATATTGTTTGTATATCGGCTATGAATCATGAACATATAAATTAAATACATTTAATAATAGAAATAAGGTCGTATTCTATGATTGAGGGATTTTAGGTAATCTCGTATAGGGATGGAAGATTCCTATACTACACCCTACGCGCTGTGTATACCTGGTATATCAGTCTAGGCAGACTTAGCATTGCCCATTTTCATTGCCCTCTGTATTCATTCACTGTTAGTATAACCTGCAGTAATAAACAGGACCCAGTGCTCCTGTCTGTGTATATTCTGTTCCAGAGCTAGCTAATCGGACGCAACAATCACAGAGGGCCCTTTTGCCGGGCGCCACATCATCTCATCACCCCATTCCCAGATACCAGCGGTATCACAAGCTCTCAGAACTCAGATTTGTTTCACTAGAGATCTTCTACTAAGTATGATTCTTTGTTAATTTGTTGAATGGAGTTATTTTCTTAATAAATGAATATAATTGTTCTCAATTATATTTCCATAGAGAAACAAATCAAATTGTTAAGTTGATATTTGCCTTTAATTTCTCTCTCTAATATTATCATCAACATTCATCCATACCGAAATGCCTGAAATTTTCGTATCTTTTCGTAGAGCAGTTGGCGCTCTTAAGAGGCAGTTCTATTCAATCAAGAATCGAAGGATACGTTTTATTACGAACCTTGATGTTAATTATCACCCTGAGCTAGTTGGGTTCATTAGAAACACAAAAGGTTTCTTTAAAACCTTACAATCACGAAATGTTTGTCCCCATGATAAGCCAGAAACAACTATCATATTCAAATTTTGACAACTAATTGTTTGCTGTTTGGTGACGAACCCTACTGTTTTTCAGTTTAATACTAACAGATTAGAGAGACGGCTCCCACTCAGTAGATTCGGGTTTGATTGACAGAATCGAAAATTGTTAATAATTTGAATATTATTTAGTGGTGTAAAAATATTGAAATAAATAATTTATTTTATTATTTTTACACAAATGTGAAGATTAACTTATAGAAAGTGGAGCAATTATATAAAAATCAATGACCAAATCTAATGATTTCCTAAGAGTAACTTTCCAATGAACACTATCACTTCATTCACAAGTGATGTGCAAGACAGTATAGATGTGTGATATTCACGGATGAAGTTAATCAGTTATAAAAGCGTTATTATTGCGAAGTAAATAGTGATTCTTATACCAAATTGGAGAGTTTTATGTCTACAACAAATCTATGTGAGTTGAAATTCGCAATAAGTGTATATTTGGATGTAATTTGCGTTTAATTGGTCTCTGATTGAAATTGCATATAATCTTCAACTAATACAAAAACAGACATAAAATAACGATGAACATCTGGTGTGAAATAAAAATCGATTGGAAATTGAAATACACTATCAGTATTAAAGTTTGGAATACAGGGTTGTATTTAGCCTATTCTCCTTTATATATTTGTTTATCAATGGTGATTGGTGAATCATGAAATATGTCCTAGGATATACCTATAGCAAGATGGAGTGTTGTTCTAAATGTAAAATTGAGTAATGAAATAAACATTCAATTATTTATTTTTATAATGTCAGTGCTTTGTCAAGTTTGCTCAAAATCAACCAGAAACAATTACGCAATTTGTTGTACTAAGTGCAACGAATGGTATCATCAGAAGTGTATACCCTTATCTCAAGTAGAATTCGACCACTTCGACAATCAACTGAAAAACCCAGCTGGGGACCGTTGGATATGTGTTGTCTGCAAAAGAAAATCTAATTCCAGAAAAAGAATATTCATGCCTAGGCGCAATGAAGAGTTATCGGATGACAATGCTTCTAAAACCAGCGATCTTTGCAGTAACAACCAGACTGAAACTGAATTGGAGGCTATGTTTTCTAAACACTTTTTGATATTTGAGAAATCTTTTCTGGATGATGTCCATGCACGGTTATCTGGTATGCAAATCTCTATTAATGATATTGATTCCAGACTACGCCGCCTTGAAGATCTGTCAATAAATGCAAAAAAAGTACCAAAGTTGGTTGAAGATGTTACCCAACTGAATCAAAGGGTGAATGATATTTGTTCTCATGAACTTACCGATGCTGCTCTAATCACCCCTCCTAATACCAAGGGACTAGATGTAAATGTTTTCTCGGAGATACAAGACAGAGAAAAACGACAAAAAAATGTACTTCTTTTCAACGTTCCTGATTCTGACAACAAAACTGCTGACTCCTCCGTGGTTGATCAGATTATTATAGCTATTAACGACGATAGCGTTTCCGTAACCTCATCTTTTCGTCTCGTGATTTTTGATACATCTGTGAGTTTTGTCCCTCATATTAACCATATTATTGGCAAATCTCTTCAGATGTTGGGATTTATAAAAAAAATTGACTGTTGATTTCAGAAATATTAATGCTTTGAAAACTTTATATTTTTCTCTTGTCAGGTCACATCTTGATTTCTGCTCGACCGTCTGGTGTCCTTACTATAACGTTCATTCCTACAATATTGAAAAGGTCCAGCATAAAATTTTGAGATATTTGGCTTTCAAAAGTGGAATACGTTATGCCAAGTGGAACTGTGATTATAACTTTCTTGAAACTATTTTTAACATTATTCCACTTACTGTGAGAAGATTACACTTCGATCTTAAACAACTTTTTAAGTCTATTAATAATATAATTTCTTGCGAAGTTATCTCACTTTACTTTAGAGCTAACTTTCACAATCCCAAACGTCTTACACGTCAAACTGTGAATTCAACTCAAATTTTTTATGTTCCCTCCTGTACAACAAATTATTCTTTTTACTCTCCACTTAAACGCATAATGAGAAATGCCAATCAGTATACCAAACTTGAGGATTTAACTTCCCTTTCTAGTACTTCCTTTAATCTTAAACTTCCTCGTTCTATTTAATTTTTAGTTATATTGTATGTTTGTGCACAACAAGTATAGTATTGTTATTTTTGATAATTTTATTTCAAAATAATTATATGTATTTGTTTTTTTTTCCTTCTTTCTCAACTGTGAAAATGAAACGTATTTTTCGTTTGAAAAAAAAAATAAAAATTTTATCCAATCCTCAAGTGGCAACACATTCCTAGTTGGTAGCCTGCATTCTGAAAGCATTGTTTATCGTGTTGCAAACTCCACAGCATGCGCTGCTTCATTTCTCCGTATGCCACGCCTCTATTTCATACAGGGTAATTGATTGAGGAAGTTCATTATTTATATGATATCCAAAATCTGATTCAGTTAAGAGTGCAGTAATAAATTCCTCTCCTACCGTATTATTGTTCTTATTCTCATATCAATTTTCATCACAAAGAAGCACAATATTGAACTCTCGACAAAGAAAATAGTAGTCTATGAAAAATAATAAAATATCCTTGGTTCATTTGTAATGAAATAAATCACATTTCATGTTTTCTCAATCATAGTTACAAATTTTAATTGATTTTCCTTTTTCTTGTTTCTTTTAAAGCATAGTTGTTATTCTGTTTTCTACTCCTTTTGTGAGAACAACGAATATGAAAATATTGATTACCATATTAAATAATTGATTGTTGTAGCCGTTAGCTTATGGTAATTCATCATATTGTTAACGGGAATAAACAAACGCTGTATACAATGTATATTCTATCAGTGTATACAATATCTGTACTATCAGAAGGTAAATGCTATACTAGAATATTACTAATTTACTACATTATTCGCAGAACTAATTTACATAGTCTGGAAATACCTCGGTCTATTGAATACAATTAATAACCTTGAATAGGCTGGAATGGATAAGGTTTACTTGGTCATTAAGTAGGCAAATTGTAGAATCATTTTTGTGTTTGAAGATACCAAGTCACTCTAATAAATTAAATTTTGAGCGTTTTGTTCAGAGATGTGAGGTTCTCGTTCATTAATATCCGAGAAATAGTGCTTATTTCCTGAAAGATGATTACCAAAGGTGGTATCTGATTTTTGTGAACTAAAGGATCTCAAATGTTCTGTATACCTAATACGTATCGAGAGAGTTACCCTATCAAAATCTGAGCATGTTCCTGATTGTTTTAATTTGAATATTTGAGTTTTTGGACTCTGTTTTAAAGGCAATTTCAGATTATGTTTAGAAATAATGTTAGCTATTTTATTTGAAATTGGTCCTAAATAAAATAATACGTGCAAATTTTTGTGTATTATTATCCTCAAACTTTGTTTTAAAGGCAATTTTTAGGTCATGTTTAGAGATAACGTTGGTCCCAAATAAAGTAATAGATGCAAAATTTTTGTTTATTATTATCCTCAAATATGGGGTGAATCCTATGAACAGCATTTTTTTCCTGCTCAGTGATAACTTACTGTGTTAACATTTGAAAATGACAGTGTAACTGTCGAAACTGCAGTCACTTTTCGTACTAAAATTAGTGA
Source organism: Endomychus coccineus (assembly GCA_958510875.1). NCBI lineage: Eukaryota > Metazoa > Arthropoda > Insecta > Coleoptera > Endomychidae > Endomychus > Endomychus coccineus. Next base: position 106,987,023 of record OY294069.1, on the reverse strand, counting down.
TATTATAATAAAAGAAACAGTGTGTGCTCATTTTCCTTACCAAGATTATTGTTTTGATTTTATTTCTTTCAAAACAAGATTGACTTTCTGTTCAGTAGTACTTCATTCTCAGTACTTTATTAACAACTTTCATTTGCGATATCAATGATCCCGCGAACCATTGTGGGAATGGTAAATTCGAAAGTTGTTAATAAAGTACTTAGAATAGAGTATTTTCATAAAATTTTTTATAAATTTAAAAGTAATCTTAAATTATTTTCATTTGATCATAGCCAACCCTAAGCATTTCGTCGTATGTGAAAAATAAACCAAAAAGAAACACAGAATAATTTTTATATAATATGAAGTTATAAAAGTATAGATGCTACTAATTACTCAAGAGATTGTGTTTATTAGTTACTTCGAAAATTATTAGTTTCCTAGTCCTATTCATCTAGTTTGAAATCAAAACATATAATCGCCAATCAACTGAACAAAATATTACCATACCGGTAACATATAAATGGGTAGATACCTATTGAATAAAATAACGATTTAGATTTGATTTTTGTTAGTTTAATACATTAAATCTCTAACTATATCACTATGTGGAGAAATACTTGAATAATAATGAAAATAAAACGCTGCATTTTTATTATTTTATGGTGACAATAAACAGACTGGTTGTATTCATAATAATGAATCTGCAGGTAGTTCACACCCCTCTGTGTCGGTCACTATTTATCAATAAGAACAGAACTTCTAAGAGAGCTATTATAGAAGCAATTGGAAATTCAGGCCGTACCAGCATGTGTCACTCCCGTTGGTCGATTTGAACCGTAGCTGCGCGATGATCATTATAGAGGTTTTGGTGTTCTCAAGTTTCCAAAAAATACGTCCGCAGAAAGTAGTATTTTTCTCTGTCTGCATAAAGTAGGCGGATGTGCTTCCAGCATTCACACGTTGAAAGATGAGTCATTTTACAGCTATTGTTAGAACAAAGATGAGATCTATTCCGATGATAATAATAATAAAGATTCTTGACCCAGTATGAATTATACATAAGAATTCTCGGGAAATGGGCCACATTAACACTTTGTTATAAATTTTCGTCTTTAGGTACGTTTCGGTCTCACGACCATCATCAGAAGACTTATTATTTCAACAACCTGATAACTAATTGTATTCACACAAAGCGTCCTTGTCGCGCCAATTTCGTTTAAAATGCGAACGTCGTCGAAACGAACAGAAATACAAAATCGAAACTGTAACACAAATGTTAAGTATGATAGTATATCAAGAATCCACTATTTTGTAGAAATCTCAAAAAATACGAACACATCTCATCATAGTCTATGAACGACTAACACGAGACAAGTTCAATTATCTACTTTCGAACCAGATGTCACGATTTATTAGGTAATAAAAGAATAATAAAGATTCTTGACCCAGGTATGAATTATATATAAATTCTCGGGAAATAGATCCCATCAACACTTATGTTTTATATTTTAGTCCCCACACACGTTTCGGTCTCACGACCATCATCAGAAGACTTATTACTTCAACAACCTTGGTTGTTGGAGGTTGTTGAAATAACAAGTCTTCTGATGATGGTCGTGAGACCGAATCGCACGCAAAGACCAAAATATAAAACATGAGTGTTAATGTGTCCTATTCCCCATGAATTTATATATAAGTAATAAAAGAAAGAAGGTCTGGCCTCTGAGATATACTTTCGACCATTCTACCTAAAAATATACTTTTAGCATTAAAAGGACGCAAGTAGGAATATGCAAGAATATTAATTAATTAAATTAGTATAAATATGACTTAGAGTCTAATTGAACAAATGAACGGAAAAATTAAATCAGGTCTGGTTATGCGATATTAGACTCGATTTCGAACATTTTCAACTTGATGAACACGAATTTGGTGATTTAATAATTGCAATAAATTGTTTATTTCATTTGTTAATAAACAATTTGTTAATTAACAAATGAACGAGAAAATAAAATTTGGTCTGGTTATGCGATATTGGAATCTATTTCGGACATTTTCAACTTGAACACGAATTTGGTGATTTAATAATTGCAATAAATTGTTTATTTCATTTGGTAATTAACAAATTGTTTATTAACGAATGGAATAAACAATTTATTGCAATTATATTACCGAATTCGTGTTCATCGAGTTGAAAATATCCGAAATCGAGTCCAAAATCGCATAACCAGACCTAATTTAATTTTTTCGTTCATTTGTTAATCAACAAATTGTTTATTAACGAATGAAATAAACAATTTATTGCAATTATATTACCGAATTCGTGTTCATCGAGTTAAAAATATCCGAAATCGAGTCCAATATCGCATAACCAGACCTAATTTCATTTTTTCGTTTATTTGTTAATCAACAAGTTGTTTATGAACATTGACTAAGCTTTGTGAACTTTTGTTCATTACTTCAACACTTGAAAAGATCAAATTACTTGCTTAAAACCTGTACTTTTTGATTTTTTCTTATAATGCTCTGAGACACGCATTTGTTTAACACTAATTATTGTTTATTAACAATATAAACAATTAGTCAGAAAAATAAACCCTCGCACTTTGTTTTAGACATCATTACGGAGAAAATGAGCCCTAACAGATCAAAATCGGCTCATAAGAAAAAAATTTAAATATTCAGGTCGATTTTGGACTTCATTTACTAGACTATTCCGACTGAATCTAAATTCGGTACCGATTCTTTCGATAACGATTCATAGCACATCATGAATCAAATTTCTTTCACATCAGAGGCAAGTTCGTACTTTTCCACCAGAGTGCTGTAACATCCGGGAATAGCGAATTCAAATTCGACTCAGACTAATTAAAAAATCAAAAAATCAAATCAGTTAAATTACATCCACTCTTCGGAATCTTGGCGGTAGCATCCACCATCCCTGAAGAGATGCACTACAGAAGCTGAAGAGGGACAGATATGAATCGCGAAAGAAATGAAAAAAATCAAACCAAACGCAACCATCCACGTCAAAATGTTCACAAAATAACACCATATATTGCTTATTGTATGCAGAAAGCACAAAGCTTGACTACCGGTCCTTTGAAATTTCCGTAAGAAGTTTTATTCCGGGTCACTCGAACGACCTCTACAACTCGTGCTAACGGATAATGAAATTGTAATCTGGGATATCAAGGATCGTTCCAATGGATGGATTGGGTAGATACTTAATCCATTTCGATGAACCCTGCAGTTCATGAAAGTACTCCATCATCAACCTTGAACTAAAGGATTCAACCATTTGGTCTCCCAAACGATACATCGAAAATCGATTAGGTGCGAATGAAGACACATCATCTGCAGGGAGCAACTGCAAGGGGGTTAAGGTTAGGAAATGAGCACAAATCAGAGCGAGAGACTGTGCAGTGTCCTCTCTGAGAGGATACAATGACCTTGAATTCAAAAGGGCCTCAAATTCAATGAGCTAGGTATTAAATTCCTCATATAGGTAAAAAGTTGGCTTCCAATTACTCGAGTTAAATGTGCTTAAACGCATTTAATGTTCGTGTTCCATATTCCCTCAAAATGAGATAATCTTGGCGATATAACGTGCTGAAGATTTAGATGCTGAGCTTATTTTTCAATAGTTCTAGAAAACAGTAAAGTATGGACGATTGTTTTCCTGAATATATTGAGAGGTGCCGTTCTGTTCATAATTTTATAATATTCTTAGCCATTATTCGAAACCTGAGTTTATTTTCGGTAATTCTAGGAAACAATCAAGTGTTGACGATTGTTTTTCCTGAATATATTGATAGGCGCCGTTCTATCCATAATTTAATAATATTCTCAACTACTATTTGAAACCTGAGTCCATTTTCGATGATTCTAGAAAACGATAAGGAGTTTTAACGATCATTCTCATGAATATATTGGGAGTTCTGTATTGTACATAATTGATATTTTCTGTCGAAAATTAATTTCAGTTTCAATTTTCAATAGATTCTACGAAACGATTCAGTGTGGACAATCGTTTTGCATGAATACTGATATTGATGAATACCCGTTAAGGTAACAATTGAGATTAACCTCTTTACATGGTTAAGTTTAATTCCAATTTAGTGATTCTCCTTGTAAATTTAATGGTAATATGTTCTTCCGAACACTGATTCCGTATTTATATTAGGCCGGAATATAAACCGTAGCTTAATAAATTGTCAGAAGGAGAGACAGAGTACTTATACAAAATTGTATAAGTTTTATTTATATTTAAAATCATGTATTAAATTTAAGAAAGACAACTGTCAAAATAGATCTAATAATGAGAATTATTAGGTGAATTGGAACCTAATCATAGGTTATTATATATCAAAATGTGAGGATAAATGTTGGTAACATGAATTCAAATAGTAGAATGAACAATAACTTTAATCAATTGGAAAATCTTCGATATATCGAATATTTCAAAATACCAAATTCCTATTGGTCAATACAACAATTAAGATAGGTCAATAGAACAATGCTAGACAACTGTCAGTCCCAACAATGGGAATAGCTTACTAGATACTCAGAAAATTATCTCATTGGTCGATTTTAATGAAAGCAAGCTTCCTTTTGTGGGCCCTATAAAAGGCAAATCAAAGAAAGCTAGTTTAGTTCGCAATAATATCTAAGCAGAGACTGTGCTTCTCTGGCAACTCAATTAGTCAAAATTCTAACATAACCCAAGTTTTCAGTGACATCTAGGCAGAAGCTGTGCTTGTCTGAAACTCATCAAATTAAACATCGGAGTTGAACCTAAGCTCGACTACATAACATAACCAAAGTTTATTAGTACTTCCTACGAGGCAGTTAATAGTGTTCGTGAATCTTCCAGTTCAACTTCAATAAAGGTTAACATAACCAAAGTTATTTGATAAAGTGGCATCGGAGAGGAACCAAATCCCGATTGTATGTCCAGTTCGTAACATCTAACAAAATTTGTTATATCTTAAAAAGAATATAAAAACCATTATCAACAAAATATCATCAAGTTCCCAAATTAGAAGGAGTATCAACAAGTGTTACCCGCCCACATAGTTTAGAGCAGAGTAAATGTGGTTAATGTGAATTCTCAAGTAAAATAGGAATATATCAAAACCAACATTTATCCCAATATTTAATAGGATATAACAAGTGAGTCTATTTGAAATTTCATCATTGTGTAGAAGCATCTGAATTTCAAATATAAGCAAGTGAAATAAACATTCACTCAGTAGTTGTGAATAAGATTAAGGAAATTGAGGTTAAATTGTGAACATAGAAAATTTTGTAAAAGCATAAAGTTGAATTTTGTAATCATAGAAAGATTTTAAGATATAAGGTTACATGAATAAATAGATTATCAAAGTTTTAACATCTTAAATAAGGTTTTATTTCATTCCATATAGTATCGATTCAATTCATAATAAAAATAAAATCAATAAAGAGCTAGCCGGAGGAAAAGAAAGTCAGATAACAAATATAATTCATTTGCTTCGGAATGTATTGAACCATGTGAATAATAAAAATTTTAGGTTTATTTTTTTTCAGACGAACATCACGCAAATATGCGCCGCTGTGTGAAATTTGAAATAGTGTTATGATGATATGAATTTTAATTCATTAATTTATACATTCAACAGTATGGATAGAATATTGAAGTAATTTTAGTGGTATATAACTTCTAATTATTAAATTTAATTGGAAATACGAATTGATTAGAAATTACGTTTGAAAGTAATAGATATTGGAATAGTAGTAAGAATAACGTAAAGTAATTATAAAATAATCAAAGTTATGTATATAATCATATACATATTGTTTAAAACTAGTTTAAACAAATATATTATTGCCAGGGGAAATTATCCGACAAAACCATTGAATAATTTGTTAGACCAACAATGATGTGGCTAACATATGGTTATTTCAGGACGGAAACCATTTATAATTATTATATTATAAAGCATTGATTATGCAGAATTCTTTGGCTATGATTATAAGTAGATGGCAATGAAGCTAAATTATTTTGTTAGTAATGTTTAGAAATCTGACGAGGTTCAGAAAACTCTTGTTTTACAAGTCATAAATATGAAGGAAAGAAACAATTTTAAAATTGAATTGATATAGGTTCAGAACAATGGTTACATATTATTTAGAAATGCGATTTGCGTACAATGAAATAACTTATATTAATCATAATAATACTATAAAAATTGCAACGAAGCATATTTGTATCATATTATAGTAAACGTAGTACCAATTGATTCAGCAAAGTAATTGCGAGCAGATATTTCATTCGATATTCCAAGGACAATCCAGTGACTATCGGAATGATCATCCAGGACGTCACGGAAAAATTGAAATATATTACTAAACTAAATCAAAAGTAAATGGGAAGTAAAAAGATGAAGCTAGGCGCAGTATTGAAGTATATACAGAAGAGATAATAAAAGTGAAGACGAGATGAATTGTAACATACGTAAGTCTGCAGCTTTGATCCGCATATGACTTAGGTACGTTGTGGAAAAGTATGACAGCAGTAGTATGAGTAACGAATGATTTTTTTACACATAATACTACAATTTCGATCGGCATTGTACCTTAGGGCATTGTTGGGAGATGTAGTCAATTTGTGTAAAATTTCGTTATTGCTGAAATAGGCATAATGAAGAATTCCAAGGATAAGGAATTGATAAGCGCGAGGAAGTAGTAAATAAAGGAGGACATGAAGATGGTACAAAGATAACATGTGTTTCTATATATATATATATATATATATATATATATATATATATATATATATATATATATATATGTAGAACTGGATTCTCGGGTATTGATCCGCGTTGTGTGGTTTCGGTCCTCAAAAGGACCAATTTCACGACGTTTCGGCAAAGTCGCATTTGCCATCTTCAGGTGATTCGACCGTAGAGTCTGGAAAATCTAGGCGATTTCGCCTAGATTTTCCAGACTCTACGGTCGAATCACCTGAAGATGGCAAATGCGACTTTGCCGAAACGTCGTGAAATTGGTCCTTTTGAGGACCGAAACCACACAACGCGGATCAATACCCGAGAATCCAGTTCTACACATTACGTCCGCGAGAACCTAAGAAGAAACATATATATATATATATATATATATATATATATATATATATATATATATATATATATGTTTATCAAAATCGTTAATTTTGATAAAGGCAATAAACATTGTCGAAACGTCAAAACAGAATTTTTGTTTCATTATCAGTATATATACGAACCAATATACCAAGAAAACATACAAATATTACAAATGGTTCAAGAATATCAACATATATATATATATATATATATATATAAACAAGTTTAAAGTTTCTTTGCCTAATTGGCCACTATCGTGTATGTAACTTAAGAGATATAGAATTAAATTTTCTGAATTATGGAGATAACTTAGATAATTTAACATAGGATTATGAAGATGAATAAACGTAAAAGATTGAACCATAGGCGGGATTCGAACCCACATTTCTGGATTTCTTGTCCAGGGTGTTTACCAATTACACCACTTCGGTCCTATTAGATTTTTATATTTTTGTAAATATAAACCTCTGAAAGGATAGTAGATCATTGATGAACACAATGCGATTCGATGCCCTACCATAGCAGTACTAACCTACAATCCTTACTTCAAAAAACGACTGAACTTTAGATGAATGTGCGTGAATAGTTGATCTATGGTAGGGCATCGAATCCATTGTGTTCATCAATGATCTACTATCCTTTCAGAGGTTTATATTTACAAAAATATGAAAATCTAATAGGACCGAAGTGGTGTAATTGGTAAACACCCTGGACTAGAAATCCAAAAATGTGGGTTCGAATCCCGCCTATGGTTCAATCTTTTACGTTTATTCATCTTTATAATCCTATGTTAAATTATCTAAGTTATCTCCATAATTCAGAAAATTTAATTCTATATCTCTTAAGTTACATACACGATAGTGGCCAATTGGGCAAAGAAACTTTAAACTTGTTTATAATTAACCAGAACAATTCTCAGTCAGTTCTATTGAAATATATAAGAACCAGGATGCTGTCATTTGAATAAGAACTGTCAAGTAACTGCCAACCATAGCAGTACTAACCTACAATCCTCCACTTCAAAAAACGACTGAACTTTAGATGAATGTGCGTGAATGGTAGGGCATCGAATCGCATTGTGTTCATCAATGATCTACTATCCTTTCAGAGGTTTATATTTACAAAAATATAAAAATCTAATAGGACCGAAGTGGTGTAATTGGTAAACACCCTGGACTAGAAATCCAGAAATGTGGGTTCGAATCCCGCCTATCCTATATCTACATCTTTATAATCCTATGTTAAATTATCTAAGTTATCTCCATAATTCAGAAAATTTAATTCTATATCTCTTGAGTTATATATATATATATATATATATAAATTCGCTGTGGTTTTCTTTTGCTGGTTTATCTAAAGTAAGTTGTGGGTTCTCTTAGGTTTTTCAGCAATTTTAAATGAATTATCTCAATGAAACAATCTTTTCATTCGACGCGTTTCGGCTTTCGCCTTCTTCAGGAATTTATTCATTGTTTACATTATGAACTGAAATTTAACAAAATATTTTTATATTAATTAGCTGTATGCACAATCTGTATTTATGACAAAGTTTTTCAGTTTGTTATGAGCATTGACTTTAGTTTCATATTTAAAATTTATGTGTATAATAACATAATAACTAACTTAGTTCGGTGATTATGTACAAAATTAATTTATATATATATATATATATATATATATATATGTTTCTTCTTAGATTCTCGCGGACGTAATGTGTAGAACTGGATTCTCGGGTATTGATCCGCGTTGTGTGGTTTCGGTCCTCAAAAGGACCAATTTCACGACGTTTCGGCAAAGTCGCATTTGCCATCTTCAGGTGATTCGACCGTAGAGTCTGGAAAATCTAGGCGAACTGACGCTCACTTGGAGGGACAGGTATTTATATCCCCCGTTATGTTTGACCTTTGGACTTTCGAACTATTTCACGCTTGGTTGATTTCTACGTGTTTGGCTCCGAGTGACACGTTTAGATGACGTCATTGCGACGCTGGAATCAGCCGGAAAGTTTCCGTGACCTGTTGCACGTGCACTGGATATCACGTTCTCTCTTGTTTTTGGTTTTATCTTCCGACTTTCTGAAGCGGGTTTCCATGTTGCTGGTAATCTTAGTCCGTCATCTCGTTTGTTAAGACTATGTGGACGTTTCTCGATCTCTATTGCCTCCCTGGTTATTCTGGTGTAGAAGTGTTCAATGTTGGCTAGAGTCTTTGTGCCGCTAAAGTTGATCATATGGCCAGTACTTCTTACATGTTCAGCTAGTGAAGACGTGGTTTCGTTTTTCGACACAGCGTTTGCATGTTCAGTCTTTCGCACATCAATGCGTCTGTTGGTCTGCCCGATGTATGTCTTTTCACAATTACCACATGGCACCTCGTACACTCCTTGGCATTCTAGAGGAATTCTGTCTTTTGGATTCCGAAGAACATTTTTGATTTTCCTATCTGTTGTGAAGGTTGTTTTGATATCATGACGGCTCAGTATTTTGCAGATTTTGTCAGTTGTGCCTTTTATGTAAGGTAGAAAAGCGTTTCCCACTGGTTGATCTTCATTGTTGACATCCTTTTCATTTTTGCGTTGAGAGTTATGAATCTGTTTTCTTGAATAGCCATTCATCCTAAGGGCTGTTCGGATGGTTTCCATTTCTCCATCGAAGTTCTCCGCATCAGCGAGACGTTTTGACCTTGTCATGAGGGTATTTACGACTGATTGTAGCTGGGATGGATGGTGATGCGAGTTACTATTCAAATATCGGTTCGTGTGGGTCTTTTTTCTGAATACTGTATGTCCCAAACTGCCGTCAGTTTTCTTTGTTACCAAAACATCTAGAAATGGTAATTGGTTGTTCTCTTCGGCTTCTATTGTGAATTTTATCCGATCATGGATTCCATTCAGGTGGTCGAGAAACCCTCTTAGTTGTCCTTCTCCATGTGGCCAAATAACAAAAATATCATCTACATATCTGAGCCAAAGTTTGGGTTTTAGTTGCGCTGTGTTAAGAGCTTTAATTTCAAAATCCTCCATGAAAAGATTTGCGATCACTGGTGAGATTGGTGATCCCATCGGTGCTCCTTCGATTTGCCTATATCGCTGTCCCTCGTACATAAAGTAAGTATTGGCTACACAGTGTTTGGCCAAGTCAATAATGTATCCTTCCGGTTTGTATTTATGTTGGATGATCTCTAGGGCTTCGTTTATGGGTACTTGTGTGAACAAGGATGCTACGTCGAAGCTTACTAATATGTCGTCAGGTCCTACTATTTGCATATCTAGAAGTTCGATAAAGTGTTCCGCGTTCCTCACGTACGATGATGCTGTCTCAACGTGCGGTTGTAACTTCTTGGCTAGGAATCTTGCTAATGCATGTGATGGTGAGCCGATAGAGCTTACTATTGGTCTCAGAGGTACTGCTGCCTTGTGTATTTTTGGGAGACCATACAGTTTCGGACATCTGGATGATTTTTCTCTTGGAATGAGATGTAACTGTAACTTAGGGTCGATAGGAGATGCCTTGATTTTCGCTTTCGTTGTTTTCTCTAGATATGTAGTGGGATCAGACCTAATCTTCTTGTAAGTCGGATCGTCCAATAGCGCAGCCATCTTGGTTCTGTAGTCATTTGTGTTCATGACAACGGTTGCATTTCCTTTATCTGCTGGTAGGATGATGATGCTTTCGTTCTCTCGAAGAGCTTTCAGTGCTAGGAACTCGTCGTGTGGAATGTTCCTTTTAGGTGGCTTCGAGGTTCGTAGAATACGCGACACATCTTGGCGAATAATCTCTGCTTCACTTTTATCCTGCAGCGAAGTTATAGCAGATTCCACGTTGCAAATGATGTCTTCCAATGGAATGCGTGCCGGTGCAATAGCGAAGTTAAAACCTTTAGCAAGGACATCCATGGAGGCCTTATTCAAAGAATGGTCGGATAAGTTATGGACAACTTTGACAGGGTCTATGTTTGTGCTGTCTCCCTCAGGTTTCTGGGTGTCTTTCAGATGATTGAACTTCTTCTTCTGTTTCTCTATAGTTATTTCAGTGTTTTTCTCTGCTCTGAACTCGGCAAGCTGATCAATTCTTTCCCAAAGTAGAGGATTGATTTCATTGCTAAGATAGAGGTGAACACGTAGTAGCTTGCTGTCAGTATCATCCAGAATTCTTCTTGTTTGGTGAATGGCATCTCGAAGCAGTGCAAAACTCGTTCTTCTCAAGATGTTCTTCGTACTAGTTGTCTTTGTGTGATACGAAAGTTTCATACAGGTTGGAATAATCTTCTGGTCCCGGCAGCGGCGTAGAAAGGTAAGGTCGCACAAAAGTTTCGATCTCTTTGTTCTCAACTTCTCGAAACTTCTTGTTTGATGGAAAACCTCCTCCCCGTAGAGGTTAATTATGTTTCTTCTTAGATTCTCGCGGACGTAATGTGTAGAACTGGATTCTCGGGTATTGATCCGCGTTGTGTGGTTTCGGTCCTCAAAAGGACCAATTTCACGACGTTTCGGCAAAGTCGCATTTGCCATCTTCAGGTGATTCGACCGTAGAGTCTGGAAAATCTAGGCGAACTGACGCTCACTTGGAGGGACAGGTATTTATATCCCCCGTTATGTTTGACCTTTGGACTTTCGAACTATTTCACGCTTGGTTGATTTCTACGTGTTTGGCTCCGAGTGACACGTTTAGATGACGTCATTGCGACGCTGGAATCAGCCGGAAAGTTTCCGTGACCTGTTGCACGTGCACTGGATATCACGTTCTCTCTTGTTTTTGGTTTTATCTTCCGACTTTCTAAAGCGGGTTTCCATGTTGCTGGTAATCTTAGTCCGTCATCTCGTTTGTTAAGACTATGTGGACGTTTCTCGATCTCTATTGCCTCCCTGGTTATTCTGGTGTAGAAGTGTTCAATGTTGGCTAGAGTCTTTGTGCCGCTAAAGTTGATCATATGGCCAGTACTTCTTACATGTTCAGCTAGTGAAGACGTGGTTTCGTTTTTCGACACAGCGTTTGCATGTTCAGTCTTTCGCACATCAATGCGTCTGTTGGTCTGCCCGATGTATGTCTTTTCACAATTACCACATGGCACCTCGTACACTCCTTGGCATTCTAGAGGAATTCTGTCTTTTGGATTCCGAAGAACATTTTTGATTTTCCTATCTGTTGTGAAGGTTGTTTTGATATCATGACGGCTCAGTATTTTGCAGATTTTGTCAGTTGTGCCTTTTATGTAAGGTAGAAAAGCGTTTCCCACTGGTTGATCTTCATTGTTGACATCCTTTTCATTTTTGCGTTGAGAGTTATGAATCTGTTTTCTTGAATAGCCATTCATCCTAAGGGCTGTTCGGATGGTTTCCATTTCTCCATCGAAGTTCTCCGCATCAGCGAGACGTTTTGACCTTGTCATGAGGGTATATACGACTGATTGTAGCTGGGATGGATGGTGATGCGAGTTACTATTCAAATATCGGTTCGTGTGGGTCTTTTTTCTGAATACTGTATGTCCCAAACTGCCGTCAGTTTTCTTTGTTACCAAAACATCTAGAAATGGTAATTGGTTGTTCTCTTCGGCTTCTATTGTGAATTTTATCCGATCATGGATTCCATTCAGGTGGTCGAGAAACCCTCTTAGTTGTCCTTCTCCATGTGGCCAAATAACAAAAATATCATCTACATATCTGAGCCAAAGTTTGGGTTTTAGTTGCGCTGTGTTAAGAGCTTTAATTTCAAAATCCTCCATGAAAAGATTTGCGATCACTGGTGAGATTGGTGATCCCATCGGTGCTCCTTCGATTTGCCTATATCGCTGTCCCTCGTACATAAAGTAAGTATTGGCTACACAGTGTTTGGCCAAGTCAATAATGTATCCTTCCGGTTTGTATTTATGTTGGATGATCTCTAGGGCTTCGTTTATGGGTACTTGTGTGAACAAGGATGCTACGTCGAAGCTTACTAATATGTCGTCAGGTCCTACTATTTGCATATCTAGAAGTTCGATAAAGTGTTCCGCGTTCCTCACGTACGATGATGCTGTCTCAACGTGCGGTTGTAACTTCTTGGCTAGGAATCTTGCTAATGCATGTGATGGTGAGCCGATAGAGCTTACTATTGGTCTCAGAGGTACTGCTGCCTTGTGTATTTTTGGGAGAAACGTCCACATAGTCTTAACAAACGAGATGACGGACTAAGATTACCAGCAACATGGAAACCCGCTTTAGAAAGTCGGAAGATAAAACCAAAAACAAGAGAGAACGTGATATCCAGTGCACGTGCAACAGGTCACGGAAACTTTCCGGCTGATTCCAGCGTCGCAATGACGTCATCTAAACGTGTCACTCGGAGCCAAACACGTAGAAATCAACCAAGCGTGAAATAGTTCGAAAGTCCAAAGGTCAAACATAACGGGGGATATAAATACCTGTCCCTCCAAGTGAGCGTCAGTTCGCCTAGATTTTCCAGACTCTACGGTCGAATCACCTGAAGATGGCAAATGCGACTTTGCCGAAACGTCGTGAAATTGGTCCTTTTGAGGACCGAAACCACACAACGCGGATCAATACCCGAGAATCCAGTTCTACACATTACGTCCGCGAGAATCTAAGAAGAAACATAATTAACCTCTACGGGGAGGAGGTTTTCCATCAAACAAGAAGTTTCGAGAAGTTGAGAACAAAGAGATCGAAACTTTTGTGCGACCTTACCTTTCTACGCCGCTGCCGGGACCAGAAGATTATTCCAACCTGTATGAAACTTTCGTATCACACAAAGACAACTAGTACGAAGAACATCTTGAGAAGAACGAGTTTTGCACTGCTTCGAGATGCCATTCACCAAACAAGAAGAATTCTGGATGATACTGACAGCAAGCTACTACGTGTTCACCTCTATCTTAGCAATGAAATCAATCCTCTACTTTGGGAAAGAATTGATCAGCTTGCCGAGTTCAGAGCAGAGAAAAACACTGAAATAACTATAGAGAAACAGAAGAAGAAGTTCAATCATCTGAAAGACACCCAGAAACCTGAGGGAGACAACACAAACATAGACCCTGTCAAAGTTGTCCATAACTTATCCGACCATTCTTTGAATAAGGCCTCCATGGATGTCCTTGCTGAAGGTTTTAACTTCGCTATTGCACCGGCACGCATTCCATTGGAAGACATCATTTGCAACGTGGAATCTGCTATAACTTCGCTGCAGGATAAAAGTGAAGCAGAGATTATTCGCCAAGATGTGTCGCGTATTCTACGAACCTCGAAGCCACCTAAAAGGAACATTTCACACGACGAGTTCCTAGCACTGAAAGCTCTTCGAGAGAACGAAAGCATCATCATCCTACCAGCAGATAAAGGAAATGCAACCGTTGTCATGAACACAAATGACTACAGAACCAAGATGGCTGCGCTATTGGACGATCCGACTTACAAGAAGATTAGGTCTGATCCCACTACATATCTAGAGAAAACAACGAAAGCGAAAATCAAGGCATCTCCTATCGACCCTAAGTTACAGTTACATCTCATTCCAAGAGAAAAATCATCCAGATGTCCGAAACTGTATGGTCTCCCAAAAATACACAAGGCAGCAGTACCTCTGAGACCAATAGTAAGCTCTATCGGCTCACCATCACATGCATTAGCAAGATTCCTAGCCAAGAAGTTACAACCGCACGTTGAGACAGCATCATCGTACGTGAGGAACGCGGAACACTTTATCGAACTTCTAGATATGCAAATAGTAGGACCTGACGACATATTAGTAAGCTTCGACGTAGCATCCTTGTTCACACAAGTACCCATAAACGAAGCCCTAGAGATCATCCAACATAAATACAAACCGGAAGGATACATTATTGACTTGGCCAAACACTGTGTAGCCAATACTTACTTTATGTACGAGGGACAGCGATATAGGCAAATCGAAGGAGCACCGATGGGATCACCAATCTCACCAGTGATCGCAAATCTTTTCATGGAGGATTTTGAAATTAAAGCTCTTAACACAGCGCAACTAAAACCCAAACTTTGGCTCAGATATGTAGATGATATTTTTGTTATTTGGCCACATGGAGAAGGACAACTAAGAGGGTTTCTCGACCACCTGAATGGAATCCATGATCGGATAAAATTCACAATAGAAGCCGAAGAGAACAACCAATTACCATTTCTAGATGTTTTGGTAACAAAGAAAACTGACGGCAGTTTGGGACATACAGTATTCAGAAAAAAGACCCACACGAACCGATATTTGAATAGTAACTCGCATCACCATCCATCCCAGCTACAATCAGTCGTAAATACCCTCATGACAAGGTCAAAACGTCTCGCTGATGCGGAGAACTTCGATGGAGAAATGGAAACCATCCGAACAGCCCTTAGGATGAATGGCTATTCAAGAAAACAGATTCATAACTCTCAACGCAAAAATGAAAAGGATGTCAACAATGAAGATCAACCAGTGGGAAACGCTTTTCTACCTTACATAAAAGGCACAACTGACAAAATCTGCAAAATACTGAGCCGTCATGATATCAAAACAACCTTCACAACAGATAGGAAAATCAAAAATGTTCTTCGGAATCCAAAAGACAGAATTCCTCTAGAATGCCAAGGAGTGTACGAGGTGCCATGTGGTAATTGTGAAAAGACATACATCGGGCAGACCAACAGACGCATTGATGTGCGAAAGACTGAACATGCAAACGCTGTGTCGAAAAACGAAACCACGTCTTCACTAGCTGAACATGTAAGAAGTACTGGCCATATGATCAACTTTAGCGGCACAAAGACTCTAGCCAACATTGAACACTTCTACACCAGAATAACCAGGGAGGCAATAGAGATCGAGAAACGTCCACATAGTCTTAACAAACGAGATGACGGACTAAGATTACCAGCAACATGGAAACCCGCTTTAGAAAGTCGGAAGATAAAACCAAAAACAAGAGAGAACGTGATATCCAGTGCACGTGCAACAGGTCACGGAAACTTTCCGGCTGATTCCAGCGTCGCAATGACGTCATCTAAACGTGTCACTCGGAGCCAAACACGTAGAAATCAACCAAGCGTGAAATAGTTCGAAAGTCCAAAGGTCAAACATAACGGGGGATATAAATACCTGTCCCTCCAAGTGAGCGTCAGTTCGCCTAGATTTTCCAGACTCTACGGTCGAATCACCTGAAGATGGCAAATGCGACTTTGCCGAAACGTCGTGAAATTGGTCCTTTTGAGGACCGAAACCACACAACGCGGATCAATACCCGAGAATCCAGTTCTACACATTACGTCCGCGAGAATCTAAGAAGAAACATAATTAACCTCTACGGGGAGGAGGTTTTCCATCAAACAAGAAGTTTCGAGAAGTTGAGAACAAAGAGATCGAAACTTTTGTGCGACCTTACCTTTCTACGCCGCTGCCGGGACCAGAAGATTATTCCAACCTGTATGAAACTTTCGTATCACACAAAGACAACTAGTACGAAGAACATCTTGAGAAGAACGAGTTTTGCACTGCTTCGAGATGCCATTCACCAAACAAGAAGAATTCTGGATGATACTGACAGCAAGCTACTACGTGTTCACCTCTATCTTAGCAATGAAATCAATCCTCTACTTTGGGAAAGAATTGATCAGCTTGCCGAGTTCAGAGCAGAGAAAAACACTGAAATAACTATAGAGAAACAGAAGAAGAAGTTCAATCATCTGAAAGACACCCAGAAACCTGAGGGAGACAGCACAAACATAGACCCTGTCAAAGTTGTCCATAACTTATCCGACCATTCTTTGAATAAGGCCTCCATGGATGTCCTTGCTAAAGGTTTTAACTTCGCTATTGCACCGGCACGCATTCCATTGGAAGACATCATTTGCAACGTGGAATCTGCTATAACTTCGCTGCAGGATAAAAGTGAAGCAGAGATTATTCGCCAAGATGTGTCGCGTATTCTACGAACCTCGAAGCCACCTAAAAGGAACATTCCACACGACGAGTTCCTAGCACTGAAAGCTCTTCGAGAGAACGAAAGCATCATCATCCTACCAGCAGATAAAGGAAATGCAACCGTTGTCATGAACACAAATGACTACAGAACCAAGATGGCTGCGCTATTGGACGATCCGACTTACAAGAAGATTAGGTCTGATCCCACTACATATCTAGAGAAAACAACGAAAGCGAAAATCAAGGCATCTCCTATCGACCCCAAGTTACAGTTACATCTCATTCCAAGAGAAAAATCATCCAGATGTCCGAAACTGTATGGTCTCCCAAAAATACACAAGGCAGCAGTACCTCTGAGACCAATAGTAAGCTCTATCGGCTCACCATCACATGCATTAGCAAGATTCCTAGCCAAGAAGTTACAACCGCACGTTGAGACAGCATCATCGTACGTGAGGAACGCGGAACACTTTATCGAACTTCTAGATATGCAAATAGTAGGACCTGACGACATATTAGTAAGCTTCGACGTAGCATCCTTGTTCACACAAGTACCCATAAACGAAGCCCTAGAGATCATCCAACATAAATACAAACCGGAAGGATACATTATTGACTTGGCCAAACACTGTGTAGCCAATACTTACTTTATGTACGAGGGACAGCGATATAGGCAAATCGAAGGAGCACCGATGGGATCACCAATCTCACCAGTGATCGCAAATCTTTTCATGGAGGATTTTGAAATTAAAGCTCTTAACACAGCGCAACTAAAACCCAAACTTTGGCTCAGATATGTAGATGATATTTTTGTTATTTGGCCACATGGAGAAGGACAACTAAGAGGGTTTCTCGACCACCTGAATGGAATCCATGATCGGATAAAATTCACAATAGAAGCCGAAGAGAACAACTAATTACCATTTCTAGATGTTTTGGTAACAAAGAAAACTGACGGCAGTTTGGGACATACAGTATTCAGAAAAAAGACCCACACGAACCGATATTTGAATAGTAACTCGCATCACCATCCATCCCAGCTACAATCAGTCGTAAATACCCTCATGACAAGGTCAAAACGTCTCGCTGATGCGGAGAACTTCGATGGAGAAATGGAAACCATCCGAACAGCCCTTAGGATGAATGGCTATTCAAGAAAACAGATTCATAACTCTCAACGCAAAAATGAAAAGGATGTCAACAATGAAGATCAACCAGTGGGAAACGCTTTTCTACCTTACATAAAAGGCACAACTGACAAAATCTGCAAAATACTGAGCCGTCATGATATCAAAACAACCTTCACAACAGATAGGAAAATCAAAAATGTTCTTCGGAATCCAAAAGACAGAATTCCTCTAGAATGCCAAGGAGTGTACGAGGTGCCATGTGGTAATTGTGAAAAGACATACATCGGGCAGACCAACAGACGCATTGATGTGCGAAAGACTGAACATGCAAACGCTGTGTCGAAAAACGAAACCACGTCTTCACTAGCTGAACATGTAAGAAGTACTGGCCATATGATCAACTTTAGCGGCACAAAGACTCTAGCCAACATTGAACACTTCTACACCAGAATAACCAGGGAGGCAATAGAGATCGAGAAACGTCCACATAGTCTTAACAAACGAGATGACGGACTAAGATTACCAGCAACATGGAAACCCGCTTTAGAAAGTCGGAAGATAAAACCAAAAACAAGAGAGAACGTGATATCCAGTGCACGTGCAACAGGTCACGGAAACTTTCCGGCTGATTCCAGCGTCACAATGACGTCATCTAAACGTGTCACTCGGAGCCAAACACGTAGAAATCAACCAAGCGTGAAATAGTTCGAAAGTCCAAAGGTCAAACATAACGGGGGATATAAATACCTGTCCCTCCAAGTGAGCGTCAGTTCGCCTAGATTTTCCAGACTCTACGGTCGAATCACCTGAAGATGGCAAATGCGACTTTGCCGAAACGTCGTGAAATTGGTCCTTTTGAGGACCGAAACCACACAACGCGGATCAATACCCGAGAATCCAGTTCTACATATATATATATATATATTGTTATGATTTCATTTCATAGACAATAAAAATTTAAAAATAATAACTTACCGAACTTTGAAAATTAGAAAAGATCAAATAAAAAAACATTTTATGGAATTAAAAACAATAATAAAAGCTAAATAATAGTTAGGTTATTAATATTAACAATGTAAAACATAATAAACAACGATGTAATAGAATAAGAAGTGATAAACAAGAACTTCAGTGAAAGTGAAGAAACGTTCTGTGTAACGAAATCATAAATCATAAGTAAAGTGATTACAAAACTATCATGAGATAGTACAAAACATTGAATAATGTTATAGATATAAGTTAGGATTAGTAAATTTGAGTTATGTAATGTTAAAAGAATGTTATTGATATAATATGGTATGTATTAGATTCAAGAATAAGTAACTGTCAAGAAAACCATAAATATGGGAATAATCATATTAATAATAACCCAATCATAGGTTATATTATACCAAAGTGTGGGGAAAAATGTAGGCAATATTAATTTAAAAAGAAGGAATCACTAACAATTAAAATAAGTTGAAAATCTCAAATAATTCAAAAAGTAAAAAATACTAAATTCTGATTGGTCAATAGGAATTTCCAATGTCAATCTGGTAACAATGAAGACTTGTGTCAGTTTCACAACAATTAGCTTGGCATGCTTGATTTGAAAAGCAATCATCTCATAGGTTGTTTATGACATAAAGTAGCGTCGGTTTTGGAGGCCTATAAAAACGAATCTGAAAGTAAAGAAGTTCAGTTTGCCATTACATCTGTAGACTGAAAGTACTCCTGCAACTCACCAAAATTTTATAACCTATAAAAAACCAGTGAACGAAAGTGTTCCAAACTTCGATAGGTTCAAAGAAACCAAAGTTAATAAGTTTTATTAAAAGTCAACGATTATTCCAAGTATCTGAATCCAGTAAAAAGGCTGTAATAACCTCCAATTAAGAAGTAGTATCCAACGATTGCCATTCATCAATAATTTCAATAAAGCATCGAAAAGTTTCATGTTTTATCTAAAAGGATAAAACAAAGTATTATCAACAGTTCCTGAGTCTCAAGAAGAAGTAATCCAAATTAGTTACCTGTGATTATTGTGAGAAAGCATAGTATTGTGTAAAAGTGAATCATCAACGAAATTATAAAAGAATTAAATTGAAAATTGCCAACATAGTTAAACACACTTTTGGATATAAACTAAAAGTAAGTTTGTTTATTATATTTCCATTGTAGTGTTATTTGTAAATCTGAAAGAAAGATTGTCGTTTGTAATTTTGTAAACAACTATTAATATTGAATAGTTTTGAGGTTAAAGCTAGTTCTATGCTTAGAACATAAAATAAAATTGTAAATTAGAAACCCGAGATAATTAGAGTCATAGAGATTTAAATATAGAAACTTTTTAACATTCAAAGAATATTGTGTTTAATTCCATAAAATAATATAAAAAAGAAAAGGATCATTATTATTCAAAATAAATAAATAGAAAGCTAGCCGGAAGAATAAATTATAATTATTAAATAAATAAAAACTCAGTAAGAGTTTTCTTAATAATTGTCACCACAACGTGGGGCAAAATAAACTCATAAGAGCATAATCTTAATAATTGTCGCTCAAACGTGAGGCCATTTAAAAAAGGGAAAAAAAAAAGTCATTCTGAAAAGGAAATTCAAATAGAACCGCGTAATCAAAGTAAATTAGAAAACTAGATTAATTAATAAAAGAAAGTAAAAATGGAAGGAGATAGACAGAGGACTCCAGAATTGATAGGATTTGATCAAGAGGGTGAAATGATTAGTGCAGAAAGACCACCAATAATAGATAGTCAATCACAAATAATGAGATTGCTTGAAAGTTTAAAATTAAAAGCTAATGAAACGAATGAAACAAATGCTAAAATTGAACAAGGTATGAGTGAAATAAGAGATGAACTTAAGAGAGTGAACGATAAATTTGATAAAAGAACTGAGGAAATTATGAGAATAGTTGAAACTGAGAAAAAGGAAATAAGACAACATGTTGAAGAAAGTATAGATAATAAATTAGAAGAATATAATAGCTTTGTAAATAGAAAGTTTAATAATGTAGAGAAAGAAATAGATATTATGGAAAATAGAATGAATGATATGGGGAGGAATATTGAAGAGAATGTGAATGTGAATGTACAAAGTATGAAAGAAAATCAGGAAAAAATGATAAATGAACAAGATGAAAGAATAAAAAGAATTGAGAATAGATCCGAAGAGAGAATGAATATAGAATACAGAAATGTAGGTCATGAGAATACAATAAAATTTAATGGAAACATAAAATTATTACATCCATGCATTTTTGTTAAAGATTTGAAAAATGAAATACAGTATGAAAGGAATATAGAGAGAATGAAAAAATTAATAAGAGAACGATTGGTTGATGAACCTTTGTTGTGGTTCAATTGCAAAGAAAGGGAATTAAATAGTTTAGATGAGTTTATAGATGAATTTTTAAAGAATTTTTGGGGTGAAAATGAACAATCGAAATGTCGAGAAAGGTTATATTTTAGGAAGTATATAGAAGGGACTAGAAAAAGCATGAATGCTTATGCACTTAGCCTATATAATGAAGCACAATATTTAGAACCTAAAATGAGAGAGGAAGAGATAGTTTTATACATTTCAAGACAGTATCGAAGTCAAATATCTGAGGCAATAGCCATTGCAAATATTAAAAACATGAATCAACTACTATCATACTTAAATAGAATTGATAATAAGAATAACATAGGAACTAGGCAAAAAAAATGGATATAATGATAACAGGAACAATTACAGGGGAAATCAAAATTATAATAATAGATTCCAAAATAATAATTATCAAAACAATTTTAGAAATAGGGATAATAGAAACCAAAATTATTATTATAGGGAAAATAGATATAATGGAAATAATGCTAATCAAAATAGAAATAGATATAGGGATTATAGAAGTCAAAATAATAATAATAATAGAAATAATAGTAGAAATGAAAACAATCAAAGGGAAGTAAACTGTAGTAGGATAGAAAGTAATAGGGAAAGGGAAGACTCTTCAAGTCAAAATAATCAACAAAATCAGGATTTTTAAGAAAGCACGAATACCACGTTAATGTATTATATGAACATCAGAGGGAATACATTGACTACGAACAGCAAAGGGAAGAAAATGAAAGTATAGGTTTAATTAAATTAAAAGGTTTTTTAAAAGGGAAAGAAGTAGAAATTATGTGTGATACAGGATCAGAACTATCATTAATAAGGGAAGAACTATTGTCTGAAATAAAATTAACAAATCAATTAAAAATACCAAAAGTAGAATTAGTAAATATTAGTGGAAAGAAAATTACTGAAGTATCAAAAATGATTACTGAGCATGTTATAATAGGGAAGTCAAGTCTAGAGATGCAATTATTTGTAGTGCCGAATATGAAATTGGATATTGTTATGGGAACTGATGAATTAGAAAAGCATGGAATTATTATAGATTACGAGGAAAAGGAAATAAAGTTGTTAGATGAAATTATAAAGATAGGGAAAGGGGAAAATGAAAATATTGACAGACCAAATGAAGGTTGCAATATAATAAATGCGGTCGAAAGAATAGACTCAAGCAGAAAATTAAATGAAATAATCTCGCAGATGAAAATATCCGAGAAATATAGGGGAATAATATCAGAAATAATTTCACAACATAAAGGTTTAATAATTGATGAAACTCGTATAGCTAGTAATTATATTCATAAATTCCAAGTTAAAGAAATTGAAAATTTTAAATCCAAGAACTATCCAATCCCATACAAGTACATAGAAGATGTTAGGAAAAAAATCGGTGAAATGCTAGAACAAGACATAATAGAAAGAAGTAAAACAAAATATATAAACCCTATTGTTATAGCAAAAAAGTCAAATGGTGATATTAGGTTATGTTTAGATGCTCGAACATTGAATAGATTATCAGTACCACAATATGAAGCTCCTAAAAATATAGAGTCAATTTTTGGTAGAATAATAAAGGCACAAATTTTTAGTAAAGTTGATTTAAGACATAGTTTCTGGTTGATTCCTTTACATGAAAGTTGTAGAGATTACACTGGTTTTATGATAGACGGAGAAGTGTATCGTTTTAAAGTTACGCCTTTTGGTATTCGAAGTGCATATAGAATGTTCAAATATAAAGTAGGAACAAATATTTCATTAGATAGAATTAGAAAAGGGAAAACAGAATTATCAGAAAAAAATAAAAAGAAATGTAAAATCAAAGAGGGAATTTATTTACAAGTAATAGGTTAGAAAGAAATGCAAGAAAGTATATGAATAGGGAAATGAGAAAAAGAGGAAGGTTAATTAAATTTGAAATAGGTGAATTAGTAATAGTAAGAGCAATGAGAGTAACTAATAATAAAAAGAATATATGTGGAAAATTATGTTTTGCTTTTGAAGGTCCATATGTAGTCATGAATGAAAATGCTGAAAATAGTTATGAATTAATGAATCCTGAAAACGGAAAGATAAGGGGAATATTTAATATTGATCAAATATACAAGTATAATTATTAATAAATTTAGTTCAAGAAAATAAAATCAAAAGATAAATAAATTTTAAATATTAATGTGATTAATATGTTAAAAATTGATTTAGGGGAATTTGTTATGATTTCATTTCATAGACAATAAAAATTTAAAAATAATAACTTACCGAACTTTGAAAATTAGAAAAGATCAAATAAAAAAACATTTTATGGAATTAAAAACAATAATAAAAGCTAAATAATAGTTAGGTTATTAATATTAACAATGTAAAACATAATAAACAACGATGTAATAGAATAAGAAGTGATAAACAAGAACTTCAGTGAAAGTGAAGAAACGTTCTGTGTAACGAAATCATAAATCATAAGTAAAGTGATTACAAAAGTATCATGAGATAGTACAAAACATTGAATAATGTTATAGATATAAGTTAGGATTAGTAAATTTGAGTTATGTAATGTTAAAAGAATGTTATTGATATAATATGGTATGTATTAGATTTAAGAATAAGTAACTGTCAAGAAAACCATAAATATGGGAATAATCATATTAATAATAACCCAATCATAGGTTATATTATACCAAAGTGTGGGGAAAAATGTAGGCAATATTAATTTAAAAAGAAGGAATCACTAACAATTAAAATAAGTTGAAAATCTCAAATAATTCAAAAAGTAAAAAATACTAAATTCTGATTGGTCAATAGGAATTTCCAATGTCAATCTGGTAACAATGAAGACTTGTGTCAGTTTCACAACAATTAGCTTGGCATGCTTGATTTGAAAAGCAATCATCTCATAGGTTGTTTATGACATAAAGTAGCGTCGGTTTTGGAGGCCTATAAAAACGAATCTGAAAGTAAAGAAGTTCAGTTTGCCATTACATCTGTAGACTGAAAGTACTCCTGCAACTCACCAAAATTTTATAACCTATAAAAAACCAGTGAATGAAAGTGTTCCAAACTTCGATAGGTTCAAAGAAACCAAAGTTAATAAGTTTTATTAAAAGTCAACGATTATTCCAAGTATCTGAATCCAGTAAAAAGGCTGTAATAACCTCCAATTAAGAAGTAGTATCCAACGATTGCCATTCATCAATAATTTCAATAAAGCATCGAAAAGTTTCATGTTTTATCTAAAAGGATAAAACAAAGTATTATCAACAGTTCCTGAGTCTCAAGAAGAAGTAATCCAAATTAGTTACCTGTGATTATTGTGAGAAAGCATAGTATTGTGTAAAAGTGAATCATCAACGAAATTATAAAAGAATTAAATTGAAAATTGCCAACATAGTTAAACACACTTTTGGATATAAACTAAAAGTAAGTTTGTTTATTATATTTCCATTGTAGTGTTATTTGTAAATCTGAAAGAAAGATTGTCGTTTGTAATTTTGTAAACAACTATTAATATTGAATAGTTTTGAGGTTAAAGCTAGTTCTATGCTTAGAACATAAAATAAAATTGTAAATTAGAAACCCGAGATAATTAGAGTCATAGAGATTTAAATATAGAAACTTTTTAACATTCAAAGAATATTGTGTTTAATTCCATAAAATAATATAAAAAAGAAAAGGATCATTATTATTCAAAATAAATAAATAGAAAGCTAGCCGGAAGAATAAATTATAATTATTAAATAAATAAAAACTCAGTAAGAGTTTTCTTAATAATTGTCACCACAACGTGGGGCAAAATAAACTCATAAGAGCATAATCTTAATAATATATATATATATATATATATATATATATATATATATATATATATATATATATATGTAGAACTGGATTCTCGGGTATTGATCCGCGTTGTCACACAACGCGGATCAATACCCGAGAATCCAGTTCTACACATTACGTCCGCGAGAACCTAAGAAGAAACATATATATATATATATATATATGTATATATATATATATTCTTTTGTTGATATTCTTGAACCATTTGTAATATTTGTATGTTTTCTTGATATATTGGTTCGTATATATACTGATAATGAAATAAAAATATATATATATATATATATATTTATCCTACTACTTTCCGAGCGTCCGTACATTGACGGATTGCTATCTTCCAAGCGTCCGGTTCCTACAGAGCGTCCGTATACGGACGCTTGGAAGTTTCCCCGTGGTAAATCATTCATACTTGTTATCTGAACCTGTTGGCAAAAATTTGTCTGGACGCTCAGATGATAGTGCAACCTGTCGTTTTGTGTATTAAAAGTATACTGATAGTACAACGTGTCTGCCGTTAGAGGCGTTCGCTACAATTCCTGTGTATTAGACAGGTGTATGCAGTACTTTCAGCTTGTCGATTTGTAGGCGTCCTCGACGTCGAGGAGAAATGACAACGCCGTATTCTGATAGTTATTCAGCAATTCTCATTCTTCTTGCATTTCAAACTGAGCGTAAGCAGTTGTTTTGATTGAGCAATATAGGAATTGCAGTATCTGACTATGGTTATTACTAGATTATTTATTACTTAACCAGGAAGTAGCGTACATTACAGTAATTATAAAAAACGTTATTCCGATATCCATACTTAATAATTGATCGAACCTATGGTTAGCACCAAACTTATCATGTAGGCGGCACCACAAATTGATGCGCTCTCTTCCACTTTACGCATTGATTGTAATCACAAAGATGCTTATTGACAATTATCTGATCTTTGAGGTATCTCGAATAGGATTTATTACATCCACGGAATCTGTAAATTACGCTCATTCTTTGTTCTTTATAATTGTATGGTTTTTGTTTTAGTTGATTTTTATTGTAATGTATTGTTGGACTTCTACAGAGTATGATCCTGACAGCGGACTCTTGAGGAATTCTGAAATGTCGATACATATCGAACAGTTGAATTGAGTTGTTTACTAGCCGCATTAGCATTAATTTTATATTGAATAGATAAACGCTTTCTTTTTCCGGAATCCGCATTCTCAATATAAAAGACAAGTTTCAACTGAACCAAAATAATTCCACACCCACCATATGATTTTTATTATTTGTAACGAATTGGCGAGGTTGGGTGAGATCAGGGTGTACGTAGGGGTCAATATACTTTGAGGTAATATCAATTCATCGTTATTCCCAACGACATTAATTCTGTGTCGTCTCATCATCGCAATTAAGAGATAATTTTACATAATATGTTTTCGTGTATTGCTGAAAAACCAAATGATAAATTCCGTAAAAGTAGACTTCTCTGCAACTTTAAGGTGGTCGATGATCGGCGAGTCCGTAAATATAGGTTCAGATAAATGATAATTGGATCATTTGCTTGAGATTATAAGTTAATTAATAGCGTAATTTCTCTTTAGAGTTTTAATCGAAAAAAAGAGTTGCAACATCTATATTGTGAATCAATCTGATTGAATATTTGTTGTAGAGAATCAAATTCGATCCCCAATTTTTTTTAGTTTAAGCCGGTGAGAGCTAGGTTGATTTCTATCTTTATAGTATTAATATTATTGCATTTTAAGATGAAAGAACAGAATATTAGATTGATCAAAATGTATAGATGAAGTAATATGTTATTATGTCCGATTCGCATAGTAGATTCAGAATCTGTGAGTGAATTTATCTATAAATGATATTTAAAGATTTAATTTCAATATCAATTTATAGATTGATTTCAATTGTTTGTGTTCTAGAGTTGCTTTTTTACTTTAAAATCATTTTCCATAGAACAAGTTGTTCCATATCAAGCTAGTTAAATAGTTTATTATATTTCTTCAGTTATTAATAAATTTTTTAATATTCCTTTATATATTGCCATCACCCTCATTTATACATTCCAACCGATTCCTACGACAAATCTACTGTATGCACTCCTCCATTTTATTGAAACTGTTGTGAATCAGGACAGCAGCTGTAATTCTGGAGAACAAAAAGGTCCCGAGTAGGAAATTCCCCAGTTATCCAAAAAACGGTTATTCGGGGAGCTTATCGTGTGCCCGTTTCCTTTCCTTCATCCAGATAATGATAATGAGGCCCATAGGAATTGAATCATTACTGATTATGTTTTCTTTCATGCGAAAGGTGATCCATATCTAGATGTCTATATAGCATATCCGAAATTTCATATGCCAAACAAAAAAATAAGAAAAATTCATATCAAATCAAGTCCGGAAATGTTTCAATAATATAGAGCTACGGAGCTTTAAAGATGAAGACTGAACTATTACATGCCAAGCTTTCAATTTTGGTAGTTTGGCTTTAGTAATTATCGATGCAAAAATTTTTATATGGTAGGTACCGGTCGACGAAGCTTCTTAACAGAAGCGACGGTACGGGAAACTTGCAATACATTTTCTGCTTTATTTTGGATCGCATCATTTTATTTTATTCTGAAACTAATTATAGGTTATTGGGAAAATTTTGCTTCAAAAAAGTATTCTTACATTTTTTTTCAGAAATAACATTTTCATGGAAAATTTATTTGAAAATGGTGGGAATGGACCTTTTATAATTCCTCCTCACTTGAATGGTGAAACATATTTCAATTTATTGGAGAACGACCTTACTGATCTAATAGTTAATGTACCATACGCAAATAGATCAGTAAGTTGGTTTATGCATGATGGAGCACCTCCTCATTTTAGTTAGATCAACCCTCAAAAGAGGATAACGCCGTACAGTTGCATGGCCTCCTCGTTTACCTGACTAACAATCCTCAGATTCTGTTCCATGGGGTTATTTAAATGTACTAGGTGCAAATTGAGAATGAGAGAAATCTTGAACAAATAGTAATAGAGCAATACGAGATAATTCGGAATAAGGAAGGCTTATGTGAGATAGATTATCCATGAGGAATCGACTAGAAAGACGGACATTTCCAGCACATGCTATATTTGTTAATTTTTGCCATTTAATCTTGAATCGAGTTATACGGCATAAAGTATGTTCTCGTGTAGCGGCCAAATGATAAATGCAATCCACTTAAAATTTGTACACTATAAATAAGGAACTATCATACTTATCCAATTGAAATACTGTCAAGTACTTAGGACCTTTCAGCTACCAAGTAGCCATCATCAGAGTAAACAGAACAGTATTGTTAGTGGATAAGAGCGATTGTTTCTTATTTATAGTTTTATAGTGTGAACTCTTTCATTGCTTATCAGAAATTTTAACACAAATTATGGAATGATGCTCGAAACTTACTGACTTGAAAGTTCAAAGAGGTACGACCGTTTTTGAGTTATTGAGTAGTACGGATTGTCGAAATACTCGACACTTTTCGCTCTGTTTCGCGCGTCATTTGGAGCGCTAATCATCTGGCCGATTGCCGATTGTAGAGAGAAATATTATAACAACACGTTCACTACCGATCACACCAGCAGGTGCGGCACCCGATAAAGGAATAGCGCGTTCCGTCAATAGTCCAGGCATTTAAGGAGGAAAATTGACGATTTTTGTCCGAATTTCCGCGAGGTCTAATTTTGGTCTATTCTATGTATTTTGACACGCTGAAAACGATGGGGTAGTTTAAATTTGCATTAACCCTGTGCTCAAAAAGCTATGGCCATATTTTGGAAGCAAAAATGGCCTTTTTTAAATTTTTTGCGTTTTGAGACAAAGCTTTGAGTTGTATGGGAAAATGTTTGAACAAAAGTTTTTGGAAAAATTATCACGCGATTTTTGGCTCCGGTCTGAAATCGATTCGAGGTCGTGGGCCTTAAAACAAAAACTCTTTGACATATACTCAATTTTTCAATGTGCTAAAAAACAGAGTAAATGGACAAAAACTCTTTGACATATACTCAATTTTTCAATGTGCTAAAAAACAGAGTAAATGGACTTTACTCTGTTTTTTAGGACATTGAAAAATTGAGTATATGTCAAAGAGTTTTTGTTCTTTTCATATTCTGTTTCGGTGGAGACACAGTATTTTTATTTCTTTTCTTTCGATTTCTGGTATGTAGACCTACCTCATTTTTTGGCGCCAAAAAAGGCCATTTTGAAAATCTGTATCTTACGAATTTCAGACGAAATACGTTCTCGATCTAAAACATAACAAAGACATAACTTTGGCGCCATTTTGAAAATTTTGGACAGCTTAAAAATTCAAATCTTTTGGGGTTAGGAATTTTTCACGAAATTCAAATTCTACGTTCTTTAATAGATTTTCATAACGACTATTTTAAGTCCAAGCAGATCGATTTGAGTCGAGTAGAAATGAAGCTATCCTAATAAATGTGTTTGGACATCTAAAGGGTCCATTTTTGGGTCTATCAACAAAGTCTTAGAGCAAACTACAGAGAAATACATCGGCTATTTAGGTATAAAACAGCGTACGGGAATTTGTTCACAATTTCAAGTTATAACGAATTTCATCATAAAAACTATCGCGGAATTCTATTTAGCGGCAATAAGCGAGGGCCGGGCCGGTACAATAGATTCCTGGCGCGAAATAATACTATTTTAAATGTTTTGAAATGCACCTGAATGCTTATAATCATTTTGTGTAGATGTGTGAGTGTATGTAGACGTGTGAACGTGTATATGTGACCGTGACATGATGTCATTATAGGGTGTTACATAACAAATTTCAATATTTAAACAAAAAAAACTAAGATTAATAAATAATTTGTTTTTTTCACATTTATATATTTTTTTCATTCACATTTCATATTTATTGAAAAATTATCTATATGTCTAATTATTCACAAATAACCTAAGTTTTCGTCATCACTGTCAGCATATATTGCTAATGATGTAATATGATCATTATTGATATACGGATCATCGTGAGCCGCTTCATCATCTAAGTTTGATAAAATTTGATCGTCGCAATTATCATTGATAACATCATTGGTATCGTCATCATCTTCATCATCGTGTTTATTTTCATCCATACACTTATCAAAATCATCATCATCTAATATACTGATTTCTGGCTCGGGGCAATTAGGACATTCTTTACCTTCACAATGCTTACATAATGAGCTACAAGGTAGTCCTAATTTTAAACACGAACATTTACCAGTACAATTTATTATACAACCACAAGAATTATTTTGATCAACTCATCGGGACGAGCATTTTTACTGTTTGTAAGTCCATTCGGACTATTTCTCCAACCCCATTTCGTTGGATCAATGGTTTCATTACCGATCAAAACCTGAACTTGGTAATAATCCTAAAAATATGTTGGTTGCATCATCGTATTTTCATATGGTTACCTTGTGATGCCTTGGCATAACGTTCGCTGGCATGAAAAATTGGGAGCTTTTTGTTTAACACGTTTATTAGCAAATTACAATTCCCGATCTTCCATACTCGACATAATATCGAGGTAACCATATGAAAATACGATAATGCTGCAAAGCTACAAACAATAAAAATGCACGTCCCGATAAATTGATCAAAATAATCCCTCGTGATTGTAAATAAAATTGTACTGGTAAATGTTTGTGAAAAGCTTAGGATTACCTTGTAGCTCATATGTAAGCATTGTGTAGGTGAAGAATGGTCTAATTTTCCCGAGTCAGAAATCAGTATATCAGATGATGATGATTTTGATATATAACACCCTATAACGACATCATGTCACGGTCACATATACACCACCCGTTTACATATACTCACATTCACACAGAACGATTATAAGCATTCAGGTGCATTTTAAAACATTCAAAAAGTATACTTTCTCTAGCGGAATCTATTGTACCGACCCTCGTTTATTGCCGCTAAATGAAATTCCGCGCTAGTTTTTTATGATGAAATTCGTTATAACTTGGAATTGTGAACGAATTTCCGTACGTTGTTTCAAATCTGAATACCCGATGTATTTCTCTGTTCGCTCTAAGACTTTGTCCATAGGCCCAAAATTGGGCCCTCTAGAGGCCCAAACACATTTATTAGGAGACACTTATCGTCATCTTCCCACCATACAGATAATAATAGTGAACCCTACAAGTATGAAATCATTACTGATTATGTTTCCGTTCTCGCAAGAGGTGATCTTCGACATATCTAGATGTCTGTTAAAACAATATCAGCGCATTCAACAGCTGGTAATGAGAACAATCTTTTCAATCATTTCCAGGAATATTATTAGTTTTGCTGAATTAAACACAGCCGATTAGTCATAGAATATCTTTGCAAAGAAATATTGAAATTTCTATCCAATTAGAAGATTATCGACTCATCTTGAGCGTCTATTTCTGGATATAAAAAATGAAAATTATTTCCGATCTTCAATCTGGAGATTGAATATTTTCAAATGTTATTGTGTCTGCATCAGACTTTGATGATTTTGTGAAGACTATGTTGTCATCTATGGGTGAAAGTCATCTATCTTGTGGAACTGGAAATTGAGACCAACTAAGCGGAGATACCATTCCATGTTCTAAGCTTGTTAGAAGAGAATATTTCCAATCATAGTTGAAATTCATGTCATTACGAAAAAATCCTCTGTTGTAGACCTCAATATTGCTTGTTGACTAATAAACTATAAAAGAGTTACTGTGGATAGCACTATGAATAAGAAATAATTATAGTGAATAAGGGTGATTATTTTAACGAAATAATAAATATAACTACTTTGTTATACTATCACTAATATTTAATATAGTCGTTACTATAGTTTCAACACTAAACGTGTCATCTTCAGACGTAAACGAAAGTATGAATTTACAAGTAATATATCTACTATATGTAGGTTAAAGAAGCAATACAAACAAATTAAAACCAAAAATTATACCTAACACCGGTATTTTGGTATCCTTTGATGTTTCTAATATGTTTCCAAATATCCCTCCCATTGAATATCGAAATTCAATCACAAATATCGTAGAAAAGTCACATATTAATCCTTCGATAAAATCAGAAATAGAACAGGCTTTCGATTTATGCCTCAGTCAAAAGTACTGTCAGTTTAATAATAACAAATTTTATACTCAAAATAACGGATTAGCTATCGGTTCTCCAGATATTTTTATTTCTCACATAGATGATACTATAATGAGTTCTGCCATAACAAAAACATATTCAATTTTGGTACAGATACCTAGACAATATTTTAGCCCTCTTCAAAGGTACATGTAGACAGTTAGATGCTTCCTTATCATTCATCAATAATATTTATTCCAACATAAAATTCACATTAGAGACAGAAAAGGATCACAAAATAAATTTCTCAGACTTAACATTATTACATCATAATAATAGCATCTCATTCGACATTTACAGAAAACCTACTTTCACAGATACAATAATTTGTACCTCTTTACATAGCCCCTATAGTCATAAACCAGCTGCTTCCCATTCAATGATACATAGAGCCTTTTCCCTTCCCTCATCTCAAGAAAATCATAGTAAAGAATTAGATACATTTAAAGTTATTGCTACAAATAACG
This sequence comes from Endomychus coccineus, assembly GCA_958510875.1. NCBI lineage: Eukaryota > Metazoa > Arthropoda > Insecta > Coleoptera > Endomychidae > Endomychus > Endomychus coccineus. The sequence continues at coordinate 106,954,002 of OY294069.1, read as the reverse complement.
GTTTCGTTCCTCAAGTAATTTCTAAATTAATAAATAGAAGAAGACAAAAATTAATTTACAATAGCACTTATCCCTTTATGAAAGACAAAGGTAACTCATTAAAATATGTTTCTTTAACTTATTTTGGTCCAATAAGCGAAAAAATTGCAAATCATATTTTAGAAACAGGCACCTTTCCTATTTTGAATAATGTCCGAATTTTACATTGCCAGGATAAAATTTCAAAACTAAATATATTAGTCAATGGGAATAATCAAAAAAAAAATCGATGGTGGAAGCCGTTACTTTATGGTAATTTATCATTTTGATTATATGAAAGAATAACGACTTTGTTTTTAAACCACTTTTATTAATAATAACGTGAAAACGTAACTATAGTTTCAACACCGAAGTGCCATTATCAAACAATTAAAAAATTATGAAGGAATCAATGAAACAGTTCAAGTATGAATAGAGTAGAGTAAAGTAGGGTTGAGATTAAGGGATCAACGGAAATTCCAAAAACAGGTAGGTCCCAGGAAAGTACAGTATTACATAGTAAACATAGCAACAATTTGCGAATTGGTGTGATTAAAATTTAATATTCTAAGATTTACTTAAAGAGCGGTTTGAAAGCCAGTACAGTATTATATGGTAAACAAGGTAACAATTTGTGAATTATGTAATAATCCGGGGGATTATTATTTTTTTTTTACGATTGAATCAAAGTAGCGTAAGCATGAGAAAACTCCCGAAAATTTAGCCACTCTAAGTAAACCAGGAATACTTGACACATGAGAGTACAACTCAAATCATTCCGTAGAGTGTAGTTCCGTCCTTACGGGCATTTCAAATCTAAAATTTCTAAATTTCTGACAGGAACAGACTATACATATACATTCTATATTCAACAATTAGAGTTTTATTCAGATTGAAATAATGGAATTCCTGTCTGGCGCCAGAGATACGCCATCTAATACCTTTTACAAGTTGTACGTGATTTTTAAGAATTAGAGCCTTCGAGGCGCTATTCCGCGGACCTTGCACTTTCTACGCAGACGGAGTTAATTACTTAGTCAGCAGGGTTTGGAGAAATCATTTTTTGTGGTCACTCACTGCCCCTCGATGTGGGAATACAGGCAACTCTAAATACAGATTTGTGTATTAGTGCAAGGTGCAACGGGATACAACCAACTTCATTGGTCCGTTTGACTTTTATGTTAGCGACTCAGGAAGCCAATTTCGGGGGGAGACAAATTATAAAAATGAAAACTCTTTTGCAAGTTCCAGTTCTTTTTTTTCGTGCCTTGTTGGGTAAGCTAGTTCATTGTACATATAGCTCAGTCTCTCTCTCAAAGTCAGATCCTTTAATTCTTTTAATTAATATTTTTTAACGTAGTCAATTGATTGTTTTTGTTGTATTACAAGTTACAAGATTTCTAATTTTTGCAACTATATTACTCTTTCGTTATTACTCAAAGTAAATTAAGTCATTCAAATCAATTTGTATCATTCTTATAGTTTATTTTCATTCACCTTAAATCATTTCAAGTACCAGTTCAAGAGAACTTACATTTTACTTTAATATCATTTGCTATTTAGGGAATATTATTTGGTAACTAGAATCTATAATAACCTATAAAAGAAATTGTGGAGAACGTCATTAGTAACTTGATGATAGAAGTCTATAGTAATTTGATATTTTGGAGAATTTGTTGCCTTTAACGTTTAGATAATTTTGATCTGGGTGCGAGAGAGAACTAGCTTCGTGGTGTAATTTATAAAATTAACAAAAAGACGCCGCGTAATACATTTTGTGTAAGCCGTGAAGTGTAAGCTCAAGTGTCTAAGTTACCCTGTGGATTAAGGATTAAGTACTAAGTCAGGGTAAGTCTTTAGAGAAAGCTGTTTAGTCTGTGTTCAAGCTAAAAATTCTGAGGTCATCACCCCGGTAAATGTAAGCATTAATAGGGTATTTTGACTTACTAGAAGCGTAGCGATCCATCTGCGAATTTCTCATATTTTATAGTGTATTTAAGGGACCTACTTAGGATAGGTATAATTGGAATCAGTGTTACCGTAATTGTAGGGTCAAAGATATAATTATTTGGGGATAGCTCACTATTCAAAAGTTGCTACAAGGGTAGTTATTATTATTATTAATTTTTATCTGGAAGTTCAAGGGGTCTAAAAACCCCTATTGAGACCCTGATCTTTAAGGACAGGGAGAGTTAGCCATCAGCGGCTAATTTGACAGAAAGTGTTTGAGTTCATCGGGACAACTAGAGTTTCATTGTATTGATTATTTGTTGTGTAATTCACTCGATCTACCGATACATAACGAACCAGGTAGCTGTGGATAAAAACAACAGGGGATCTATTTAGAGAGTCACCCTTCGGGGATCTCAATCTTACTATCAGTGGCCCCTCTGGTTCACTTTATAACCATAGTTACTCCATCAGAGTGGTAGATCCATTTCAGAATTAAGGTTAGCCCCCAAAGAAACAACTCCCTGGCTTCGTTACATCAGGCAAATCAATAATTCACTGATTGATCGGTCTCGATAAAGTCTTATGCAATTTATTATATATTGTTTTTTTATATACTATTCAGATATCTAGCATCAAAATTAAATTGGCTTAATTTAAATTCATTGGTTGTTCTTGTTGGTTATATGACATATTTTTCCCTTTAAGTTTATATGTATGGGACTTAGTATATATACTTATATATACATCCGTGTAATCTTTATTGTTTTATTTTGTATACAATTAACTTTTCTCCAATATACAACTTATACTGTTCTCATTGTTCTTCATTGAAACACCATCCCTTAGATAACCTTGTAGTGGAGGTGAACAATCCTGTCGTGTTTGTCACTCCGAACATCTTCAGCAACGTGAAGCTGTCATACTAGCCTAGTGTATAAATCGGCCAGGAAGGGCCCCGCTACTAAACTATTTATACCAAGTGCTACTGGAGAGGAACTCCTTCGAGTCTAGTTCCGTTCCCTGAACTATTCTCTAAAACATCTGTAAAAGGGGACTGGTGGCAGCTAATTTTAAACCATACTACCAACGACAGGGCACTTCTCGTAGTGTACCCTGCATTCTACTATCTCTGCAACCCTCGAGTTGCATAGAAGGGTAGCTATCATAGCAATAGTTACAATAAGGTTTTCACTCTCCGTAGCCTCATTGGATCCCATAGGGCTTTGACCTGAGGGAACAATAAAAATACATAACCTAGTAATATCTGAGCTGAATTTGGTTTACCTGGCTTGTGTGCAATAACCATATAAATAAGTTTATTCAATTGCTCCCAAATACCAGCCTTTCAGATTATTACATTTGGTGTCGCAGCGGTGATATCTTAGGTTTTTTTTTAAGCCTAAATAACAAGGTGATAATCCACGTCTTCGAAAAATTTAGTAGGGACAGCTTCAGAAATAACAAAACATTTCATTGTTTTGTTTTAAAGTAAGGTTATAAAGCAAGGGTAACAACAGTGTGTGGGGTGTCGAGAACATAGAACAGTAAGGTAAATAATTGGGTAGTAGTTCAATAACCCCAGTAAATAGTAGGTCAGATTATTATAAAGCATATATACACTGAGCGCCTGTGAAAACAGGCATAGCAACTGAGAGTTCGGAAATTATTTATTTCCAATTAGGAAGTTTTGTTTACCATTAATAACAACAAGGTAAAAATTAACCTTTCATTTAGGGAACCGGATAAGGTTTCCGTATACCTTTTTATTGGAACGGGTTCTTATCGGAAAGGGGTGTGACCATCAGAATAAATAGTAGGTGCTTTAGTTAATAGCTTGAAATAAGTGATTACAGCATTGTAGGAGCTTGCAGACTAGGGCCAAGAGAAAGTGTATGTTATTTTTTTTTTTTTGTGTAACTAGGTCAAGGAACAGTGAACCAGCAAGAGAAGGAGCCGGGTGAATTGAATCAAAAGGTGTCTCTCGTGTACAAGCACTAATTACGTGTTCGAGCAGAAAGATTTTGATTCTGGGAGTTCTGCGTTTGGAATTTTACATCTTGTTTAATTTTTTTTTATTTTATTTTTTTTATTTTTTTATTTTTATTTTTTTTTTTTTTTTTATTTGTCTTGTATTACAGGGTCAACCTAAACAGTTTAAAAAAATTTTTTATAGTAACAATTCAAGTCAAAAATTTTATTTTTTTTCTCTAACTTTCAACGCAGATTAAATTCACCAGTAATATTTTATTTTTGAATTTCTTTTAAATTCAATTTAAAGAAGTAGCCGAAAGCTAACGATAGGTCAAATTTTTTTTTCTTTGTTTTGGGGTAGTGTCTAGCAGGTACACAGTGGCTTTCCGGTAGCGGAACCATTCCGAATTGTAGTCAAAGATAGGTGCTTTACTTCTGCTTGATGATGTTTTCGCTTCACAGGAATTATTAATTTTTTGTTGTTGTATATTGAACTGAACTAACGATTCAGGCGAAAACATCGGAACCAGCTGATCTAGGACCAGGAGAATAATTGTGTTATTACATTTTGTTTATGTAATTCCTTTTTCTGCTAGCATAGTTACAGCCAGGACTGGAGTACGAGTTTCGTGTTAAAAACATTCGCGTATAATATCCAGTTGATACGAATTATGTTGGTCCTAGGTAGAATGGAAGTAAAGCATATCTAAGAAACAGGGCATGATAGGAAACACTGATATAGCTAAAGGTTGTCATCTATAGTAGATTTTGAAATTTTATGTTTATATGTTCATGTTTTATTACTGCTTTTGAACTGGAACTGGTTTTAATTTAAACGGACCGTAACCATTATTTTCAATTCAAAACCCATGTCCAGGGTGGGGACGAGTGAGCGTTCGGCTGGAGGATTAAGGGAGTTATGGGCACAGTAGACACGAGGGACGTGTATGTGCATGGATTTGTGAGTACACTGGTTTAGTGAGGGATATGGAATTGTTATCCCGGTGTACGGATGTAGAGTGGATAATCCCTGGGATGGAAGGGACACTCTAGGGAACACCCCACAGTTTCGGAAGGTCGATGACCAGGAAGAGCAAGCACCCCGACGATAGTCCAGGCTTGATCTCTTCCTAGCGTAGTATTCGCATGCTGGCCCGTAGGGAAGTGATTTGCGTAACGCTATCCATCTAGGGGGGTAGTTCGTGGGAACCTGTCGCAGCAGCGCGAAGCAGGGGTTAGAGCCTTTATAACGCACCAAGCTCTCCCCAGCTTGGATAATTTATGAAGTCACGTGGGGTCCCTTTAAATTGAAAATGCAGGATTCAAGTAGATTCAAGTCTGGCGGTTCAGCGCGCCCTGAGATTAAATGAGGTCAATGAGCTTACAGGCTGATGAAGTTAAGATGGCGTGGGCCGCTATTATTTTATTTTTTTTTTTTTTGGGTTAATGTTATTAGAATCTAAATTAAAGCAGTAATTCATGATTCAATGTTGGACAGGTCAGTGCCAGTAGGTAAGGTCCGAGGGATTTGAACGGACTTTTGTTTTTTTTTTGTCGTTTTTTTGTGTATTGCAATTAATGGATTGGCATTGTGCTCACCTACTAGAGAAAGATTGAAATGGAACCATGGGATCTCAAATAATATTGAGATATTAGTAAACCTTTACTCGCCAACACAGTGGGCAACCAGCCCCCGAAATTTAAATGTACGAGCTACCTAAGTCTAGTTTTGTTATATCGATTAATTAGTTGAGGGCTTACTGATTAGCAAATATTTAAGCTTACTGAATTTTATAGAAATTAATAGTAAAATATTACGCACGACATTATCTATATTAACTCACCCCCGTACCATTCCCGGGCAACTGATAGTAGAATTGGATGGTAGCCGAATCCATGGCGGAGGGGTAAGATTCCCCCAAAAAGGAGCGACTGGGCCAATGGGCGTATGCTGTCTCTAGTTAAAATAGGGACCGGATATTCCTATTGACCAGGTTGGAAGGGTAGTTGTACCCCGTAGTGGGAATGAGGTCACTGTATTGGACTGTCTCAAATCCTGATAGAGATGGAAAGGTAGCCTAGGGAAATTTAAATTTCTGCACCGGAGTGGTCCAGTACAGTGATTCCTCATCCCAGTGTGTGGATGGTGCGCGAATGTAGGTGTTAGGGGTATTCGCGCACTTCATCGAGATGCAGGAGGTGCCTCAAGTGCTAAGGACATTGGGTACGACGCGGGGCAATGTGTAGACCTTATCCAGTAATGCGGAAGCAAGGATCGGCTCCGACTGGCCGAAGCATATCGATATCGAGATGTCCCATACTTCGAACAACGCGAATCCTGGCGACAGCCGGTCGTTGTGGAAGATCTCTACCCAGCATCTCAAAACTGGTTATAGAGCATAATCTTCAGGGAGGTATTGGGCTGAATCGTAATATGCGTCCGTCGGAGATGTCCCATACTTCGAACAACGCGGAACCTGGCTACAGCCGGTCGTTGTGGAAGGTTCTCTACCCAGCATCTCAAAACTGGGTGTAGAGCATAAACCTTCAAGGAAGTATTGGGCTGAATCGTAATATGCGTCCGATGCGGTGGAGAAAGGTCCATCATACCCGAGGTCAGTAAAGGTCATACTCAAGAGGGCTGTCAGCACAAGAATGTCCAGTAAGGACAGAGGGCAAACTGGAAGCGGTTAGGCCAGGGAAGCCAGAAGAGTTTTGTGTACGGAGAAAGTCCAGGTTGGACTGTTGGGCCAGTTGTGCCAAGGGAGAAGGACGGGTAAGAAGCCCGAAGTTTGGAAGGGAGTTGTTGAGTCCAGGATGGACAGGAAGGCCAGGTAGGCCAATTGTGAGTCTGGCAGGTAGGTTTTGCCAGTAGGGGTAGTGGACCAGGAATTTGGGGTCGATACCAAAATGTGTAGTACCCAGCGCAGGTACAGGAGTTTGTATGTTCTGGAAGACCCATGAGGGATTTGAGCAGATAGGCCGCCTGCAGAGCAGCGGGACGCGTAGTCGTCTATGAGGCCGGGAAATTGGGTCAAGAAAGTGCGCGGGGCGGGTGACAGGACACCGCCCAGAGTATGAATGAGTCGAATAGGTGTGGGTAACGAGGTGTTAACATCGGTAAAATCGAGGAAGTGGAAGCCGGAGAATCGACAAGAACTCCAATTTTCAAGACTCCTCTACCAAAGATGTATATAGCCACCCTCACCCTAGATCGAGTGACGTCATAGCGGAACCAAGTAGCTTATATGCAGTGTCAAGTTAGTTCTCTCTTGTGAGTCTTGGCCTTGGTTCCCTATGAACAAAGTATAGTCAGTAAATTCGGAACCTCTGACTCTTCCAGTCACCGCGTTCCGTTTAAATTTTGTTTTTGTGTTTTGTTGAAAATAAGATTAGCTTTCACTATGAGCTAGAAACCTCTGGAAAGGGGTAGTAACCCTTCCAGCTTCCGTGGCTGCAGCACCCTGCGAACGGGATCACTGCGCCGGAGGGTAAGGGCTCTTAATTGAGGGATAGTTGGATCCTCCCCATGTATTTCAGAGATAACGTAACCCTAGGGAGAGAGAGAGAGGGAATTGAGTAAGTCCTAGGGGAAGGGAAGGAAATTCATAGACCTTTAAGATGGTCGGGAAACGGGTAGAGATAATACGACCTTTTTTTGCGTTATTCGTATTCCTTGGGTCGTTGATACCCAAATTTCATGTTATCACTGATAAGGGGATAGAGTTTGGAAGTTAAGGGGTATGTCACAATAAGGGGCCTGATTCTTAAAAATTTTTTGTTGTTGTTGTTTTTGTGTTCCCCCCCCCCTTTTTTTCTCGGGATCTGTTTCAGAGTGCCAAGGATATACCCCGTCCTGGTGACAACACTTCTAAGGTAATGGCAATGGGTCGATCGTGTACGACTGAGAAGAGGACCCGATAAACGCAACGATGGTTTCACTGGAGACAAGTTATAATGAAGGGATTACGGACAAAGAGACGCACGCGCCTGTCTGGTAGAGGTTACAAGGACCATCTCGCATTGCGGCATGCACAGTCACTCTTCGGTAGTAGTAAATGGATGAGCAAGCTACTCATTTGAACTAGGAGCGGAAAAATGTAACGAAGCTCAATCATTTCAATGCTTACAAAATCATGGCATCGTTGACCCACGTCGTCCAAAAATGTAGCTGTTCAAATGGAATGTAATAGCCTTATGCCACCATTGTACCAAGTCGAGGGAACCTGGATCGGCCTCTCCCCACTACCACTGACGAGTCTTATACCACTGACCATTGAGATTGAAGCAGAGGACCAATTGAAGTTCCAACCGATCAAGCTGATTAGCGCAGGGGGACTATACACATCCGAGGACATGAGAAAAAGCCAACGGAACCTGATCTTCGGCATGGAAAGAGATGCAGTCCAAACGATGATAGCGCGACGGGTGTCCGGTATGGAGTCTCTGGACCAAGGGTACAACACTCTCAAACTATTCAGCAAAGAAGAGGTTACCAGTCTCGTCAGGTCCACCATCCGGCAGATATGGGGTTGGTTCGAAAGCATAGGGACCATCATGAACGGGCTGTTGGGCCTATACTGTATATTCCGATTGGTGAAGTTCGTTATTGGTGTCGGCCTAAACGGATGGAGCCTGTACCAGCTATTCGGATGGGGTCTACACCTATTCGCCTGTCTATGGAACACCCTCACCGCCTTCCTAGTCAACCGACATCACGCCCATGGAAGTCCAGGGGATGCAGTTCCATCCGCTCCATCAACCAATGTCATCCCAAGGGAACCAGAAGCAGCTGTAGTTTCCACCACCACAGATTCCACCGCCACCCATGCGATGTATCCAACCCTCCACTGGACAGAACGCGAGGGAAGACGATCAGCAGCCTGTTCGTTGTACGGCAGGTCCATGTCCAGTCTCCACGAGCGTCCTGGTATGTGAAACCATCGAGTGACAGTGCGGGTTAGTGCGTAAAAGTCAATCCGAAAAAAGTGTTGTGACAATATGGAAACAGAAGTAGACTTTCATTGTTTAGCTCTTAAGGATTGTACTGTTGTAGTCATGTGGTAAATCCACGTGATTATGTTGAATAGGATTTAGGTTATTGGGAAGTCCAATCGGACTGATGATCATACATATATTGAGCGTGAAGGTGGGTCTAGTACCCCTAGATTCCCACGCTGGTCAGAACTTGGCAGATGGATCAAAATATACGTATAATACCGGTTGTAGAAAGGAGCTTGGTTCCTTCCGAACCCCGCTCTTTCTTTAAGGTGAGGGTGATGTAATAATCCGGGGGATTATTATTTTTTTTTTACGATTGAATCAAAGTAGCGTAAGCATGAGAAAACTCCCGAAAATTTAGCCACTCTAAGTAAACCAGGAATACTTGACACATGAGAGTACAACTCAAATCATTCCGTAGAGTGTAGTTCCGTCCTTACGGGCATTTCAAATCTAAAATTTCTAAATTTCTGACAGGAACAGACTATACATATACATTCTATATTCAACAATTAGAGTTTTATTCAGATTGAAATAATGGAATTCCTGTCTGGCGCCAGAGATACGCCATCTAATACCTTTTACAAGTTGTACGTGATTTTTAAGAATTAGAGCCTTCGAGGCGCTATTCCGCGGACCTTGCACTTTCTACGCAGACGGAGTTAATTACTTAGTCAGCAGGGTTTGGAGAAATCATTTTTTGTGGTCACTCACTGCCCCTCGATGTGGGAATACAGGCAACTCTAAATACAGATTTGTGTATTAGTGCAAGGTGCAACGGGATACAACCAACTTCATTGGTCCGTTTGACTTTTATGTTAGCGACTCAGGAAGCCAATTTCGGGGGGAGACAAATTATAAAAATGAAAACTCTTTTGCAAGTTCCAGTTCTTTTTTTTCGTGCCTTGTTGGGTAAGCTAGTTCATTGTACATATAGCTCAGTCTCTCTCTCAAAGTCAGATCCTTTAATTCTTTTAATTAATATTTTTTAACGTAGTCAATTGATTGTTTTTGTTGTATTACAAGTTACAAGATTTCTAATTTTTGCAACTATATTACTCTTTCGTTATTACTCAAAGTAAATTAAGTCATTCAAATCAATTTGTATCATTCTTATAGTTTATTTTCATTCACCTTAAATCATTTCAAGTACCAGTTCAAGAGAACTTACATTTTACTTTAATATCATTTGCTATTTAGGGAATATTATTTGGTAACTAGAATCTATAATAACCTATAAAAGAAATTGTGGAGAACGTCATTAGTAACTTGATGATAGAAGTCTATAGTAATTTGATATTTTGGAGAATTTGTTGCCTTTAACGTTTAGATAATTTTGATCTGGGTGCGAGAGAGAACTAGCTTCGTGGTGTAATTTATAAAATTAACAAAAAGACGCCGCGTAATACATTTTGTGTAAGCCGTGAAGTGTAAGCTCAAGTGTCTAAGTTACCCTGTGGATTAAGGATTAAGTACTAAGTCAGGGTAAGTCTTTAGAGAAAGCTGTTTAGTCTGTGTTCAAGCTAAAAATTCTGAGGTCATCACCCCGGTAAATGTAAGCATTAATAGGGTATTTTGACTTACTAGAAGCGTAGCGATCCATCTGCGAATTTCTCATATTTTATAGTGTATTTAAGGGACCTACTTAGGATAGGTATAATTGGAATCAGTGTTACCGTAATTGTAGGGTCAAAGATATAATTATTTGGGGATAGCTCACTATTCAAAAGTTGCTACAAGGGTAGTTATTATTATTATTAATTTTTATCTGGAAGTTCAAGGGGTCTAAAAACCCCTATTGAGACCCTGATCTTTAAGGACAGGGAGAGTTAGCCATCAGCGGCTAATTTGACAGAAAGTGTTTGAGTTCATCGGGACAACTAGAGTTTCATTGTATTGATTATTTGTTGTGTAATTCACTCGATCTACCGATACATAACGAACCAGGTAGCTGTGGATAAAAACAACAGGGGATCTATTTAGAGAGTCACCCTTCGGGGATCTCAATCTTACTATCAGTGGCCCCTCTGGTTCACTTTATAACCATAGTTACTCCATCAGAGTGGTAGATCCATTTCAGAATTAAGGTTAGCCCCCAAAGAAACAACTCCCTGGCTTCGTTACATCAGGCAAATCAATAATTCACTGATTGATCGGTCTCGATAAAGTCTTATGCAATTTATTATATATTGTTTTTTTATATACTATTCAGATATCTAGCATCAAAATTAAATTGGCTTAATTTAAATTCATTGGTTGTTCTTGTTGGTTATATGACATATTTTTCCCTTTAAGTTTATATGTATGGGACTTAGTATATATACTTATATATACATCCGTGTAATCTTTATTGTTTTATTTTGTATACAATTAACTTTTCTCCAATATACAACTTATACTGTTCTCATTGTTCTTCATTGAAACACCATCCCTTAGATAACCTTGTAGTGGAGGTGAACAATCCTGTCGTGTTTGTCACTCCGAACATCTTCAGCAACGTGAAGCTGTCATACTAGCCTAGTGTATAAATCGGCCAGGAAGGGCCCCGCTACTAAACTATTTATACCAAGTGCTACTGGAGAGGAACTCCTTCGAGTCTAGTTCCGTTCCCTGAACTATTCTCTAAAACATCTGTAAAAGGGGACTGGTGGCAGCTAATTTTAAACCATACTACCAACGACAGGGCACTTCTCGTAGTGTACCCTGCATTCTACTATCTCTGCAACCCTCGAGTTGCATAGAAGGGTAGCTATCATAGCAATAGTTACAATAAGGTTTTCACTCTCCGTAGCCTCATTGGATCCCATAGGGCTTTGACCTGAGGGAACAATAAAAATACATAACCTAGTAATATCTGAGCTGAATTTGGTTTACCTGGCTTGTGTGCAATAACCATATAAATAAGTTTATTCAATTGCTCCCAAATACCAGCCTTTCAGATTATTACAATTAGTGTGATTATGATTCAATATTCTAAGAATTGTTTTAAGAGCGGTTTGAAAGACACATATGAATATCACTTTGATGTAGGTCTAACTGATCATTGAGGATATTTTTATTAGAGTTTTTGACAACTTTATAAATCTCTATTGATTCTAATATATTCAATTTAAAACCTCTGGTTTGGTTATGTAAAATGATTAAGCTATCTAAATTAGGGAAATTATGACCAGTTTGTGAAAAATGATTAGCAATTTTCAAAGCAATGAAGATGTATGATAATAAGATCCTAAACGATCAACTAGATTTATATTACAGTAATCTCTTCAATGTATTAATAACCTGATTTTCGTATCCAAAGTCCGTTAGTAAACATACCCGCACCACTAAGGTTCTCACGGAACTACCTAATCACTTTACCCCTCTCTGGTTTTTCCTAGAACTATTTCCTATAGCCATAAAATTTGTTTGTATTCCTTCTTTAACCTATATATAGTAGACATAATACTTGTTAAATTCATACCTTCGTTTTCGTCTGAAGATGACACGTTTAGTGTTGAAACTATAGTAACGACTATAATAAATATCAGTGATAGTATAACAAAGTAGTTTTATTTATTATTTCCTTAAAATGATAAACTATCACAAAGTATCGGCTTCCACAATTGAATTTTTGAAGGGCGATTATTCCTCATTCATATTGATTATTGATGATAGTCCATAACAACAAGGTTGGTAAAATTCTCAACCAACCAGATATCCCAATTCTACAACATGAGGTCAGTTAATCACAACATATCTTATGTGAAACGTGCTTCTCTAATCAACTCAACTGTAGAATTCTGTTTCGGACTTTTAATCGCCGATTATGAAAGTCTTAATGAATTAAAAACAGAATATCGTGAGGTATTTAATTAATTTTCATTACTTTTGACTCGTAAAGTCCTTCCTATGAATTGAGCTACCTTAGATAAGATTGCTGGGCGCTCAGAAATGTGCAGAATGAAAGCCACTATACGCGTACTTTCCGATATTTAGACATTTAGAAATATGTTTTGGATGCTTTGGAATCGGTAGATTGTGAATATTATTCAGCTTTAGCGGTAGAAACATGTGGTGAACGCTCAGAGTAGGAGATGGGAGAGGTGTTTGTATACAGCACTTTCAGGCCGTCGATTTGTGGGCGTCCCAAAACGCCGGTTCTCGAATATTCTCCGGTATTTTTTACATTTTACGTTATACTACCAGTTACAGTCATTCAGTGAATCGTAGACAGATGCTTTGAATGTTATGTTGAGTTCTATAGAAAAAAGTGATTTATTTATTTACATATTCCTTGACCCAACTCCTGTATATAACAAGAAAAAATTATTATTTCATTTGTTTGAATTTGTCATTACCTGTAGATTGAATAAATGTATTCAGCATCCTCTTTCAAGCTAAAAAATGTTTGCAATCGCTTTAGAAATATATATCCAAGATTCCTTCTAACGCTAAAAGATGATCTGAGATACAGATTTTCAAAACTGCTCTTTAAATCAATTTCAAAAAAGATTGTATAGCTCAAAAGAGGTTGTTAAGAAGTTGATACCTTTTACCTATGTGGACAATTTTTTACTTATGTGGACAATTACTGCCGTTGGGCAGTTGAGGAATTTTTCATTCTCATTGCCTTTAAATTTTCTCAAAAATGTATGTATGATCACCTCAGTTCCCACAGAAAATTTCGTTTGGTTAGAAAAATACACAATTTAAGTTAAGTAATAAATTTATCTATACATTTTCGTATAAAAAATACATTACATTTTGGATATTTTCAATTTTAAACTTTAAATATAACTGAAATGTTCATCAGTTATTCAAGAAAGAATATGATACGCAATGTAAATTTTGGGACTGTTATAGAGGACCAACAAAACAGTTTTATTCAACAACGTTCCGAAAGGATTGGCATTATCTTCTGATTTGTAAAATCCTTCATATCGATTATAAGCCTTCTGAACTGGCAACATCGCTGGACGCTCAGAAATGTGGTGTATGAAAGCAAACTATACTCCGAGGACGCTGAGTACCCGAAATTTGAAAGCTTTACTGTATATTTTGGACGCTCAGGAGCGGCTTTATGAACGGACGCTCTGAAATCAGTAGAATGCAAATTTTAAAAATTCTTTCCTTTAATATGAAGACTATGAACTTATTACGACCTCTACTGTTCGAAGTTGGAATATATTCATACGTTATAGTAGGGATTGCATGAGAAATACGCAGTGGACGCTCAGAGTAGGAATAGTGAAAGGACGCCCTGGAGATAGCGGGATGTAAATATATATATACATATATATATATATATATGTAAAAAAAAGTATATATATATATATATATATATATATTCTTTTGTTGATATTCTTGAACCATTTGTAATATTTGTATGTTTTCTTGGTATATTGGTTCGTATATATACTGATAATGAAATAAAAATTCTGTTTTGACGTTTCGACAACGTTTATTGCCTTTATCAAAATTGTTAATTGAATTAGTGTTCCCATGTAATTTAGAAAAGAATAGATGATTTCGATTAATGAAATGCGTCTGCAGCCGACTTGTGTTTTAAGATCCAATTAAAACTGCAGAAAACATTGGATCGGTTGTGTGTGAAAGAGTAATGTATGGCTAACTACAATTTGAAATAGATTGAATTTGATTAAATACAAGACATTCCAATATTGTACAATTATAAATATCTATGAATTATTGTATGAATTAGTTACTCTATGATAAGTATTTCTATCATAACTATTCAAGTTTAAGATAATTCTATGGAATTTAACCTCAAAATTGTTACTCTATAGTGTCATAGTTAAATAATACTTCATCTTTTTTAGGTTGAATTTTAAATAGACAATGGAAAGTGGCACTTCAAACTGTACAATAATCTAATTCAAACTTAACAAAATTTTATTAATTTGAAGTCCCACTTTCCATTGTCTATTTAAAATTCAACCTAAAAAAGATGAAGTATTATTTAACTATGACACTATAGAGTAACAATTTTGAGGTTAAATTCCATAGAATTATCTTAAACTTGAATAGTTATGATAGAAATACTTATCATAGAGTAACTAATTCATACAATAATTCATAGATATTTATAATTGTACAATATTGGAATGTCTTGTATTTAATCAAATTCAATCTATTTCAAATTGTAGTTAGCCATACATTACTCTTTCACACACAACCGATCCAATGTTTTCTGCAGTTTTAATTGGATCTTAAAACACAAGTCGGCTGCAGACGCATTTCATTAATCGAAATCATCTATTCTTTTCTAAATTACATGGAAACACTAATTCAATTAACAATTTTGATAAAGGCAATAAACGTTGTCGAAACGTCAAAACAGAATTTTTATTTCATTATCAGTATATATACGAACCAATATACCAAGGAAACATACAAATATATATATATATATATATATTCTTTTGTTGATATTCTTGAACCATTTGTAATATTTGTATGTTTTCTTGGTATATTGGTTCGTATATATACTGATAATGAAATAAAAATTCTGTTTTGACGTTTCGACAACGTTTATTGCCTTTATCAAAATTGTTGATTGAAATTAGTGTTTCCATGTAATTTAGAAAAGAATAGATGATTTCGATTAATGAAATGCGTCTGCAGCCGACTTGTGTTTTAAGATCCAATTAAAACTGCAGAAAACATTGGATCGGTTGTGTGTGAAAGAGTAATGTATGGCTAACTACAATTTGAAATAGATTGAATTTGATTAAATACAAGACATTCCAATATTGTACAATTATAAATATCTATGAATTATTGTATGAATTAGTTACTCTATGATGAGTATTTCTATCATAACTATTCAAGTTTAAGATAATTCTATGGAATTTAACCTCAAAATTGTTATTCTATAGTGTCATAGTTAAATAATACTTCATCTTTTTTAGGTTGAATTTTAAATAGACAATGGAAAGTGGCACTTCAAATTAATAAAATTTTGTTAAGTTTGAATTAGATTATTGTACAGTTTCGAAAGATTGGAATCTATTTTGTCATTTACACAATTGTTCTTTTTAATTTGAATAGATTCTAATATCAAACGTTTGTTGTCGTTTGTTTCAATATTTAAAATTTTTGTATTGTTGTAGTCGAAAGTATGGTTAGTGTCTTTCACATGTTTATTGAGCGCAGTTGATGAATTTTTGGTATATTTGTGGCCATTTAATCTTTTTTCGAGGTATTGTGAAGATTGGCCAATATATACCTTTTCGCAATCTTTGCAAGGGATGGAATAAACAGTATGGGTTATTTTTTTGAAAGGTACGCTGCTTTTTAATTTTGTAAAGAGACTTTTCTGATTTAAATAACTCTTATGACATATATGTAGGTCATAAGGTTTCACTATATTACAAATTTTCTCTGAAAGTCCACTGATATATGGTAGTGATATGTAATGCCTATCATTAGTTTTCTCATTATTGGTATTGATTCCACCAAATGAGTTATAAAATTTATGAATTTTGTCTTTAGTTATCGAATTTACTAAATCAATGGGATAACCATTTCTTATTAAAGTTTCTTTTGTTTTTGTAATAGATATAGTTCTCAGTTCAGGAGAACTTAGTCGAATAGCTCTATCTATTAGATTTATAATAACATTTTTCTTATATTTTTTAGGTATATTAGAATTGAAATTAGTATACCTTCCTGACCAAGTAGGTTTGGTATACCATTTTGTTAGAATTTTGTTATCATTTGATTTTCTTACTAAAGTTAAATCTAAAAAATTTATTTCGTTATGATTTTCTAATTCAATCGTAAATTGTAACTTATGGTGAAAGGAATTGAAAGAATTCAAAAATTCATTACATTTGTTTTCAGGGATTGCAGCAATACAATCATCAACATATCTTTTGAAGAAGGCTATATTATAATTTAGTTGAGATACTACTTTTTCTTCAAGGAATTCCATTACTATTTGGGCTATGATACTTGATATTGGAGAGCCCATTGCACAACCATCTAATTGTTTATAACAATCATCTTTATATTGTAAAAAATTAGCGGTGAATGTATATTCTATAGCTGTTAAGAACTCATTCATAGGTAAATTTGTATATAGTTTTATTTTATCCCATTTATTTTGAATTATTTGTTTAGCTAATTCTAAAGGGATATTTGTATATAAAGATGTGACATCTAGTGATACTAAGATATAGTTTTTAGGTATTGTAATTTTGTTAATGAATTCCTTGAAATCCCAAGAATCTTTGATGTAAAATTCATTTTTGTAAGCTAAATACTTATCCAACATACTAAAAAACATAGCTTACAAAAATGAATTTTACATCAAAGATTCTTGGGATTTCAAGGAATTCATTAACAAAATTACAATACCTAAAAACTATATCTTAGTATCACTAGATGTCACATCTTTATATACAAATATCCCTTTAGAATTAGCTAAACAAATAATTCAAAATAAATGGGATGAAATAAAACTATATACAAATTTACCTATGAATGAGTTCTTAACAGCTATAGAATATACATTCACCGCTAATTTTTTACAATATAAAGATGATTGTTATAAACAATTAGATGGTTGTGCAATGGGCTCTCCAATATCAAGTATCATAGCCCAAATAGTAATGGAATTCCTTGAAGAAAAAGTAGTATCTCAACTAAATTATAATATAGCCTTCTTCAAAAGATATGTTGATGATTGTATTGCTGCAATCCCTGAAAACAAATGTAATGAATTTTTGAATTCTTTCAATTCCTTTCACCATAAGTTACAATTTACGATTGAATTAGAAAATCATAACGAAATAAATTTTTTAGATTTAACTTTAGTAAGAAAATCAAATGATAACAAAATTCTAACAAAATGGTATACCAAACCTACTTGGTCAGGAAGGTATACTAATTTCAATTCTAATATACCTAAAAAATATAAGAAAAATGTTATTATAAATCTAATAGATAGAGCTATTCGACTAAGTTCTCCTGAACTGAGAACTATATCTATTACAAAAACAAAAGAAACTTTAATAAGAAATGGTTATCCCATTGATTTAGTAAATTCGATAACTAAAGACAAAATTCATAAATTTTATAACTCATTTGGTGGAATCAATACCAATAATGAGAAAACTAATGATAGGCATTACATATCACTACCATATATCAGTGGACTTTCAGAGAAAATTTGTAATATAGTGAAACCTTATGACCTACATATATGTCATAAGAGTTATTTAAATCAGAAAAGTCTCTTTACAAAATTAAAAAGCAGCGTACCTTTCAAAAAAATAACCCATACTGTTTATTCCATCCCTTGCAAAGATTGCGAAAAGGTATATATTGGCCAATCTTCACAATACCTCGAAAAAAGATTAAATGGCCACAAATATACCAAAAATTCATCAACTGCGCTCAATAAACATGTGAAAGACACTAACCATACTTTCGACTACAACAATACAAAAATTTTAAATATTGAAACAAACGACAACAAACGTTTGATATTAGAATCTATTCAAATTAAAAAGAACAATTGTGTAAATGACAAAATAGATTCCAATCTTTCGAAACTGTACAATAATCTAATTCAAACTTAACAAAATTTTATTAATTTGAAGTGCCACTTTCCATTGTCTATTTAAAATTCAACCTAAAAAAGATGAAGTATTATTTAACTATGACACTATAGAATAACAATTTTGAGGTTAAATTCCATAGAATTATCTTAAACTTGAATAGTTATGATAGAAATACTCATCATAGAGTAACTAATTCATACAATAATTCATAGATATTTATAATTGTACAATATTGGAATGTCTTGTATTTAATCAAATTCAATCTATTTCAAATTGTAGTTAGCCATACATTACTCTTTCACACACAACCGATCCAATGTTTTCTGCAGTTTTAATTGGATCTTAAAACACAAGTCGGCTGCAGACGCATTTCATTAATCGAAATCATCTATTCTTTTCTAAATTACATGGAAACACTAATTTCAATCAACAATTTTGATAAAGGCAATAAACGTTGTCGAAACGTCAAAACAGAATTTTTATTTCATTATCAGTATATATACGAACCAATATACCAAGAAAACATACAAATATATATATATATATATATATAGTTAAGAAACTCTTTACTGATGATTGTTTGATTTCTAATTTTTAATTAAAATTTTATTCCGGCTAGCTTTTTATTTTGATTTGATTTTTCTTTTGAATTTATATTTTATATGTTTGATTTGTTTTGATTGATTTGAATGAAAATGATCTTTTTATATCATATGGAATTAAACACAATATTTTGTTTGAATGTTAAAAGTTTCTATATTTTAATATTAATGACTCCATGTTATTATCTCAGGTTACAGATTTTACGATTCATATTTTATGTTCTAAAATTTCTATGTTCAACCTCAAAACTACTTAATATTAATTCTTGTTTACAAACGACAATTTTACATTCAGATATACAAATAACGATACAATGAGGATATTATGAATAAACTTACTTTTAGTTATGTCCAATGATATGATAGAAAATGTTGGCAATAATCAGTTGATTTTATGTTTTCTTGCTCATTTGAATATTCACTCTAAAACACAATGCTCTGCTTTGAAAAACATACACAAGGTGAACTACGTTGTTACTTCTTCATAAATTCAGGAACTGTTCATAATAAATTGTTAACTTGTTTTATTCTTTTAAGATATAAAACTCCTTCAATAAGATACTGGAACGCTATCGAAGACTGGATATTCTACGATGCTTTTTTTCAACTGTGGTTATTATACCCTTAAACTTTATCAATTTTAAGTATCAATCAAACTTTAATATTAAAATTTATTTATCTTTTGCTTTAATTTTTTTCTAACTAGATTTATTAATAATTATACTTATATATCTGTGATCAATATTATATAGCTTTTTCCTACCTATATCTTGTAAATAGATTTCCTCTTTTAATTTACATTTCTTTTCACTATTTTCAGATAATTCTGTTTCACCTTTTCTAGTACTATCTAATGAAATATTTGCTTCTACTATATTTGAACATTCTATATGCACTTTGAATACCTAAAGGTTTATCTTCAAATCTATACACTTTTCTTTTTATCATAATATTAGTGTAATCTCTACAACTTTCGTGTAATGGATCCAACCAGAAACTATTTCCCCTTTGTGCCTCAACTATGCTACCAAAGATTGCCTCTATATTTTCAGGAGCTTCATATTGTGGTACTGAGAACTTGTTTGATGTTCGCGCATCTAAACATAATCTAATGTCACCATTTGACTTTTTTGCTATTACAATAGGGTTTATATATTTTGTTTTACTTGTTTCTATAATATTTTGTTCTAGCATTCCACAGATTTTTTCTCTTACTTTTTTGATATACTTGAATGGAATTGGATAATTTTTGGATTTAAAATTTTCAATTTCTTTTACTTGGAATTTATGGATATATTTACTAGCTATACGAATTTCATCTATTATTATACCTTTATGTTGTGAAATTATTTCTGAAATTATTCCTTCATAATTCTCGGACACTTTTATCTGCGAGATTATTTCATTAAAATTTTTGCTTAAGTCTTTTATTTCGACTGCATTTATTATATTGCAACCTTCTTCTGGTTCATCAATACTTTCATCTTCCCCCTTCCCTATCTTTATAATTTCATTTAACAACTTTATTTCCTTTTCCTCGTAATCTATAATAATTCCATGCTTTTCTAATTCATCTTTTCCCATTACAATATCCAATTTCATATTCTGTACTATAAATAACTGCATTTCTAGATTTAATTTCCCTATTATAATATTTTCAGTTATCATTTTTGATACTTCAGTGATTTTCTTTCCACTAACATTTAATAACTCTACTTTTGGTATTTTTGATTGATTTGTTATATTCAATTCGGACAATTGTTCTTCCCTTATTGAAGATATTTCTGATTCTGTATCACACAATATTTCTATTTCCTTCCCTTTTAGAAAACCTTTCAATTTAATTAAGCCTATACTTTCTTTTTCTTCCTTTCCTGTTCGTTGTCAATGTATTCCCTATGATGTTCGTATAATACATTTACTTGGTATTCGTGTTTTATTGAAAATTCTGATTTTGTTGATTGTTTTGACTTGAAGAGTCTTCCCTAACCCTTTCACTTTCAATTCTACTGCAGTTTATTTCCCTTTGATTATTTTGATTTTTATCTTCATTTCTATTTTCATTTCTATAATTATTATTTTGATTTCTATTATCCCTATATCTATTTCTATTTTGATTAGCATTATTTCCATTATATATATTTTCCCTATTATTATAATAATTTTGATTTCTATTATCCCTATTTCTGAATTTATTTTGGTAACTATTATTTTGGAATCTATTATTGTTGTTATTATTTTCCTGTCCTCTTTCATTATAGTTATTATTTCCCCTAGTTCCTATGTTATTTTTATTATCAATCCTGTTCAAGTATGATAGTAATTGATTCATGTTTTTTAAATTTGAAATGGCTATTGCCTCAGATATTTGACTTTTATACTGTCTTGAGATGTACAACACTATCTCTTCCTCTCTCATTTCAGGTTCTAAGTATTGTGCTCCATTATATAGGGTTAGTGCATAAGCACTCATGCTTTTTCTAGTTCCCTCTATATATTTATTCAAATACAACCTCTCTCGACATTTCGATTGTTCATTTTCACCCCAAAAATTCCTTAAAAATCCATCTATAAATTCATCTGAACTATTCAATTTCCTCTCTTTACAATTGAACCACAACAATGGTTCATCAACCAATCGTTCTCTTATTAACTTCTTCATTTTCTCTATATTCCTCACATACTGTATTTCATTTCTTAAGTCTTTTACAAAAATACATGGGTGTAATAGTTTTATATTCCCATTAAATTTAATTGTGCCTTCATAACCCACATTTCTGTATTCTACTTGCATTATCTCTTCAGATCTACTCTCAATTCTTTTTATTCTTTCATCCTGTTCATTTATCATTTTATCCTGATTTTCTTTCATACTTTGTACATTCTTATTCACATTCTCTTTAATATTCTTCCCCATATCATTCATTCGATTTTCAATAATATCTATTTCTTTCTATACATTATTAAACTTTCTATTTACAAAGCTATTATATTCATCTAACTTACTATCTATTCTTTACTCAACATGTTTTCTTATATTTCCTTTTCCTCAGTTTCAACTACTTTCATTATTTCCTCAGTTCTTCATCAAATTTATCTTTCACTCTCTTAATTTCATCTCTTATCCCATTTGTACTAAGTTCAATATCTATTTCCAAATGGCCTCACGTTTGAGCGACAACTCTTTACTGAGTTCATTTAAGGAATTCCATTACTATTTGGGCTATGATTCTTGATATCGGAGAGCCCATTGCACAACAATCATCTTTATATTGTAAAAAATTAGCTGTGAATTTATTCTATAGCTGTTAAGAATTCATTCATAGGTAAATTTGTGTATAGTTTTATTTCATCCCATTTATTTTGAATTATTCGTTTAGCTAATTCTAGAGGGATATTTGTATACAAAGATGTGACATCTAGTGATACTAAGATATAGTTTTTTGGTATTGTAATGTTGCTAATGAATTCCTTGAATACCCAAGAATCTTTGATGTAAAATTCATTTTTGTAAGCTACATTTTTAAGTATGTTAGATAAGTATTTAGCCATTTCATAAAATATCTATTACACAAACGAATACAATGAGGATATTATGAATAAACTTACTTTTTGATATATCCAATAATACTAGAAAGAATGCTGGCAATGTTGAGTTGATTTTATATGGTCTTCTTGGTTATTTGATTATTCACTCTAAAAAAACAATGCTCTGCTATTACACATACACAGGTAAACTACGTGGATACTTCTTTATAATGCAGGAACTGTTGATAATGAACTGTTGATTGTTTTATTCTTTTAAGATATAAAACTTCTTCTATAATAAACTGGAACGGCTATCGAAGACTGAATATTCTACGATGCTACTTAATAACTGTGGTTATTTTAACCTTAAAACGTTGATACGAAGCCTATTTGCTTCTTAGTAGTTATAAATTGGCTTCGGTTATTTTAACTTGTCGAAGCTACAGAGACTGTTTTAGTTCTCCGATGTTATCAAAACTAAGGTTATGGAAATTGACTGGAGCTGCAGGAAATACTTTCAATCTCAGATGTAAATGCAAACTAACTAGCTTCTATTTCAGATTTCCTTTTATAGGACTCACAAAAGGACGCTAGTTTATGTCAGATTCCACCAATGAGGTACTTCCTTTCTGTATCTAGGATGCTATTCCCATTGTTGGATTTGACAGAACTTTCTAATTGTTATATTGAATTCTGTATGGACCAATCAAAAGGGAGTATTTTTGAAATTTTGAATTATTGAAGATTTCCGAATTATTCAAAGTGATGATGCATTCTGCTATTTAAATTTATATTGCCAACATTTTTCCACATATTTTGATATAAGATAACCTATGATTAGGTTCCTATTAACTTGATTATTCCAATTCTTATGTTTGACATTTGTAAATCCTTAAATCTAATACATAATATAAAATATGAATAACATTGTAGAACTCAAATTTCTTAATACCATCTTATATCTAGAACTTATTTTAATAATTTGTTATATCTTCTGATAGTCTTGGAATCATTTTAGTAATAATTTCCTCTTTCGTATCGCTGTACGTTTATCTACCTTCACTGTTTCTTCTTTACACTTCTTATATACTATTTCACATTTTGGTTTATGTTATTATACAATGTTCAATATCTTATACTATTTATAATTCAACTTCAAATAATGTTTTCAATTCCATATTTTATATATTTTTTAATCTGTTCTATTTTTCATGTTTCGGTAATTTCAAATTCTTTCTATTTATGTTATGTGGGAAATGAAATCATAACAAATTCCCCTAAATCAATTTTAAGTATTAATCAAACTTTAATATTAAAATTTATTCATCTTTTGATTTTATTTTCTTTAACTAGATTTATTAGTGAGTTTACTTATATATTTGATCAATATTAAAAATTCCCCCCTCATATTTCCATTTTTAGGACTCATTAATTCATAAATGTTTTGGGAATTTTGGTTTATTACCACATATGGACCTTCAACAGCAAAACATAATTTTCCTCATATATTCTTTTTATTATCAGTCACTCTCATTGCTCTTACTATTGCTAATTCACCTTCTTCAAATTTAATTAACTTCCCTCTTTATCTCATTTCCCTACTCATATACTTTCTTGCATTTCTTTTTAACCTATTACTGATATCTTTCAAAATTTCATTACGTTCTACTGAATTTTCATCTAACCATTTTCTATCAGGTTCTTCGCCTTTCATAATCAATACAGACGTTTCCTCTGTTATAGTATTTGGACAATGATTTAAACATTCTTCTACCCTGGATATAGATTCATCCCATTGACGATGTTTACCCTCACAAGATATCCTCCGATATTTTATAACTTCCTGTATATATCGCTCCGATGGATTTGATTGAGGATGTCTTATGCTTCTTAATTGATGAAAAATTAAATTCCTTTTACAAAAATACTTAAAACGTAGGTTTTTGAAATATGTTGCATTATCTGTTATTAACTTTCTTGGCCTACCAATTTCCTCAAAATAATTTTCTAAATTATGCATTACTTCTTTACTTTTAGTTGTTTTACAAGGGTATAACTTTATGTTTTTAGAAAATAAATCTACTACTACTAAAATATGTCTATTTCCTTCTTCAGTTATTCTTAGCTCACTTAAAAAATCTATTGCTACTACTTCTAAACATTCTTTTACTATTATGCTTTTTGCTATATTGTAATTAATTATATTTTTAGGCTTCGCTCTTGACATATATCACATTTCTTTGTGATTTCTTTTGCTGATTGATAATCTCCTTTTCCTATGTAATTTTCCCTGAATATGAGCCACATTTTCCTTGCTCCTATAAGATTAAATTCTTCATGTAAATGATTTGAAATTTTAAAAGTTAAATTTTGATTTGATAATAAGATCCTTAACGATCAACTAGATTTATATCACAGTAATCTCTTCAATGTATTAATAACCTGATTGTATTATTTCAAGTCTGTTAGTAAACATACCCGCACCACTAATGTCCTCACGGAATTACCTAATCACCTTACCCCTCTCTGGTTTTTCCTAGTACTATTTCCTATAGCCATAAAATTTGTTTGAAATCCTTCTTCAACCTATATATAGTAATTTCAATATTTGTTAAATTCATTTTTCGTCTGAAGATGACACGTTTTAGTGTTGAAATTATTGTAACGACTATATTAAATTTCAGTGATAGTAAAACAAAGTAGTTTTATTTATTATTTCGTAAAAATCTTGATTTATTCTAGATAATTCTTTCCTACCTATATCTTGTGAATAAATTCCCTCTTTGAATTTACATTTCTTTTTATCATTTTCAGATAACGTATTTTGATTTTTCCTAATGCTATCTATTGAAAATAAACCCTTCACTTCTAGTTAAATATTTGCTCCTACTTTATATTTTCTTTTATCAATTTCCACATTTCACTATTCTCTAGTTAAAGTATCAGCTATTATATTTAATTTTCCTGGAAT